>CM053792.1:666112058-666454558 GCA_028749045.1 Cupressus sempervirens | reverse complement strand
AAGACCATACCAGTAGACTAAATCTCTATCCAAATTAATTCCTAAGAATTATCCAATAATCCACTCTTTCACGAAGGCCTGAGTGTCCACCGTTTCTATTTCAATAAACAAGAAGATACCGTGTTTGGACTGAGGGGCTGAAAATAAATGCTCCAGCAATTTTATTGAGTACTCCTCCAACAAAACTAAACCTAATTAATCTTGCTCAAAAAGGAATATCTGGATATCTCAATAGAAGCCTAATTCATACAACGAAATTTTAAAGACCATATCCTCTAATTTAGATCTGAACACTGATATTTATCTATGATAATCCCATAAAACTGATAGGAAACAAATGAAATACAATCATATTAGGAAGCATTTATGAGATGAAGATTTTATTTAAGCACTTTAAAAAAAAATACACTTACAAGAAATCTAGAAGAATCAGTTAAGCACTATTCTAAAAAGAAGCAAAAGGAACCCAGAAGTGATTTAACACAGAGACGAATTAGCTTTATACTATTCATTGATCAGAGGATTACTCCATAAAGTCCTAATTTTAGCAGATGATTAGTTACTCACAACCAACCACTGCACCTACTGCATTCAAGCTTTAAACTGAAGACTACTATTTAACAGACAAAACAACATATACAAGTTTTCATCCAATACCAAATTATAGGGGGTTTTGAACTTTCTGAATACTATCATATTCATTATATACAACTTAGAAAAGTTTCTTATATGAGAGAAAATTAGACCCTAGACCCCCAGTATACCCAAATCATAAAAAAAAATAGAGCGCAAAAAAAGGAGTTATCTATCCGTCCGATACAGAATTTGACATATTAGTTTATGCGACTGCTGAACTGATCCAGAGTCTAAACAAAACCTAAGTCCAGATTCTACGAGCTATATTAAAATTACATATAGAAGTCCTTAATACTGAAAAAACCTACCCTATTCTTATTCTTTCCATGTAACCATAAGCACTTCGGGTTCATCTTCTGTATCATCCGTGGCCATATTCATGGGTATTTCAATTCATAGTGAGACCCTGCTCATTTTTTCAGACTTGAGGATGTTGAAATTGATAGCATTCAGATCGTCGAAGGAGACTCTCGGCTCAATGTAAGCATTAAACATTTTGAGGTAATTGTAAACCCATTCGTTGCTATCTTCTACAATGATCCCTCTCCAGCATAAAAGGAAATTAATGCTGGCTTCTATACGAGGCCATTCCTTATAGAAGGCTAGGCCTTCCCTTACGATTAGGGCTTATCAACGTGGGGCCGTCTCCAATTCTTCATCACCCACCGGGAGACCATGTATTTTTCAGGGTATGGAATTTTGCCTTTATCGTCTATGTTGCATATGGCCTTTTTCAACCCCTTCCTCCACACCGGGTTGATAATGTCAAAGCAAAGCCGTATAATGTCATCCTTAGGGATCTTTGCCCTAACCATTATCCCAATGAAAGAGCCGATAATGGAGCTGTTTGTCCTCCAGGTTGCTGAATAATCAAAGACTTCTTCACCCAACCCCCTACTTACAGCAAATCTTATCATGTCATCGGTGATTCTCAGCAGCCGACTCCATCTTTCAGGCTTGATTTTTCCTAAGAAAGCCATAGTTCTAGATTCGGTCGAGTGAAAGACGTGAATGTTGGATTCCATCTTAAAACAGAGGGCTACAATGAAAAAGGTTCTAAGCAGGGACTAAGAGGGGAAGAACTATGATAAGAGAACTTCACTCTTAACCTTTCCTTCAGTTACAATCCTGGGAATGCATTAAAGCTTAAATGAACGAGCGGTCATTGTCACAAACTGGCTTGAACTATGTAATTAACATCACACAGGTGTTGAAAACATACTTCGTACCCTGTCATGATAAACTTAGGTCATTCAAATAAGCTTGGGAGATCCTTACCATATCTTGTGATGATGGAAATATGATCATGCTCAGATCTGGCATGCTTGGATGAAATGGGAAATATCTAACTATGTTTAATAATTCCACTGGAAACAATTTCAGTGAGACATTCAGGGAAAAAAGGACTACACGTACACTTCCTGATGAGAAAGAATGACGCAAATTAGTATCAACGCTGAATAATCATTAATTTTGCTTGTAGTTGGAGGTTTTGGACTTGTTTATCTAATAATTTGATTACGGATGCTAGTTACAGTTTATAGATAGGGCGTTATTTATTAAAGATTATAATAATAGACGTAATCCTAAATCAGTAGTATTCAATAATTAAATTCTTGTTATATTCTTATAATGCTTGTTAATATTCCTATCTTACACAAGTATATTAATATCTCTATATAGATTAACATATTTAATCTATGATTATACACACACACACACACACACACACACACACACACATAATTTTTAGTAATTTTTGATAATTTAGACCTTTAATTTATTTTTAAATAATATAAAATAAGTGATTTATAAATATTATATAGGTTAATAAGTCAGTTGGATATTGGTATTAGCAATATTTTAAAGAATATAAGTATTTAAAAGTATGATACATTGCTTAAATTATGGTTTGAGATAGTGTGATCATGTTTCGATGAATATTAATGCTTTTATGGATTGGCTGAATATAACTGCAATGCATTAATTGTGGATTCGAATTTGAACTAGATTTGGGCTTGGGATTAGTCCAAAAGGAACTTTAATATCAATTTGCAGTTGGTTCTTGATTCTCCTTACTATCTTTAACTTTCTTCTTTTTGTACTTACATATTATTTTATATACATAACTATCTAGTTATTGTAAAGGAGGAGAAATAACTGAATTTAACAATAAGCTTGATTCTCCATCCGCACCCTTATTGGCAAGTTCATATGCCAATGAGTTACCTTCTCGATAAATATGACTGATAATGATCTCCTCAAAATGCTCTAATAATATTAACACTTCTTAGAGTTTAGAGTTCAAGACCCAATTTGGGGTCTTTTTTTGTCTGATTGCGTTCAAGACGACTTGAGAGTCACCTTCAATGTGGATTTTGGGGAGGCTTAATTTATGACAGAGTTGAAGACCCTTCTCCAAAGCTTCAAGTTCTGCCACGTTATTGGAAACAGGTGGAAGAGGGGCTGCTAGTTTTGCTACCCATCTGCCATTCTCATCATTTATGATACATCCTACCCCGGCTATGCCCGGGTTCCCTCTTGCTGCACCATCAAAGTTCAATTTGTGCCAACCTGGGGGAGGAGGGGCCCATTTGCATTTTTCCCTTGCCTCCTTATTACTAACTGCATACACTAGTGGCAGATTGATAAGATTGGACCATAGTTTCTTCATAATTCCATCCCAATATGAGAAAGATCCTTCCACATGTGATGTCTTTCTCATATTAGCATTCATTACTTCTACTATTGAAGCTTCTAGATTTAGTATAAATCTGCCTAAATTTTGCTCTTGATCTTTAAAGATACGACGATTTCTTTCTTTCCATAATTCCCATACAACTATGGATGGGCAAATATTCCAGATTTTGCTGTAGACCCCATGTCCCATATTTGTGGGCCATGAGTAGAGGAGCCCATTAAGAGAGTTCTGAAGGGGGGTAGCCCAGTTTAGTCGGGACTTGAGCCATTCCCAACAATTTTGGGCGAAAGGACAATTGAGAAAGAGATGATCAGCATCTTCATTGCTCTGTTTACACATGACACACCAATTGGGACCAATTACACCAAATCCAGAGAGTCTGTCTGCTGTCAAAGCTCTATTTTGAAGGGCAAGCCATAGAAAGAAATTGGCCTTAGGAAGGCAGGTTGTATCCCAACACAACTTTAATGGGATCTCCACCGAGTTCCATTGCTGTGAATGAATAATAGCCTGATAACCTTGTTTCACACTGTATAATCCATCCTTTGAACCAGCCCCAATAAGACTATCTGACCTTTCGGATTGTTTCATTTTTCTATTCGAGATGATCTTTTTAAAGGCTACAGCTGATTTCGGATCAAGATCTAAACCATCTATCGATCGCCATCTCCATCAAAGTTTCCCATCAATCAACTCTTTGATTTTGTAATCTTTAACCTTACTACCCCATAATGATTTCAGCTTAATTATTAAGTTTTCTAAGTTGGGGGATGAGTGTAAAGGGGGGTACCCATCCCAGGAGTCTTCCCAGAACAAGGCTTTATCCCCTGTAGCCACGTCCCACGTTAGGTATTTGCTGATAATACCCCTGCATTTTACCATGAAATTCCAACATTTTGACCCTTTAGGCAAATTTCCCATCCTAAATAGAGATTTCGGCTTCGTCGGATCCAGATATTTATAATATAAAATTTTAGCCCATTTGTGCTCATTTTCTTGATATAGCCTCCATACAAGTTTAGCTCCCAAAGCCTCATTTTGCCATTGTGGCTTCCTCAATCCTAAGCCTCCACATTCTTTAGGTTTGCATAAATTGTCCCATTTAATAAGAGTGAGTTTCTTGTCATCTTCCTTATCCTTCCAAAGGAAATTCCTAAGTTTGGATTCAAATCTCTTGGACATCCAGTTTGTGAGAGGAAGACATGCCAAAGGAAAAATTGGAATGGCTGAAAGGACTGATCGGATCTTAGTAATCTTACCAGCCTTAGAAAGCCATTTATTCTTCCAGCTTCCAACCCGCTTATCAACCTTTTCAATTGTATTCTGCCAAACTTTGGTATATCTCGAGTTCTTTTCCAGGGAGATACCCAAATACTTGCATGGGAACATACCCTTTTTATATCCCATAATTCCACAAATCTTGTTTTCCATCTCCGAAGAGGTGTTCATAAAGAAAATTCTGGATTTTTCTTTATTAACCTTCTGACCTGAAACATTCATATAATTTTGAAGTATACTTTTAAAACCCATAGCTTCTTGGATAGAGCTCTTGCCAGGTAGAATGGTATCATCTGCATACTGTTGATGGGTAATGTTAGGGAGATTTCTGGTAATAGAAATCCCAGAGATCTTCTGTAGCTGATAAGCATAGGAGACTGCTCTACCAAAAGCTTCAGCCATTAGAATGAAGAGAGAGGGAGATAGAGGGTCTCCCTACCTAATACCCCTGGAGGTTTCAAAGAAACCTTCAGGAGTCCCATTTATGAGAACATAAATCTTTGGAGTAGAGATAAACTTGAATATTAGATTTACCCATTGACGCGAAAAGCTGAATGCTTCTAGAACTTTACAGAGGAAACACCAATCAACCATATCGTAAGCCTTCTGTATGTCTAATTTCATAAACATACATGCTTCCTTATCTATGGCAGTCGAGTGAATAACTTCCTGAATTATTAGTATGCCATCCAAAATAGATCTTCCTGGAACAAAACCTGTCTGTTCTTCAGAAATCAATTTTGGAATGATTGCCTTGAGTCTATTAGCTATAACTTTTGAGTAAATTTTGTAAATGGTGTTACACAGAGCTATAGGACGGAAATCTCCAAGATGTTTCAGACATTCCTTCTTAGGGATTAGTGTGAAGAATGAATAATTGATTTCAGCTAGCAAGGATCCACCATTTCTTGAAGCTTCAATTGCTCTCCATAGGTCTTCTCCAAGTATATCCCAACATTTTTGAAAAAAGAAAGCTTGAAACCCATCCGATCCTAGAGATTTATCTGGACTCATATTAAAGACCACAGTCTTTACCTCTTCCAAAGTTATTGGTCTATTTAGATTTTTGTTATCTTCTGCAGTGACCAATTTTGGAATAAATTTGAGCATTCGGGCCTGTGCCTCCCCATTAGACCCTTCATAATTGTTAAGTAGAGTTTTAAAATGAGATACTATCGTGTCTGCTATTTCTAGTGGGTTTTCTGTATGCAAACCCTGCGGAGTCGAGATACTAGTTATTTTCTTTAGAGATCGGTTCTGAATAGTTGAATTGTGGAAAAACTTTGTATTTTGATCTCCCTCTTCCAACCATTTCTCCCTGAATTTTTGTCTCTAGAAGGTTTCCTCGTTGGATAAAATATCTTCCTGTTTCATGAGGAGCTCTTTTTCTAAAGTGTATTTCTCATAATTCATACCATATTTTATAATTTCTTGATTCAGATTTTTCAATTTATCTTCAATTTCCAACTTTTCTTTAAAAATGTTGTTGAAGTGTTCTCTGTTCCACCTCAAAAAAATTTCTTTCAACAATTTGAGTTTAGAAATAAAAATGAACATTCTAGACCCAGCGAAGTTCGCTTGAGTCCACCATGTCTTAACCAGTTCAAAGAATCTCGGATCTTGAAACCACATCTTCTCACACTTAAAAGGATTTCTGTGAGGTTTAGATGGTTCTAAAATCTCCAAACATACAGGGAAATGATCCGATCCTGCGAAGGGTAGGATGGAGGATTGAAAGTCCTTATTATAAGAAGAGATGTTTCCTACAATAAAGAATCTATCTAACTTTTCCGCAATGTAATCATTAACCTTTCTTCTATTATTCCATGTAAATATACCATTACTTGATGGAATTTCTAATAGACTAAGTTTGTCAATCCATAATTTGAATTCTATGGATGAGAGCAAGAGATGTTGAGTACCCCCTACTTTCTCATTTAAACTTAAAATTGTATTAAAATCACCTCCTAATATAATCGGGCTATCTTTCTGTTCTGAAATAACCGTACTTAATTCAGCCCAAAAAGCTTTTTTCCCTGTTATATTGTTAGGACCATACACATTTATAAGAAAGAATTTCGTATCTAATTTTAGGCTCTGTATACTAGCACACAACCAATTATTGTTATTAACTTGATATGTTAGAGAAACTTTCTTAGGGTTCCAAATAATTCCTAAACCCCTCGGAGGACCTATTGCATCTATGAAAATTGAATCCCACAACCCTAACATCTTGTTAAATTTGTCTCCTTCTACCTTATTTAGTTTTGTTTCTTGAATTAATATTATTTCTAAATTAAAGCTTTTTAAATGTTGTTTAAATAACCTTTTTTTGCTAGGGGCATTTAGACCCCTAGCATTCCATGATGTTATCCTCATATTGCCTTAGGAAGGCACTTCCCCTTCCCCAAGTTTAGAAGCTCATCAATTTTTCTCTGTTCTCTAGCTTGGCCTTTAGCTTCACGTAAATCCTTCAGTGATCTCCTACCCCTTTTTCCTTTAGGCTTACCATATTTTGGAGAGGTTAGACCTTCCTGATTCATTTGTATACCAAGCTCTTGTTGAAATATACCCAGTTCTTGTGCTGTTGAAAAGATGCATTCCTCAGTTCTTTCAAATTCTTTCATTTCCAATTCCTTGCAGATCTTAGATCCGAGACTGTCCTCCTCCAGTTCTTTATTTTTTCTTTCTCCCATGTTTGTCTGGTCACCTTCCTGATTGATTTTTGATTTCTTCCCCCTCTGTCTGTCCTGCTTCCTTACACTATCCTCCATCTGGATCTTTATCATATCCCTTTGGAGATCTTCAGCTGTATATTCCTCTCCTCCCAGTTTGATAATTTTTTGGATCAACCTCTCTTTTTGAGAGCTAGTACTCTTATCTAAGTAGTCAAAGTCAAAGACCTGAATAAGCTCCTCTGCTAACTGCTCAAGACTGTTAACTTCAAACTCTGATATTCCAACCTCTAGTGTAAATTCTAGATCCTCATTTAAAAAGTGCTGAAGGTCTTTACTGATAGAAGCTTCTAAACTTTTTCCATCAATCTAAGTCTGTGACTGCATCTCCTCTGGGGTGAATGACGAGGTGGGGTGTCCATCTAGTGTCTGCCAAAATTTTGAAGTCCTTCTTGCTCCTTCAATTTGTGGAGTGGTTAACTCTGATTCAAGGAGAATATCAATATTCAACTGCTGAGAATCCTATTTTTCTGTTCTAGAAGCTTCTTTTTCCAACCTTGCCTTGGGTGAAGAGAAAAGCATGTCATTTTCTGCTTCACCTATATTTTGATAATCTGCTGATTCTGTAGTGTTGTTTTGTATTTCTCCTTGTCTTACAGTTTCCTTGTTTCCGTCAAGCTCCTTCTCATACATGTATGTGGAGGGCCCCTTTATTGTATCTGATTTCCAATTAATTTCTTCACTTCCATCCTCCTTATTACACCTTTCTTTGTGCTTTGCAGGCGCCTCATGTATTACTGTGTCTTGCTTTGGATTTTGATCTCTGATCCAAATCCCATCTGATTTGAATACTATTTCATGATTTTGACCAAATTCTCCTCTATTGCCAGCCTCAGTTCTGATTATTGTTGAATCTTCCATCTCCTTCCATTTTGTATCATCCTGGGCTTCCTTCTCTATATGATTCACACAATCCAATTCTGAGGGAGGGGATATTTGATCTCCCAAATTCTCCTTGTTTGTCCTATAATCCTTACTGTCCACTCTGTCTAATAATTTACTTCGCTCTGAAGCCTTGCTCTTTTCCTTGTACTATCTAACAGTTGGCTCTTTCATTTCTCCAAGGTAATTTCTTCTAACATTTGGAAGCTGTGTCTTTATTCCATCAGATCCACTTTTATTAGTATTATGTTTATTGTCACAAATTCCCGTTCCCTTGAATTCCTTGTCCTTTTTAGTGCAGACACCAGTCTTCATTACTCTTGTATCCTCTATTAAATTCGCTTCTGTGGCTAATAGGGTGCCTTTTGTCCTATCTGGCATGATGTTTATCAATGAAGCCCTCTGTTCTATCTAAGAATTTTGACCAATCTGAATCTCTGATTGGTTGTTTTGATTTCCTGAATTTCTATTCCTTCTGACTAACTTAGAGCTTAGCCCTGGAAATTTGTTCCTGAAGTGCGAGGTAAGCGGAAGGACCTCTGGTTTGTGATTATTTGTAATTTCAGATTTCAATATATCAATGATCTTCCCTTTAAACGCTTGAAAGGTAATATCATAAGAGGCTTTCCTGGTAATTATTTTCTTTTGGAACTTTGAAGGGTGATTAATATTAAGGTTGATGAGAATTTTAATACTGTTACAGCTAAAAAAGGAAGCATTAATAGCAATAACTTCTCCAATTGCAAAGCCTATTTCATAGATAATATCAACATCACATAGCTCCAAAGGAAGAGACAACATGGAAAACCATAACGAAACCATACAATCCACCTTATCAATATGGAAATTAGGAAACCATTCTACAAATTTGACACAGAAACCTTTAAAAAAACATTCAGAGACAGCAATAAACTCATTTTTAACAGACTCTTCTTCACATTTTAAAAACAATATAGTTTCATAATGGTGGAAGATACTTACCTGCTCCTGGCAGTTACTCGACAACCATTCCATTAGGGGCTGGATATCTTTGGAAGGGCCAGTCCAAATTGCAAAGATCTCTTTTTTCAAACAGTCGAACCAAGAATCTTCAACATCATCAATGTTGATGTGAACCGATTTAACAAGGGGGTTTGGTCATGGCGATCCAGGAGAATAATTAGGGTTAGCAGAATGGGAGGGATTGTTAAGCCATCTATGAGGGGGTATGTAGGTTGGGGGGGACACACGTTTTAAATCAGATTCAACATCTAGAAGATTAGAAGGCAATGAGGCACTTCCTGGAGGGGACATAGTTTTGAATGAATTTGGATATACATACTTAGTCATGTTAAAAACTCGGATCTGGTTATCAAGTTGTTCTACTGTGAAGATAGGCAATTGGGAACGCATTCCAGATTGGTTTTTGATACTAGAGGGAGCTTCTGCATTAATTTTAAGTCTTTGATGCCCTCCTTCTTGACGAAAGCAGGTAGATTCATCTATAGATTTATCCAGTACCTCAAATCTGTTTGCCGTGGAGACATCAAACCTTGCATCTGTTTTTCCATTTTTTAGGTTATGAATTTTGCTCCAGTTTGCTGGAGAACATCCATGCCTCACTACTTAGATGGCGCATGCATTCCTAGAGTGTCTCCTTTTGTTCCTCTGCCCTCGATTCGGGCCTAGATAACTGAACGAGATCTTCGCTTTCGACATTTTCGCAGCAGAGCTTTTTTTTTTTTTTGTAGATCTACAAATCTTCAATGCAATGATATTTAATATGCTATTTTAAATAATTAAATAATAATTTTTCAATGAGTAAATAAAGAATAAAATTAAATACACGAGTCAATATTGTAGAAAGTATATTAACTTTATAAATATAATTTATTAACAAATAATAATAAACACAAATAAGTAAGTAAATAAATATTATAACATAAAATAATATAAATTAACTAAATCTAATGAAAAGTCAAGAGATGTTTAACGAATAGACACGACTCCTTAAAATTAAGATATAAAAGGGAGGAGAAACTATTTTGGAGAGAGGGAAAAAGAAGAGGAGAAGAGAGGAGTTCAAAAAGGAAAAATGGAAGAGGAAAGTAATATGAAGAAAATAAGGAAGTGACTTTCTGAAAAGGTATCAATGGTATTGAAAGGATGTGAACCTTCAAAAGGGTCATAATTATGAATTGTTGTGACACTTAAAAAATATTGTGATTATTATAGGGACTTTTTTTCAAATGATTTTAGTTATGAAGTGTTGTGACTTTTCGAAAGGATAACTATGAACTGTTGTGACTTTTCAAAAGATTTGAATAATGAAAGGTTGTGACTCTTGGAAAAGAAGAAATAAAAAAGTATAATTTATCTTTTCCTTATAATTAGAAAATGAAGAATTTTAGAAACTAAATATAGAGTTGAGATAATCTAGAAGGAATAAGTCATTGAAGGGCCGACTGAGGGTCTAGAGCCACATGAACCAATAAAAGAAGATGATAAGAAAGGTATGTTTATGGTTTATATTTGTTTAATTATGTTTATGAATTTATTTATATTAATTAATCATACTCGTGGATAATATTGTGTTAGCTCATGGGGTTAACACCATGAAGATTAATGAGACTTGAAGCATGGGGTATGCGAGATGTTAAGATCTCAGTCTGACTGCCATGACCAAGAATCAATAGATAATCTCCATGTGCCAGAATATTCTAATGATGTCAACATATGCATATGTGATTGACCTTGGATGGAGGATGTCCCATCCAAGAAGAATCTTAAGGGGTGCACTCCTGGGAAGCCGATGAGGTAGCTATAAGCTGAGAAGTCTGATCTAGAGACGTCCTTAAAATTAGGGTTAAATTAGAGAGTAGAATAATATAATTAATTTTTTTAGTGTTGTGATTCTAACTATTATTTTGTAGGTATTAATTGTCTCAAACTAACCCTAATAGTGGGGACATTACAGTGGTATTAGAGCATGATCTTGCTATCCTGTAGGGTCAAAGAGAATCTAGAAAAGTAATTTATTTGAAAGACTAATGTAGAAAGTTAATGACTATTAGAAACGATTCAAACATATCCATGATAACAACCTAAGAATTCAGACTAAAAGAAATATATATTTCAACTCAATAGAAGAAATTATTTAATTGCTTGAGGACAAGCAATTTGAGAAAGGGCAGACTGTCACATCCCTATTTTAAGATAGATTTTGAATAATAATTAGATAATACAATGCTATTAAATAAATAATGATAATAAAGTTATATTAAAACTAATACTAAAATATTAAAAAAGAAAAAGAAAAAAAATCTATATTATCAATGAAATAATATTTAGTATGTTATTTTAAATAATTAAAAAAAAAATTTATTTCAAGGAGTAAATAAAGAAAAAAATAAAATACAAGAGACAATATTGTAGAAAGTATCTTAACTTTCTAAATAGAATTTATTAACAAATAGTAATAAACACAAATAAGTAAATAGACAATATAACATAGAATAATATAAATTAACTAAATCTAATGAAAAATCAAGAGATGTTTAACAAATAGACATGGATCCTTAAAAATAAGATATAAAAGGGAGGAGTGTTTATTTTGGAGAGAGGGAAAAAGAAGAGGAGAAGAGAGGAGTTCAAAAAGGAAAAAATGGAAGAGGAAAGTAATATGAAAAAAATAAGGAAGTGACTGTTTGAAAATGTATTAATGATATTGAAAGGATGTGAACCTTTAAAAGGGTCATAATTATGAATTGTTGTGACTCTTCAAAAATATTGTGATTATAAAATATAAAGACTTTTCCAAACGATTTTAGTTATGAAGTGTTGTGACTTTTCAAAAAGATTATAACTATGAAGTTTTATGACTTTTCAAAAGATGTGTATTATGAAAGGTTGAGACTCTTGGAAAAGAAGAAACAAAAAAGTATAATTTATCCTTTCCTTATAATTAGAAAATGAAGAATTTTAGAAACTAAATATAGAGTTGAGATAATATAGAAGGAATAATTCATTGAAGGGCCGACTAAGGGTAGAGCCACATGGACCAAGAAAAGAAAATGGTAAGAAAGGTATGTTTATGGATTATATTTGTTTAATTATGTTTATAAATTTATTTGTTTTAACTAATCATACTTGTGGATAATATTATGTTAGCTCATGGGGTTAACACCATGGAGATTAACGAGACTCGAAGCATAGGGTTTGCAAGAGGTTAAGATCTCCATCTGACCACCATGGTCAAGAATCAATAGACAATCTCCATGTGCTAGAATATTCAGATGATGCCAATATATGCATATGTGATTGGCCTTGGATAGAGGATGTCCCGTCCAAGAAGAATCTTGAGGGGTGCACTCCTAGGAAGATAATGAGGTAGCTATGAGATAGGAAGCCCAATCTGGAGATGTCCTTAATATTGAGGTTAAATTAGAGGGTAGAATAATATAATTAGTTTTGTTATTGTTGTGATTCTAATCATTATTTTGCAAGTATTAATTGTCCCAAACTACCCCTAATAGTGGGGACATTACATGTTGAGTCCTCCTTTCTTTATATGCATTTCTCTTTTTTGTAGATTTTTTTTTCCTGATAGGTTTTATTCTTTATTTTTTTTGTGAGAGAATTTTATTGTGCATGAGTACCTTATCATGCCGCATTGTTGAAACTCATTCTTAAGACTAATCTACTACCTAATAATCATTTAAGAAGGGCGTTAGTGTGAACAATGCCTTTATTCATCTAGTACTATTTTATCTAGTTCCTACACCTATTGCTCCTATTCACACCAGCTTAAGTTTACTTGGTTAGTTGTCTCACTATATAAATATTTGACACATGCCTTCATTGTGATCTCAAGTGTTCTACTCGTATGACACTTCTTGTAGGTTTAGTCAATATTTCTATTTTATCTTCCCACTTTCTCCATCTATATATGCAAGGAGAGTTTATTATTTATACATACCTTTTTATAATATATTATTGGCTATTGTGTTGTGCTTGATTCATTTGTGGATGTTGGAATTCGCATATATTAGTTGCCACTCCAACATGTAGATATTAGCAAGATCTATTGTGTTTCAATGTGATTGCAATGATGAGTAGATATGATTATCAATCCTTAAAATAAATGTAACGATTCCATGAAAACAAATATTATTTTCTAAAAATGCCTTTTCTATTTGTTTTGAAATATTAATTATGTGAGTAGATGCTTGCATTTTGATCCATGGATAAATAATCTTTCATTAGACCCTCCATTTCTATGTCTATATCACACTTCTAACTCTCTCATTTAAAAAGTTCAATTTGATTTTATCAATTAGGCATAATGATTATCTTTAAGTCCACACCATGTATCATAAATAACTCTTTTCACACTTGAGCATTTGCCTCTACTTCAATTTCTATTCTTCTTACTATCTCTGAGGCTACCATGCTTGTGGTTCTATCCATTAGACACAATATATATGATCACATCCCAATATTCGAAAAATATTTATTTCACATCACAACTCTTGCTTTTTCAACTCACTTGACATACAAAATTTATCTAGCTCCAAATGTTACCAACAACCAAATTTAAGCTTAATAAAATGGGTTAAGAATGATTTAGGAAGCACAATATAAATACAAAAACATTGAAAGGAAGCAACACAAACCACACACAACAAGCTCTTCCACATTATAACCTCTACCATTATAGTTGCACACCGAATTTTGCACCCAAGCTTTACTTCAACAACATCCAAAGCTATCCAATACCATTCTTGTTAAATATGATACAGGGATTAGTTTATGTAAATCATCAAGCATGCCCAAGCCATCATCATGCCCAAAACACTAACTTTGGTACATGTATACATTTATAAATTTTGAGAGGAAGTCTTTATAGAGGACACTACCACACCATCTAGGATATTGATGCACAAAACACACATCATATGGTTTTATTGTTTGTGGCAAAACACTTAATTGGATACAACCCATAATGTCATTCTAATTAGCATAAAACTAAAAGACAAGGAAAAAAACAAACAAAAAACACATTCCTCTTCTTGAACAATATTGGCAAACACCATTAAACATGTTAACACACACCTCTCACATTAACTGTTATCCGTAGTTGCATCCTAATTAACATAGAATTAAAAAACATAGAAAGTATAATCAATAACACATCCCTCCTTTTGAACACTATAACAATAATCAAACATAGATAATGCAACTTCTCGATTTGATTGTGTACACATTTTCATATCAACATTTCAAATCACACTTTCTAATTTTTCATTAAAAATAAAAATAAAATAAAAAATTGAAATAAAAAAACTAAATGAACTAATTATTAAATGCACTAATCATCAGTGCATTCAAAAGACATCTGTCACATTTATATATTTTTAGTTCCTGCCCATGGCAGGAATACTTATGCATTCATGTCATGCTAATATGACATTAACACTTGACCAATCAAATAAAAGAATTTAAAAGATTATATGAAACTTCAAATGTTTATATCTATTTTTAATTTTTCATTATTTTATAAATCACATTTTCCATTCATTCTATTGGTCCATACTATTTTTTGTAAGGGAGAAAATTAATTTTCTTCAACAAAAATACAAATATTTTTTAACAACTTCATCATGCATTAATGAAAGTATTAATTACAACTTTATCTTTTCCACATTTGTGACAAGTTGATAAGATTTTTTTTTTCAATCATTTTATCTTCCACCTCACACAACATGTCTAATCAATTATCACAATCTAATTTTCTTACCAAGTTCAAATATAGAGTTAAATATTTTTAATTTCTTATTTTAAATATATTTATTATTAGTTTTACATTGATGTTTATTTTTTACTATTTGATATGACTTGTTTCTAAAATTTCATGTAATGTACAAATTCAAATTATACCCGCGGCTCCCTTCCCCGCCGCCCCGCCCCCCCTCTCTCTCTCTCTCTCTCTCTGTGTCTATATATATATATATATATATATATATATATATATATATATATATATATATATATATATATATATATATATATATATATATATAAATTTTTAAAATAAATAATTATATGTTATAATAGTGTTTGTAATATGTATAATTGATAAGTGTTACAATATATAAATTATATCATTTATTATTATTAATATTTTTTATTTAAACAATTTATCATTTAGTTTAAATATATTTAAAACTTAAATACACATTTTAATATTAAATTAATAATTATATTTTATATCAAAAAAAATACTAAAGAAATAAACACAAAAACGAAATAATTCAATTCTAAAAATATATAAATTACTATTAAGTTTTCATAAATTATGTACTAAAATTAAATAGTTATATTCTATTTCTTATTTATTACATCATATTTATTCATCAACATCAAATTTATATGTATTAAATCTATTTATTATTTATAGATGTAGATATTAAATTATATAAATATTATTTCATAATTAAAAATTACTTAATTTTATGAAAAATTTGGAAATACAAAACATTAAACAGTAAACCTTCTCTAATTGTGTAAAATTAAACAATTAGTTTTACTTATAGAATATTTTTATATTTCAACACATTTCATTTTTTCTTATACAAATGTGAGTTTTAATATAAAAATTAAATTTTTAGTTTCATTAATTAAAATATAATATATTTTAAATTTTTTATTATAACCATGATTTTATTTTGACTATTTGTTTTATTAAGAAAAATAATTATAGCCAATAGTGGCATGTTGTGATGGTTAAGTTGTTGTGTTGTTATCTTTGCCATCAAGGTTCAAATCTCATGGGGATGAGGTCCCCCGTTTGTGGCCTCATTGGTTCATAGCTCCAAGTCAAAGCGTTTACCCCTCTTAATTAAAAGAAAAATAATTATATTTAATTCTTTCTCACACACACACTATTTTATGTGTCTTCCTCTTCCTCCTCTATATTATCTATCCTTTTTTCCTATGCAATAATGTTTATGTTGTTATTGTTCTATACTGTTATTTATCTCTATTTATATCTCTATCATAGTTTTTGTCTAGTGCTAATGATTAAAAAATGCTTCGTCACTTCTTCAAGTTCTACAATTCAAATATTAGTATGGATAGTTTTCCTTATTGCACATATTTTAAGTTATCAATGTAGAAGGTGCAAATTTGTCTAAAGCATATGTATTGATCATACTATGATATTAAGTATAAGTGCCGTATTAGGGACTTTGGCCTCTTATTCTTGAGCTTAAATGCACAAAGATATAATAATATAACATGAGAACTTAACAAGAAATTATGAGCCATCTTATCGGATCACAAGTGCATTTCTAAGATGAGAATTTAACAACAAAATATGAGCCATCCTATCAGATCACAAGTGCATTTCTAGGTAAAAATTAATGCATTCACAATGTTAATTTAAAACTATTTAACATTATTCTCACCCATCTACACCTCTACAACCATTATGCATTACGCAGAAACTATGACGCATTGTGTCTCTTGTTCTTATAAACAAACGCTTCTCTAATTCTATTTTCTATTTGCAACATATCAACTTATTGAATAAGTGATAAACAGTATATGATTCCGATTAAATAAATAAACAATAAATAAGAAGAGAAGACTTTTTGGTGAGTAAATCTAAACTAAATCTGGAAGACCGCCGAGCACTTATGCCAATTATTTTTTAAATCAATGAAACCTGGTAGACCCGTGAATGTATTGGAAGCAAACGAGTACCTGTCTCATGTAAAACCCGACTTAAAAATAAATTAACATATCCTCCGTGTTAGCCTGAACAGCAATTTAGCCACTAATCCTCCTGCTCGAGTACTATTGCCACTGAGAGGAAAGAAAGGCGAGGTCGGGGGATCGAAACCCCTCGAGACATTGACAATATATTTCCTCGTTTCTTCCTTCCGTTCTAAGCCTCTACAGGGTGCCAATGCTCAGCGCTTCGGGAGGCTTAGAGCCTTGATGCGCCGCACAAATTCAAATTCCCTGCGGTCGCATGTAGCTTCACCAGCGGCTGTCGAAGAAGACACAAAAATGGAAGCGTTTCAAAAGCTACAACCCCGCATTAGAACGCAACTTCCAGTCACGCCCAGATTGTACGCATCAAACAATTTAAAGCAAGGGAAGAACAATTGGTGTTTCGTAGTAGGGGTTTTGATTGTTTTATGCTTCTTCTTCTATTTATTATCCGTTGCCCGTGGCGTTCAATTCTCGTCCCATAGGAGCGAGGGATATGGAATTATCATAGACGCAGGTAGTACTGGATCAAGGATTTACGTTTTTGAGTATGTCAATGAGGGCACAGGCAGGCTTCCGGTTGTGAGCTTTTCCGGGAAAGGAGCGCCTTCACTTAAGACGAAACCGGGATTGTCGGCCTTCGCTTCGAGGCCGGACAGGGCTGGGGATTCGATCTTGGAGCTCTTGAATTTTGCAAAACAGAAGGTTCCGGAAAATTACAGGCAGGACATTTTTTTTAATGAGCTATATTATTTTTAATTCTTTTTTCTTTTGACAAGATTTTAAAAATTTGATTCAGCAATTAACTAAATTAATATATATATTTTTGTAAGTTTTTACTTGAACTGAAGAGGCTCATTTTGGGCTTGGGTGAGTGATCCGCACAATGCTAGAGATATTCTCCTAGCAATCACCTCTTAGCCCAATAAGGTACCTTCAAATAAGTGATCTCCTAAGTTTAATGGTTATTTTATCAGCAAGAAATGTGCAAAATAGCTGCAAAACTATAAAGACACACATAACAGAAATATACGATGGAAAACTGCTAGAAATCAAGAATGAGGCACACGGTTACGCTTGAAGAAACCCTCAAAAAAGAGGAAAACTCCAGAAGAGTGAGCTCTTGTTCCTCACGTCACTATTATGCAATCTATTACAAGTGCTCATGATGCCTCAAGGGCAAAAATGACTTAAGCAACTGTATGATGAGCTCAAGCACTTGCACACGGTAATTGTCACTTGGCTTTGCTTGATAACTGTCCCTTCAACCCCACTAACTTCTTCGGGGTGCTGCTTGGCTCTGCTTGGCAACTGCTTCTTCAACCCCACTAAACTATGTATCACCGATCTCCTCTTCTTGCCCTTCTCAGTTTTGTCCAAAACCATATCACCCTGTAGCTCCTCATGGCTGCTTGGAGCTAAGTCAAAATGGACGGCAATAACAGATACTCCTCTTCATTTAACATTTTAGGATTGAACTTATGAAGTTTGTTAGCATTGATGATAGGATAAACCTTCACGCAGGCAAGTCTCTCCCTCTTGTCCTAAAATCTGAAATCAATGTCTTAAGCTTCTCACTTGGTTCACCAAGAGTCTATTTTCTTAAAGTTAAGTGCATCTAAACTTAATCATTGACATTAAATTTGTGCTCGACTCTATGCTATTCATATCACCTCTTTTACCTAGCTTGAAACTCCTTCAATTAACCGGCGTCGAAGATGAATATGCTAAACCTTGGTAATGAATTGTTTAGTCTTTTGGACCTTCCAGTCTTCATTTTATATTCCTTCCATCATTGTCTCAAAATGACATTAAAAGGACTTGATGCAAATAACTAAAATGTGTGCCAAATAGTACCATTTTTTTGTATGTATGGACTGCCCTATTTTACAAATACTAGCTGTATGCTAAATTGTCACAAAAAGACGTTGGATGCTCTTGATTATGGTCCCATAAGAGCTGTTCTGAGGTGTGTTTCACCACTTCCAGTTTGCCCGTTAAGTAGACGATGAAAAGTGGTGGAATGTGGCAAATGAGTATCCTTTTTCTCCCAAAGCATGCACCAAAATTGCCAAGAACTGAGCATCTCTATCTGCAGTGGAATGCTTCAAACAGGTATCCATCTTGTCCCAAAGCATGTACCAAAACTTTGTCAAGAACTATAATGTCCCCTTTTGGGATTATCCTAGATTTTGCCCTAGAATCACAAGTTCAATCAAAACAAGAGGTGTAATATAGTTAGAATTTTAACTTCACCATTTAATGTCTTTAGCAAGATAAACCCTAACATTTTAAAAATAATACTACTAATATTTCAATAAGGTTAGGGTATCTTATAAATGCATATATATTATTGGTTTTTTCAATCTATTGAAATAAATCATTTAAGAAGTCAAGAATTAAGAGTTCCATTTCCGTAATCAACCATAATAGGGGTTGGAGAAGAAGCATTAAGGGTCGGAGAGTAAGCATGTTAGGGTTCCCTAACTTCACCACGACTAAGCCCAAGAGTGTAGAGTATCCAAACTTGACCTCTTGGCCCCAAGTGGCAGGAACTCTTGTCCCTCCAGCACGTGGTGGGATACTTAGAAGGGGAAGACACACCTGCTCCTCTGATCACGATTCTACAATAAGGCACACTAAATTCATCACAACTAAGCCCAAGAGCGGAGAGTATCCAGTACTGGACCTCTTGGCCACAAGTGGCAGTTGCTCTTATCCATCCATCATGAGATGGGCTATTTAGAAGGGGAATACACACCTTTGACCTTATCGAGGTCCTCCCAAATCTTTATATGGTGGTTTATAGGATATTTCAGTAAATAAATGATTATTTACTATAATAAAGGATATATATAGGTCATATATGCCATCACAAAATATTGATTATCATCTATTTTTCATTATCTTACATACCACAAATGAATAAGATTGCTATTGTCTGCAATATATAGTAGTTCCTGATCTGATTAATCTATATGCTTGATAGCTGCTGACTCATAAACTGATCTCCTTTTATGAGTGCTGATATGCTTTTATTGTGAGATTCCTTGATGCCTCCTCGAATGGAAAGCCACCTTATATACATCCCTTTGCAGAATTCACTACCTTGCCAAAGGAGGCATCTCTTCCAATGCCTGCTGCCTTTTCCTAACTGATGATTTCTTGAAAAATCGGTTTATTAGAATCAGTTTTAAGATAACTAATGGCATGTTTTGGTGCTTTGAATATTTCTGACAGCTATTGATCGCTGCTTAATACCTAACATGAGTGTTGTTTGTTTTAATCATCGCTGTCATTTATAGAATCACTGCTGAATAAAGCTCCCAACTGCCACATTCTTTTTTGTTAGTTATCCAATTCTTTTACATAGGCAATTAATTTGGACGATTTTCCATAATGAGTTGCTGTATGGCAGACTTACTTCGTGGATTGGTGCAATGTTAAATTTATTTATTCATTATTAAAAGAATGGTTGAGGAGGTATTAGTTGGGTGCATGGCAAGAACTGAGCATCTTGATCTAATACAGTGCTTTGCAGGAGGCCATAATAAACCCACACGAGCGTGAGGCAGTTCAGCTGTGTCACTGCGCTTCAGTCACTTTTTGCATGGAGCAAGTAACATATCTTAGTGAATTGATCCACCACTGCGAACAAATATTGATGCCTGCTTGTGTTCATGGGTAAACCTCCCACAAAGTTCATTTAGATGCTCTCTTATGGCCTTGTAGGTACCATTAGTGGTTGGTACAACCCTAACATTTTGTTACTCAGTGTCCTCATGCAGCACAACTTGCAATCAGTAAGAGTTTAGAAACAACCACTTGCATATAGGCAAACCTGTGAATATTTACCACTGTCTTTCTCCCAGTTTTATGATGTGGAACTCTTGAGTTATGAGCCTCACATATGGACAACAACTTCTCTCTTTGGGTATGCACATGTTCCCCAAATTGTAGAGAAGTTTATCTTTGAGGGAAAGGTCCATATATGGCATAAAATCAACCAGATCTCTCTTTCTGCTTGCTGATACATGTCTCTGAGATCCTTATCTTTCAAAGTCATCAGCATATACCTCTTTGGCAAAAGGTTCCAACTGAGAAAGAGTGCTCACCCCTGAAATCAGAGGTGGTCTAGAGTTCTAGAGAATGTTTTGACCACCTTGGTTACACTTCTTTTGTACTTGATTAATAAGTGGAATTGTTAAAAGAACCCCATCCACGTCTTATGCCTTGATTTATTTAGTTTGTTTGAGCCTGTGAGTACTGAGGAAGTTGATTGTATGTATGTGCAGCTATCCTTCGCCCAAAAAGTAGTGTTAATATTTGTTCACCATTGAAACTACCATACACAACTCTTTGTCATAGGTGGTATAGCTTAGTATGATCCTTCTAAAAGCTCAAAGTGATAACAAATTAGCCTTCCTCCTGGCAACAAAACAGCTGCCATTCCAAAATCAGTGGCATCCATTTCTTTTCTGAAAAGTTGTTGCAGATCAGACAAAACAAGAATCAGCTAATGGCTGATTTTATGCGTCAGTTCTTCAAACACATTTTGCTAGTCATCATCCCAACCATTTTTTTTCCAGATTCTCTTATATCATCTGTAATTTAATGCATATAATTCTCGGGCATAGTAAATAATTGTAGTACTAATATTTTATATTGTTATTACAAATAATTTTTATATTATTATTACACATATTTCTCTTCTGTAGAATCTGGAAAGTCATCTTAAAAATGAACTGAACAGTCTTGTTTTGTTGAATTAAACAATCTCCTGGAAATTAACTGAATGGGGTCATGTTGTTAAATGTGTACTTGTCAAACATGGTTTTGAAAGAATACAATTTGGGTTTGCATTTTTCTAAATTATTTTCATATTCATAGTTCATTTCCTGGTGTGACTTTGGTATCAGAGCTCAGACTATCTGTTCATTACCCATTTTTTGCAAAAAACATATTTTCCTATTCATGGACGGTTTCAAATGCTTTTTTCATCCCTTGATATCCTGCAAATAAGATCATGCATTTTTACTTGGCATCTAGACTTGAAAAGATTGTTTTGGTCCATTATATTTATTTCTTCTTGTGTTTTTGTTTGTGTCGATGCATCTTGGGATATTCATTATTCTCTGTGTAATTGTGTGTGCATTCGTGCGCTCGTGTGTGTGGTTAAATTATAAATTGTTTTATTAATTAAATATTAATGAATAGACATGTCCCGCGAAGGAACATGTCTATCCATATCTCAGAGAGATTGCTGCACTTGGAACACACATACCGAACAGGCAGTGCTTAGTACATTTGCAGCAATCTGAAAAAACATGGTATCAGAGCTAGGTTGCAAATAAATAGAATGAAGTAGGAAGGAAAGCACACTAAATAAGGGCAGACATCGAGCTCATGTGTTTTACATGTCCATATATATATGACAAACCTCGTGTTTATGGAAAGTTCTGAATTTATTTTAACACAATTACATGTGGCATAAACATTTGTCCAAGTATACCATGCAGGATATGGCTCTTAAATTACCAGGATTTGTCTAATTGAGAAATCTTCTAGATTTGACATAATGTATTCCAGCTTTCAAGGCGGTTATTGTTTACTGCATATAAGAAGATAGAAATCATCCTGATTCAGCCAGCAGAACATACAATTTTAGAAGTCTGTTTAGTCATTCTCTCCTTATTAACATCCATTGACATCCCATACATAAAAGGCATAAAGTTTAGTGGAAGAATGCTCTAACGACTAAGATTGACGAACTGTACGATTAGAATGTGACCATTGATTCTTGCATCCAAATTTCTGCAAGTGCCATAATGCTTGGATGCAAAACTTCTGCCTTACATTTACTATGCATGGCGGGTAGACTTTCTTCGCCTCCAACCTCACTCACCCTTCAGGTGCTTTGAAAACAGAGAACATTTTCTCCCAAATCCAAACGTTTTCTTGAGAAAAGGGTTGAAACAGGTATGTTGCAGGGATAAAGAGAGTCAACATATTCTGCAGAAACACCTGCAATGAAAATGGTATGACAGGAAACAATGATGGGTGTGGAATGTGTGTTTGTTATTATCATATTTCTCTCTACTGCTGATCAATAGAATGTATGTGTTTGACAGAATGATTCGAGGGCATTTTCCTCAAGAAGAGAAGAAATGAGATTGGACTTCACATAACATTCATTACTCTGGTTTCAAGCTTTATCAAAATGGGCTTTAAGCCGTCTCCTTTTTGTGGTTTCCACTGAGTAAGGACCTGCTGCCAGTAAGGACATGCTTTGATGTGGAGGCCGTCACTTGGCATCCACAATCGTCAACCCCATATTCTCCTCGTCAACCCCACGTGCGTTGGAAGATTCTTACAAGGAAGGAATCTTATAAAAGGGTCGAGAATGGATATGACCAACAAATGAGAAGGGGTGTGGAAAACGACAAAAAACCCAGCCGATCCAAGTCATGACCCACATGGATTTGGCCTGGTAGTAAGAAAGCCCCGAAAGAAGTGACCATAATAAAAGATAAGGCATAACAATTGACCGCCATCAATATCCTGTCCAAGCATTTCAGTCTTAAGTTAAAGATGATGATATTATATATGTTGAAGACTAAGGTAATGGGCAATGACAAGGGAATTTAAAATTTATATTAATCGAAAGACTGAAATTTAAATCATGCAAATGGAGACAGTTTATGATTTGACACATATGAGATAAGTATTTATTATTATTGAGTATTACATTTATTTACTCGTTATTGCCTTGATCTTTTCCTTCGAGAATGTTATTGCAAGAAAAGGGAGATTGATATCAGATTCAGATGGAATCTGACATTTCTTCAAACGTAAAGGAGCTTAGAAAATTGATGCTCAGAGGGAGTTTGACACATCTTTTTGAAGGAGCAGATAGAGGATATGTTCTAGTTGATCCTTAAAGATCTTGATCATATTAGAATTAGAGGGAGTTTTTGACTTCATGTAAACTTTTTGTATCATGCATGTGATTGCATGATTTAATGGGCCTACCCCTTGTGTAGATCATGAGGAAGTGATGGCTTTCAAATGATCATCACTTGTATTTGGAGAAGTTATTGAAAGGTGACAATCTTACAATAACTTAATTTTCTATTATGATGGATATCTTACGATGTCTATGCAGATCATGATAGAGTATACTTTGCTTGGTGGATGCTTATATGGTAAGTATTATGAGAATTTCTGTACACATAAGTTACAAACGTTTTGAGTACATGGTGAATGTTATGCAAATTGATGTTCAAGAGACCATTACACAAAGTACTTGGTGAATATCATATGAGATGACATTCAGGAGGCCATTACTTACAGTACTTGGTGAATATCTTGCAACTCTTCAGGAGGCCATTGCTCATCGAGTACATGGTGAATGTCATATGAGATGACATTCAGAAGGCCATTACTCCCAATATCATTACTCAGAGTATTTGGTGAATATCATATGTTGATATTCTGGAGGCTAATACTCATGATATCAAATGTGATATCAAAATGTTGAATATCTTCTGATCAAAGGTATTTTTATATTACATTGAGGTAATATATGGTCATGTGTTTATCCTCCCTAGCTAAGAGGGTGTGTTAATGTTTGATAGCTTCAGTTGGATAAACTCAAGAGATTAAATTGAAGTTATGTGTGTGTGTGTGTGCGCGCATGTGCATGTGTGTGTGTGTGTGGAGTTAAATTATAAATTGTTATATTAATTAAATCTTAATGAATAGACATGTTGATGCAGCACAAGGCAGGAGTATCCCCAAAGGAGATGTCCTAGCCCCAACAAATAACCACACAGTGGAAACACAATAACAAAGCAAGATCTAACACCAAATTACAATAATTTATTCATAGATATAACTGTTACATGCAATGTGCCGAGTTGTAAGGCTTTCCCGGTTACAACCAAATACAAAGCAATTACAATGTTAGTTCTACAAGATCCCACAATAATTTATTCATAGATATAACTGTTACATGCAATGTGCTGGGTTGTAAGGCTTTCCCGGTTACAACCAAATACAAAGCAATTACAATATTAGTTCTACAAGATCCCTTAAAATCCAACTTACAAAACCAATCTCAGCTACCGCAGATTTATAACATAACAACAGTCTGGAAGAAACCACAAAGGAAATCTAAACTTGTGCTCGCAAGCCCACCAAGCAATCTCCTTGTTTTCTAGCTGTAGCCCTAACTCTGCTCCAACTTATCCAAGATCCAAGTGTAAACTTCCTCACATTAGGTGCTCTGTCTACACACTCACAACTTCATCACAATCCTGCTGTAAACTGCCTCACATTTAGTGCTTTGTCCACAGACTCAGGAAAACTCGCCCTTTAGCTGCTCCCACACTCACTCCTCCTCCTCCGAATGAATCATTCCATCATGATTGAATGAATAAAAGACTCCACAAGACCCCCTACTTATACCCAATTAAGCCACAAGTCGGCCTAGCAATTACAAATTAAATAAAACTAACATTAAATACTTGAAGAGCCACAAGTCGGCCTCCAACAACAATTAAATCGATACCTGAACAAAATCGTGATATCTCTTAGCTTCGATTGAATTAGAATTCATGCTTCAAATTGAAGGTAGAACTTTAGGTCCTCTACAACCCCTGAAATGTGCAAAGGTTGATTCATTAAGGATATTTGCGCATCCATCCCGAAAGTCATGTACAGAAACCTATCGCACAAAATTCTAGAAATTGATACTCTAGGAGAATTGCCATATCTCCCAACATATAAAGAATTAGGACTTGCGCATTTAACCAAAGATAGTACTCTAGGCCCTCTTCAAACCTTGAAATGCGCATCCTCTCATTCATTGCACAAAATTAACAGGCACCTAGAAACCAAAAAACACGGTTCCAGTAGCAAGGTAAAAATAGCTCAAACTTCAACTCAATCCATCCAATCTCTATGCGTTCATGAGGAAAGGTTCTCCAATGTGTCTCCAACACATCCCTAATCATGAAAAACATAACTCCACAAAAATTCAAGCTCGATGCTCCTGCATCAGACTCCCCAGGTAAATAGAATAGAAAAGTGTGTCCACATTTTGATGCCTAAAGAAAGAGCAACAACCATCTTCATCTTCAGCAAAGGCTTCCACTCTAACAGGAACAAGAAAACCAATCTGCACATCATCCATATCTGCATCACTCTATCAAACACTAGAATCTCAACCATCCAATCAGCATGCTCATTCCTAGGAACAAACTAAACATAATGCTTCAACAACAAATCCTCATTCACATCAGCAACTAGTGAATCCACACTAGCAACAACAAACTCCATATCAACGACAATATATAGATCTCCATCAACACATGCCAAACTCTCAACACCAACCATCTCATTGCTCACAACAAGATGCTCTGCAACACACAACTCATCACCAACAACAACCGGATCATCCACGACCAAGTGCTCTACAATTTCCATGTCAGATCCAACCGACTGATCATGAAAACCAATGTCTATCTCGGCATCAACAAGGTTAGGAGCATCTTCAACAACAACCTCCAGCTGCTCTGCAAGTTCTATATTAGACTCCACAATTTGATCAACAAAACCAACCTCTTCCACCTTGATCTTGCTATGCCATCTTCTCTCACGAACAAGTCTCCTAACCGGCCAGACAACTCTCTTCTGGATCGATAGACTCTAGCACCACAAGCATCTACGAAATGCTTTCCTTATCTTGATCAGTCGAACTAGTTTCAAACTGAGCAACCACCTTCTTAGTTCGATCAGCCAAACTAGCTTCAACCTGAGCAGACATCTCAGAAAACCTCCTTTCCAGCACATCACAGAGATTTGCAATCATCTTAGGGTCTAATCCTCTCGGAGCCATCTTTCAAGATATTCACAAACCCTTTGCAACAAATCCTTCCCGCGCTCCTTGTGACAACCTCAAATTGTTTGCAAGTCAGATCGCAACCTGCCACCTCGCATGAACAATCAAGAACCAAATCACAAGTCCAGGACGATGGATTTGCAATCTACAAACTCTCTATGATCATGTCTCAACAAGATCAGTCTTCCATCTTTGCATCCATCGATCCTTCTATAAGCCCTTGGCAATTACAAGTTAGAACCACGATCTGCCACCTTGCAACCAAGAGATCTAGAACTCTAGAAAGAAAATCCACCACCAGATCAAGATCAACTCAGATCTACTTCTCCAACCCAAGTCCTGGTGCAAACTACCACAACTTCGACGATATGTTTACATGCTTAGGAACAACCTTCGCTTTGATACCACCTGACGCAACACAAGGCAGGAGTATCCCCAAAGGAGATGTCCTAGCCCCCAACAAATAACCACACGGCGGAAACACAATAACAAAGCAAGATCTAACACCAAATTACAATAATTTATTCATAGATATAACTGTTACATGCAATGAGCCGGGCTGTAAGGCCTTCCCGGTTACGACCAAATACAAAGAAATTACAATATTAGTTCTATAAGATCCCTCAAGATCCAACTTACAAAACCAATCCCAGCTAGCCCAAATCTGTAACATAACAACAATCTGGAAGAAACCACCAAGGATATCTAAACTTGTGCTTGCAAGCCCACCAAGCAATCTCCTTATTTTCCAGTCACAGCCCTAGCTCTGCTCCAACTTATCCAAGATCCAAGTGTAAACTTCCTCACATTCGGTGCTCTGCTTACACACTCACAACTTCATCACAATCTCGTTGTAAATTGCCTCACATTCAGCGCTCTGTCCACAGACTTAGGAAAACTCGCCTTTCAGCTGCTCCCACACTCACTCCTTCGAAATGAATGAATCACTCCATCATGAATGAATGAATAAAAGACTCCACAAGACCCCCTACTTATACCCAACTAAGCCACAAGTCGGCCTAGCAATTACAAATTAAATAAAACTAACATTAAATACTTGAAGAGCCACAAGTCGGCCTCCAACAATAATTAAATCAATACCTGAGCAAAATCGTGATATCTCCTAACTCCAATTGAATTAGAACTCTGCTTCGAACTAAAGGTAGAACTTTAGGTCCTCTACAACCCCTGAAATGCGCAAAGGTTGATTCATTAAGGATATCTACGCATCCATCCCAAAAGTCATGTACAGAAACCTATCGCACAAACTGCCAAAAATCAATATATAGGAGAATTGCCATATCTCCCAACTTATAAAGAATTAGGACTTGCGCCTTTAACCAAAGATAATACTCTAGGCCCTTTTCAATCCCTGAAATGCGCATCCTCTCATTCATTGCGCAAAATTAGTTACATGGCTTGCAACAGGCACCTAGAAACCATAAAACACAGTTCCAGCAGCAAGGTAAAAACAACTCAAACTTCAACTCAATCCATCCAATCTCTATGCAATCATGAGGAAAGGTTCTCCAATGTGTCTCCAACACATCCCTAATCATGAAAAGCATAACTCCACAAAAATCCAAGCTCGATGCTCCTGCATCACATGTCCTGTGAAGGAACATGTGTATCCATATTTCAGAGAGATTGTTGCACTTGGAACACACATACCGAACAGGCAGTGCTTAGTACATTTGCAGCGATCCGAAAAAAACAACAATTGTAATGTCCCCTGATAAGTTTAGTCTAGTTATTACTCATTTAACTCAACTTCATAAATTGGCTGACCTAAGATACAATGATTCAAGCAATACATATTATAATCAATATATAATATATTTAATATATCAAATACATTATAAAAATAAATAAATTTGAAATACATTAATGTTAATGTAATATATATATATATATATATATATATTGATATATACTAAATATTAAATAATAATTTAATATCCAAGGCATGATAGAGTTTTGACCTTTGGAATGAAAGGTCACCTCCCATGTGGGTATACAAGGGTGATATTGTTTGGAGATTAACAGAGAATACCTGGCTGAAAAGGATCCCTGAGAAAATAATGAGTTTTCACGTGGTTTGGAATTATAATACTATTGGGGGTGTCTATAGATTGTATATGAATCTGTGGGATTACAGTATTGCTTCCATTCTAAGGCAAGCATTATACTCAATTACTCAGCTGGGAGTGCTCTCGAGAGGCAACCTTCCTGGGCTGATGACGTTTTAAAAGTTTGATGTCCCGATCCATAGAGCTGTACCTATCCTTCAGCTTTGAGAAGAGAGTACCTCCCTTGTTGGAGGCTTTGGCAGATACAGAAGTTAACAGGTCTTCTTTGTCAATGGAAACAAGCAATGATTTTTAACTTCCAAAAGCCTTTCCCTGGGCACTACTCCATGCTGGTGTAGTGATGATGTTTCTTGGAACTGGTTCACATGTCTATACCAAAAGAGTTCCCAGAGGTTGTTGTTGGGCTGGTCAGGGTTATAAACGGGTATGCACGAATAAGAAATCATCTGTAATAATGTAATGCACAAAGAACAAACAGAAGCTTAAGATCTACAGTCAGTAACGGCATCAAAAAGGTGGATTTTTATAGACGACAACCAGTGCTGGAGGGAGGAATAAAATGTTGGCACAAACGGTCAAAAGGAGCATTCTTGCAGAAGAATGGCACAGTCAGCAATTTGTATTCACACAGTCGGCAATCCATTTCCACTCAGTGAGTGTTGAGAGGAGTTAAGCTTCAACATCAAGTCAGCAAAATACATTCAGCATGTTTGATTATACAATCTGCATTCATTACACACCCAGCATCATAACCAATCAATACGAACAGACACCATCAATGCTTACAGGAAACAAACTCAAAATCAAATCAGTAACAAGTAGATAATCAGTGAGCAAAGGCATTTAATACACTCAGTGCATCAAACGTTCATTAAACGTATGTGTATAAACTCCAGTATATAATTCTTAAAAGCCTTGGTTGATTCAGATAAGAGTTGGCAGTATTAGAATATTTTTAATATTTTTAGTATCTCGCTATAGTTAGCTAGTTCTAGTTAATGTCATTTAGGCTTCTTTTTTGTTTGCTCTTTCATATTTATAGACATCTTTGTTAAGACAACCTTGCTTTTCCGTTCACTCTATAATTAGTGTCTATAAACTCTATTTAAGAGTTCATTGTTAATACAATATTCAATCTGTTTATTCCGCTCATTTGGTTGTTACAATTTCAGGCAGCAAACTCCTAAGGACCCCGCAATAAGACGTACAACAGATTGAACTGAAAAGATATACAACAGTACCTGCTCGATGTACACCATTATTGCAGTCTGGTTTCACTTATCAGAAAAATCAGTTATAACTTCAATTCAGAGGAAGAGAGTTATCTATAGTGGATTGACTCTTTGATGTAATAACCCTTCCCATAAGAGGGTAATTACATAGGAAACAGAGGTAGCAGATCAGACAACCAATTACAGAATTCAGTGCTTTATGCTAACCATTGGAAATAGGCAGTTTTTTATTAGAGAACACTAGAAGACTAGGTACATCACCATTTCCAAATGCAATCCAAATTCTAGTTGGGGAATTATAGGGTAAATCAAGTAAAATCTTAATAGGGGACATTACATTTTAGGTCTGAATGACATTTTTAAATGCCAGAAGTTTCTGCACAATGTGTCAGGCTCATTTACTTATTATTTTTTTGGTTCTAATGACATTTTGTTTTCAAAACCAAAATTGCATAAACTAATGAATGATGTTAGATTACTTTTTAGCATCATTTAGGTCAAATTGATTTGTGTGACTTATCACACATGTTCAGTTTGTATGAAGAGTTTTTGATAATTAAGTTTCTAAGTAGTTCAGTTCAATTTTCTTGCAAGATTACATTACTTTTATTAGGGAACACTAGAAGGCTAGATACATTGCCATTTCCAAATGCAATTGAAACTCTAGTTGGGGAATTTGAGGGTAAATCAAGTAAAGTCCTAATAGGGGACATTACATTTTTGGTCTTAATGACTATTTTTAATGCCAAAAATCTCTGCACAATCTGTCAGGTTCATTTACTTTTTTTTTAAAGTTTCAATAACATATTTTTTTCAAAACCAAAATTGCATAAACTAATGCATGAATTTAGATTGCTTTTAACATCATTCAGGCCAAATTGATTTGTATGACTTATCACACATATTCAGTTTGTATGAAGACTTTTACATAATAATGTTTGTAAGTAGTTTACTTCAGTTTTCATGCAAGATGACTTTACTTTTATTGGCTTTTTGGCCACATTGTTCTGTAGGAACTAATACTTCCATGACAAAACTTCAAAAAATAATTTTCTGTAAGTTGTAAAATTAAATTCAATGAAACACCCTTTCAAATCCTTAAGGCTAAATTGGATATTAGGACCTTCGAAATGTATTTTCTTCTTGTGAAGGTTATTTCTGTCGATGTCCAGTGTTTAAAAACTAATTCTCTGAGCATACTTTTATATAAATTGTACATAAAGCAAATGGAGTAATAAAATCATAGTAAATCCTCTGTTTACTTTTCGACTTATTGTCTAAGAAAAATATATTGGCCAACCATTCTATACTTGTAAAATAATTTTGTCCATTGGAACTTTTTTTTCTTGCAGGAGTGACACAAAGATTCATTTGATGGCAACAGCAGGATTGAGAAGGTTGGATGAGGAAACTCAAGAGAGGATTTTGGAATCTTGTAGGAGGGTACTCAGGTTTTCAGGATTTGGTTTTCAAGACAATTGGGCTTCTGTCATAACAGGTAAACTTTCTACTATTTTATCATTCTTGGAGATAATGAAATAAAGTGGTTATGGAGGAGAAACAACACAATATCTTGAAATGCAACATTCTACTGGAAATATAGCACAGGAACAACAAGGCATTTAAGTGAATCAGGGCCGAATTTCTTTTGCTTGGCATATCTTGGATGAGGTTATGGGTTACCTTTAATATGATTTAGTGGTGAGCTTGGAACGTTCACTAGGGTTGCATTGAATTTATGCAGAATTAACATCCCACATCCTAGTCATATGTCTGCTGACCTATAGCCCGCTTTATTGCAAAGAGGATTTCAATTTGGGCCAGATTCTACAACACAAGATAGGAAACAATAACAATTGGGGTATTTTGGGTTATATCTTCCAAATTTTCTAGTTTCCACTTGTTTGATTTAGGGCAAAAAGAATAATTAAGAAAAAATATTTGCATTTAACCAAAAAGGAAAATAAAAGTTATTGGATTCTTCACAATTACTAGTGTTTATGCTAGATTTTATATTTTGCTTGGACACTAGCCTACAAAACATTAATTTTCTTTTCTTTTACACAAAAAGAGTTTTCAAAATAGTTCAATTAAGGGTGCACGACATTAACTTTCAAAGCTGTATTTATGAAAAGAATGGCTAATCTTTGAATTCCTTAGTGGGTAGAGAAGTAGCTTAAAATCAAGTTGATCCAAGTAGATTCCATAAGCCTTACCAAAAGTTAAGGTGACTTTTTGGATTATTTCAAATAGAATTTTTGTAAACTTTGGGTGACATTTGACCTCCTTTGCATGTGTAAGTTTGGATTCAAACACGGGTCATACTTGATTGCACTTGTTGGTGCACAAACTCAAATGCCTCAAATACTGTATCCCATGAGGCTTAACTATGCGTTGGCTGTCCTTTTCTTGGATTACCCAAGAGGAAGAGGAGAGCATCATTGGGTAAGTGTAAAGTCTTTAGCTTTTTCTCTCTTCTATCTTTAAGTTTTGGGCATGTCTTTTTATGCAACTTAAGTAATTTTACACTGCAGACATGTCTTTTAATGCAAGCTAAGTGACTATTAGCCTAAAGACCTATTATTTGCCCGATTTAAGTTTAATGACTTAAGAGACATGCACTTTTAAGTGAATTTTATCAAACATGTGCGAAAAAGGTCAGGGGGCATTGGAAAATAATGAGCATATTGGCTCACTTTTTGAGGGTTAAATTGGAATCTTTGAATCAGGCTTGTGATGAATCTCATGGTTGAGTTTAATTCATTCTTTTGGGAGTCATTATATAAGGGTTCTATTGGAGCTCATTGTGTGATCATACATTTGTCAATTGCTGCAGCAATTAATTGGCTTGAGGCTTGGAACTCCTGAGTATTCCTAGTTTTAAAGAGACATATGGGCTCCCGCTAGTCAGAAGGGTGTGTTTCGGTGGATAGACTTTGGTCTCTGATGCCCTAGCACATCATTTTCAGAATTGCATTTCCTTATGAGGTTTGGAGGGCATTTTTGAGGCATGGTTAAGAGTTATGAGAATCAGATTTGGACAACCCACAGCAATATGTTTTCTTGTTTCTGAGCATCATTGAAACAAACATGTGTTTCTTTGCATGTCGCATGTCTCTTCATATAAAGAACAGCAGATGAATATCAAGAGACCACGACATATCATCTCAGGTAGATATTCTCTCATAGTTATAAAACTTCAACAAATTTAGCTGGATGACTGTCATACCAAGATAATGCCAAGTCTATCATTGTCAGTTTCTTTAGATAAAGTAAATGAACTCAAGCAGATACTGTTTGAGGGGGTTTGTCTGGGGTGAAATCTTGGTCACTTATAAATTAGGAAAGCAATTTCATGTTTTTGGGGAGCATGTGATTGTTGTTTAAATGAAAACAGATTTAGCACTTATTTTAATGCTATGTTGCTAGGCTTGTGAGCAGGTCTGGGCTGGGATGTGATCATGGTCTGGGTCCGGCTCTGGCCAAAAGTTGAACTTAGAAGAGGTTAAGATTTAAAATAAACACAACTAACGCGAAAAGTGCATCTTTTGAAGAATTTGGAGCCTGTTTAATAGTTGTGAATTTAATGAAAAATAGCATGTACCGCAAAGGTCCCTGTAGTCTTGAAGGCCTTAGTTTGGGCTGTGCCAGATGGAAAAGCAGCATTTGTTTTCCTGATTCTTTTTCCAATTTAAATATTGAGTAGTGAAGAGCACACATGGAAATACTGAAAAGGCAAACATCAAGACGTGCACCAAATTTCATGCGTGGGAAACCCTTTTGGGTAAAAATCCACAAAGCATAAGTGAGCATCAAGCCTCCTTGAATTACCAACTACAATTACCAGAGGCACCAGCCACAGTTTGCGCACCAACTCAAAAATACACAGCATCTCAGAATAACATACTCAGCGACATATGAGTGTAACACAGGTCCTTCAATTTCACCAACCCAAGAAATCACACGCACTGCTTCGTTGGTCCCCTGCAACTCTGAATATCGTACACAAGGAATATGCCACTCCACTCCAGTCCTTTTTCTCTCTAATATGATAATATCAAACCCCACATCTTCAATCTGTTCAATTTTGTCATCCATTCCTTAACATTGTTTCTCAAAAACACTGCTAAACTCAGCATTCACAGTCACAGATTTCCGGTCACACACTAACCATTACAAAAATTGCAGTATACAAAAACACCAAGCTGTTATAAGAATAACACACATAGGACTCATAACACCCAAATAGATGGTTGAAGTATTTTCAATTCATCAGATGAAAAACATCTTCACATCTGTATATGTGTATCATAAAAACCAAAACCTGTTTTTCTCAGAAAGTTAATGTTTCACCACTCAGTTACAGTGGCAATAAATAACGCTGCACTACACTTTCATTAAAAAGGGCTATGCTGTTTTCTGTTCAGTCTTCCAATAATTACACCCTAATGCCATATGAAAATTCCTCATGATCTATTCAAAAGTAATGCTCAGCTAATGAAATAATCATCGCTACTCTCAGAAAATACGATCGTCCACTTTTTTGTGTAATGTCCCTTTTTTGGGGACATTACAAAATTACATGTCCAAGTTATAAAATAATTTAAAGTGACTTTGGAGTTCAATAAAAACTATTTAAAAAGTCTCTTTTAATTAAAGAAGGTGAAAAGGTGACAAGGGAGATAAGACGAAGGATAAAATGGGACTCTCAAGAGTCACTGTGGAACATTAAAAGAACGATGAGGAGTTCATTTTGGGGATGCTTCGATTATTGTTTGTTCTGAGAATTTGGGTTTCTCTTGGGGGAACATTGAGAGAGTACATCTTCCATTTCAGACCTGAGGATGCAAACCTTTAGGCCATTGTTGGTGGATTGGACATAACCCCGGTTCATCACTGCAGTGGATTCAAGATAGAGTTCACACTGGGTTTGCAGGTTCTTATATGTTTCCAATTTGACTGTTATTGCTGTTTGTAAGATTGGACTCTATGCATGTTATTGTATTGCTGATTTATAATACGATAGCAAATTTGATGTGTTAAAACTGAATATTTAAATGAGCATTATCGATTCATTTGCTGGTTTACATTGTTCATTGGGTTTGCATGAGTTATCTATCATATGCTGAAAACTGTTTATGAGATAAATTCGGGCTAATATCCATTGGGGATATTACAGTGGTATCAAAGCAATGAACCTGCCATCCTGTTGGGTATAGTCAAGTTTCATTAGAAATAAAGTTACAGATTTACAAAGGGATTAATATGTATGTATAGTTCTCAGGAATATATCAGAAACACAAGTGTATAGAAATGTGGGTTTCAAAATCCACTGGGCTCAACTATTGAAAAATCTATTTTATTGAGATTGGTTGAGCACACTTTGGTCGTAGCTATATCGTACCTCTGATTTTGCCTTTAAGTTACCACAGAAAAATTATAGTTGGAACTATTGAAATATTTTTCCTCTATTCAAGTGAGAAATTAAGCTTTACAAAGATCAATAATATGGCTACCTTTCATATAAGGTGCAGAGCAAATTAAAATTTAGGTATCGCGGGCCATATGTTTTAGAATGAAAAATGATTAAAGTGGGACCGTCCAGTGGTCCACTTGACTATAATTTTCCATTTAATATTTGTGATACATAGGGGTGTATGGTGGCATTAAGATTTTATTTACCTGTTGCTAATATATGTGGGAGACTTATCTATCACCGATTGGTGGAAAGATTGGAATGTATTTTATATGGTAACTATATTTGCTGCCTCTTTACTATCGGGTTGAACTCAAGGCCATTGTTAATATTAAAGGTGTAATATTGGAAGACTATAGTATTGGCATAATATTTGTTTTCAAAACATTATTTCACTGTGAACATATAGTGGTAGCCATGGCGCATAGGAGGAGAAGCTTTGATTAATATTTTCAAGAAGAGTGGTTTTTGTAACGGAGTCTCTGTGCAAAGAAATTGTAGAAGATTTGAAGTTTCTGCTAATACATACTTGCACGTTGAGAAAAAATTTCTCTGTGCAAAGCCAAGATCCCAGAATAAAGGTTTTCAATTGATGAAGAAATTTAATATTTTTTGGGTTGGTTTTATATGTCAAGCACTCAGAGAATGTCGTTCTAGCTTCTAGGGCTAGGAACTTGATTCTGCTTGAGAGGTGTAGGTCAACCATGGCTGGAGATTGGTGAAATTGCCCTTAAGGCTCTAGTATTGTCATGAGCTGAAATTCAGTGTCGTAAAATGGTGTCTGTGTAGGCATCTATTCAACATTCCTTCATCCAAGTTGGAGTGGTAGATTTGATGAGGAAGACGACAAATTTAAGTGAACCAATCTTCAAATATGAACGACCACTCTAGGTTGAACCACAACAGTTGAAGACAAAATTGCAAGAGCGTTAATATTCAAATTTTTGGTCTGTCTAGAGGAATATTTTTGGAAAATTCAGTGATATTGACAATGGTTGGACTTAGTAAGAATCGTTTCTTGGTGTAAAGTGAGTCCTTTCTATTGCTTAATATTGATCTTGAGTGTTACACTTGCGGCTTGTGTTGTGGAAGTAAAAAGAATGAATTTGGCCAAGGTTTGACAGAGAACATCTATTGTGAGTCTATGGTCTAAGCGATTTTTTTGAAAAAAATTCTTCAAGTCTATGATTTCTGTGAAGTTGTCGAAAAAGTGAAGTTGGGCTATTTTGCACATACAATCTGAGAGCGAAATAGTTGAAGGGTGAAGGAGTAACGACAACAAATTAATAATTTGTCTTGGGTAATTTAAAGGAACCGTTTCATAACTCTGGGCAACGTGAGATTATAGTTTCATAACGTAATTGAAGCAGCCTGGGAAAGGCGTCCGAGACATTTGTAATGAAAAATATTTGCAGTGAACATAATACCATTGAGATTATTTGTTTTTTTCAATTTTATTCCCTGTTGTGACTTCTTGCAGAGATTTAAATAACTCCTTGGAGCGATACATTCTACATCTTGACCCAATTGAAGAAGTCAAATCAGCAGTAATTTGGCATGGTTAATAATATATTTTGGTGGGAGGCGTTAGTGAAGACATGCAAACTGAATATCGTCTAACGTGCAGAGTGATATTTGTTTGTGGCGAGGTGATTGTTGGGCGAACATATGGCAATAATGAGCAAGTAGAGTTTAGGTGGTGTGTTCAACGAAAGTGTTGAAATTTGCATCCAAAATTTTCTGAACAGAGACCAAGGCTGGTTAGTAGAGAGTATAAGTCGCAACACCTTTGTGAATGGCTTGTAGGATGAATCAAGCTTAAGAAATATAGGAGTTACCCTTATCTTTTCCATCCACAACTGTGAAGAGAGATTATTGCAGGATGTATATGTTTCAATTCATTGGGTACCTAAATACACAGATGACATGATGTTAAGTTGCAGGGGAAAGAAGAGTGAGCAGCTCCTACAGACAAATGCAAAAAACACTTCAGAGCAGGGACAAACTACATTCTTAGCTACTGCCATATTAATGAATTCTAGAACTATGATTCTGCGCTAAACGACGAATATTGGAAGTTCCAAGACTACAATATTTATGAATTTGTGAATTAAGCTGAATATTCTCATGTTGTAAATTATGGGAGCAACCTTTTTATTTGATTTGTATGTCATTGGGACCACAAGCATTGAGGCAGTCTTTTCCAACTATTCTAATAAATTTGGGTTAATGAATTTGAAATACAAAAATCTTGCAAACAAGAGTCATTCATTATAGTGGCCTAGAAAATGTTGACATAATGCCCAAACTATGAATGTTGGAAGCAAAAAGGGAAAAATAAAATTGTCTCTGCATCCTTCAAAGTTCATACAACAACCACTTCACTGGTCATTTTAAAGTCAGAAAATTATTTAATCAATTTCTTGAAAGGAAGATGCCATGGGGAAGTTTAATGGTTTCGAAAAAATCAAGAAAGACATTGTTAAATTGCAACAACAGTTAGCCCAAGATTTACAAATTGACATGAGGATTGAAATAATGAGTATGTATGATGAGTATAACAAATTCCCACCAAAAGTTCAGAAAGACTTACCTTTTATTGACTATGTGGACTTTCATCCTAGGCTACAAAACAAGAACGATGCAACAAAGAAGTACTATGAACTGGCCCAGGATCATCTTGCAAAGGATAGGTGCAAAAATTTGCATGAGGAGTTTTCAACAGTCAAGATCCAGGTTACAAGTGGTTTGGAGAAAGAACAACCAACTACCAGTTATTTACAGCCTTCACATGATCATGGGATAGATGTTAATAGTGGCACCTGTTTGTTGATAGGCAGTTTTGGTTTTGGATGTATATGGACCTTACAAGGCTACTTGCATTAATGCTCTTGATGAGCATGTTGATAGCCCTTGTGCAGAAGTTGACGAGTCAGCTAATGATAAAGACTCCCCCTCTTATGTGATTGTTGATGCTGGTTTTGATTCAGACTTAATGGTCTCTATAGAGGTTATGGATTCCTTGTGTGATGAGTTTTCTTTTGAACATAATCCTATCCCTAGTTTCTATAAGTAGTTGGATATGAAGGATGACATTGATGATGCGGATATGTATAATGAAACACTTGCTTCCACTTCATATGCATTTGACTTATCTCATACACCTGTTAGATCACCTTATTTGGAGAGTCAAATGAAAGTGACTGAAATTAAAATTGTCCCAACCCTATCACATTTTGATAACATATATGATAAGGTTGAAGAACATTTTTTGAAGGAAAAATTAGCAAGAAGACAAAAGGGAGTGAAAGAGGAGTTCTCACATTTGCATGTGATTAAGGAGGGGATGAAAGCATTGAAATCAAACTATCTTCATCTTCTTTCAGATTGTGATCATCTTCTCAATCTCATAGAGATCTATCCCGAGGCACTAAGGAAGAAGGAAGAAGAAGTGGACATCCTTTCTTGTGAGCTCACAAATACCAAGGACATCCTACAGGCTTCCTTGGCAGCATTTCATGTGGCAGAGAATCAGATTGTTGAGCTTAATCAAGAATTGAATTTGGCACTCTCTACCGTGGCTCAACATCCAAATGTAGGAGTTGAGGAGATTGACAATGATGATAGCGAGAGGATCGACCAACATGATGACAATGAGTGGATTGACCAGCATGAAGACAACCACAAGAATTCTGATTTTTATTACAGCAGTTATATATCTACACAATGGCATGAGGATAGAGATGAAACAAGTGAAATTGACTTAGAGTTTTCACTTGATGGTGATCATTTCATTGATGGAGATGTTGATTTGAGTTTTGGTACTTATGGTGATGTTGATAATCCCAAATTACCCATAATGTATGCTGATAGTTTCTATCGATTATCTAGAATCATATCACCCAGGCTTCATGAGATGGCAGCTATGTATTCGCTAGCTGGTGGTTTTATCTTTATGCACACTCCGACTGTCAGTAGGTTCTATATTTGGTCTCCTATTTTTCTAGATTTGGTTCATCCTCTAGAGGTTAGAGAGTTATAGGTTGATTCGTGGAGATACTTGACCTTGAGACACACCTTATGAGATGGTTACCCTTCCAACACATAGGCACAATGATAGCCGTATCATCTTCTATATGATTAGTCCGATTTATGACAATGATCTGTGCTGGACTTATGAGTCGAATTTCATGCATATTCGCGGTTTTGGTTGGGTGATGTGTTTGTTCAGTTGGTTGATCCAAGATGATAGGTTGTTGGACATCTATTACTCTTCCTAGGATCGTGTTGATAGGATGGTTTGGGACTAAGGTGTTGACCATATGTATACATGGCATTCTGAGGATTTTGTTGTAGTACTACATAGTTTGAGACTAGATGCAATTATGATCAAAGTTGCATAACCTATAGATGAAGTGATACTTCATAGATTGACATGGGATCTAGGGATTTGGTTGATGGATGGGTTGCATTTTGACATCTTGTTTCACAATGTGGCAAGATTTGTTTTTAGATTGGGCTAAAGAGCTTCGTGCTTATTTCTATGGGATCCTGGTATTGATTGCTTGAAGACAAGCAATCTCGAGGAGGGAGGACTGTAATGTCCCTTTTTTGGGGACATTAGAAAATTACACGTCCAAGTTATAAAATAATTAAAAGTGACTTTGGAGTTCAATTAAAACTATTTAAAAAGTCTCTGTTAATTAAAGAAGGGGAAAATGTGACAAGGGAGATAAGATGAAAGATGAAATGAGAATCTCAAGAGTCACTGTGGAACATTAAAAGAAAGATGAGGAGTTCATTTTGGGGATGCTTGGATTATTGTTTATTTTGACTAATCACCTCATTTCCCAATGTTCTTGGGGAAATATTGGGAGAGTTCATCTTCCATTTCCGACTTGAGGACTCGTGTATTCTGAGAAAAAACACAACCACCTAATATATTCCTTAATACATCAAACGTGAAGAAAAACTCATCAAAAAATGACAAAAGTCACCCTCTTAGATAGACGCTACACAACGTATACTCAAACTTTGAGATTGTCACTACACGACATTTGTTGAAACTTCTAAGATAACTCTCTGAGATTTTACTACACAACATACACTCCAAAGGCACAATGACACACCCGGTCGAATCAATAATCTTTTTGTTTGAGTCGAAGGCAAAAGAGCTAATATCTTGGGGGAGCTAAAGAGACAACAACTGTCGTTCGCTACACTACATGACAGGCATAAACTACAGAACAAACGTCTTCGTATTAGGCTCTGCCAGCAAAGATGGGAGTATAAACACATGTGGATCCCAGACTGATGCCAAGGAGATGTAGAACAAAATAAAATGATGCCAATAAATAAGATGATGGTGACCGATTTGATGAGCTTTGAATAACCACACAAAACGACGCTTGAGGAGATAAGATAAATGCTGACGGTGAAGGATGGGGTTCTACAAAAAAATGGAGGCCAATACAAAAAACTGTCATTTTGTAGAGGAACCACACGAACATAGAAAACTTGACAAGTTGGAACCAGGATAGAGAAATCTTGACGCGTATAACAGTAACACCAAAACAATAAGAAGAAGATGCATGACAAGGAAGAGAAGTATCGATGAAGAGGAAGAAACAGGTACAACATGTTGAAGCATTAGCAATAGGAGAATCTCAGGTAAAAGATCTATCTCGTGGCTACATGATTCAACACCGACTGGGATAAGGAATAACACCACACTTAGAGCCCATAATTCTGTTCCACAATAAATAAATTCCTTTGCTATTGCACAAGAGACAAACTTGACTTAAGAAATTGGTTTGAAAAGAAATGCTAAATTATATTTTCCCACACAATGACTTGAATTAATCTTGATTCCCATAGCAATGAATGTCAATGTTAAAAGTAAAGATTATATGTGCTGCCTTCAAAAGATTTGATCCAAATAAAGATGACATGGCAATTTGACTTGGCACAAGCAAGCAAGTTAAGTTGTAACGCCTCACTAGGGAACCCAAAAGGTTAAGGCTAAATGTTACTAAGTTTGGTGAATAATTTTTTTTGAATATCTTTTTGGCTAGCTAAGTTCCCTTAATCATAGATGCAAGAGTCCTAACGGGTTCCCTAACAACATTACTTAATTTCCAGATTCAAGTGTTTGGTTTCCTCATCCAACCAACTCAACAAGTATCCCTAATTGTTGCTCATTCAGTTTCCTTTCTAACATTTCATCCTTACTACTTAATGTCTACTCATCCTAACATCCATTTCTTTGTTATATTAATTAGGGTTTTAAATCAATTGTTCTCTATTCTTAAATTTTCAAATAGGTCTTAACCCCCTTATTCAAGTTAATCCACATATGACCTTAAAGGAGTTAGGGTATGAAATTGAACACTTAGAAAATCTTCCCTTTAGTCCAAACAATATTTATACAACTTCAATTACTTCTTCCACTTCTAAATTAGGAGCTAATGTCATAGCCTTATTAAATTAAATGCATCCACTTAACTTGGAGTAAAGATACTGTTGAGGATAATAGCTTTGGTCAGATATAGAATGATGATTGATTTGTTTATATCATTATTTATGGAAATTAATTATCATACATATAACTGATTGAAACACCATATGTCTCAAGTATATTATCAATCTGAATTTAGGGATTATTACTTGCAAGTTATTATTTCATGTTTCATATAGGATCCCGATTGAGCATTATTATTGGTGTTCATTTTCAGATTGGATATTTATTTATTTGTGCAAGATCAAATCAGATTGAACTTAATAAGCATTTGTGTTTGTTAGTAATAAATCCCGATTAGAGATCGGGTGTCTAATTTGATATGAAAAGGCACATTCATGAGACATGTCATGAATGGGCATCTCTCCTTCTTGTGGAGACATGTCCTTTCATGGGATGTGTCTCTTCTATGCATACTTAATGCAGATCCAATCCAAAAGGAGACCTTGAAATCAATAAATGTTTTGCCTTTTGGGGATTGAATACCACTAGTTCAGTTTCAGACCTCTGAACTTATATTCAGTATTTTTCAATATTGATTTAGCATCAGTTTTAACATTGTATCAGAGTGGGTCATTTGCTGGAACGATCAACCATACAATCTGACATTAAACAACTGCCATTGATATATGCTTTAAAAGAATAATTATTTATTTGGCAAGTCACATTTATATTTTGAAGTTTAATATTTAAAAGTTCAGTCTGAGGGAAAGCCTCCGTCGAATTAATTATTCGAATGGAAAATAATATTTCCATGCGCGAAAGTTTTGCATATTTTTGGGATTTATCTGAAATTAGTTCCAGACTGGTCAATATATATTTCTAATTAGCATGAAAGGAGCATTATGATTTTACATTGCTGAACGATATTATGAGCAGTGATCATTACCATTGGAGGGAATAATTGATAGTGTCGTGTCTAAGGATTTCGGGCTTTCTCCCTGCCATAGAGATTGTTATATATCCGAGGCATTACATATCTGACTTCAACGGGCTGCTGTTATTATTGGAAGCTTATACAACTTTTAGTTGGCGATTCATATTCATTTTGGCGAATCATTCAGTATCATTGAATGACGATATCAGTTAAGCTTAAAGGAGTATTATTAGTTTTGATATTAATTGGTTGAACACATTGGTCACACAACTAATAGTGGAGTAAATATTTGTGATACACTGTGACATTGGAGACTGAAGATTTGTTGGGAAAATATGACCGGATATGGTATCAAGCCTTCTGAAAATACAAATTTAATGCATATTATTTGATCAACAGCGTAAATGGCAAAAGGATATCTAATGGAGTATTTTATATGGAGCAATTGATATTACATTGAGCATTGGTTATATAACAAAGCACAGCCAATAAACCACTACTGGTAAAAGGTGAAAAGAAATTGACTGAAGTACCATCAACAAATAAGGATACAAATTGATCAATTACCAAACAATCAAATCACACTGTCTTCATGATTGTCGAAGTCTAAGGCTTGTGATTTAGATTAGTGGTTCAGGAGTATCAGGGGAAGCCTCTTGTCATGTCCCCCATTTATGACAATATAGATCAAAAAAAAAATGAAAAAAAATGCTTATAATTATTTTAATGAACATATAAATAGATTATATATATAATAAATATTATTACATACTAAGTTATTGAACTAAATAATGAAGAATAAATAATAATATATTATTGTGATTTAATAAATAACAGTAAATCTAATAAAGTCAAAATATATCATACAATACAAATATTTTATAATACTAATGTATTAATCATAAGTTATAATAATATATTAAATAAAATATAATAGAATATTGAATTAATAATATATTCTACTTGCAACATAATTAGTAAAATAATTTCTAAGGGACATGACCATTGAGAATATTAGATATTTAATTAACAGGAGAAACAAGGAATGGGGGACAATCAGAAAATATTTTTTATTTTTTCTGCAAAAGGCCAAAGATCTGATTTGGGATCATCACAGCCTCGCATACATGAAACAATGAATTACATGGATTTATTTATCTAGTGCTTGCTAAACTAGTAGATTGAGAGTCTGTCCAAATACGCATGACGAAAATTTACAGAGGCATTAAAACCATGAAAGGATCCATGCTTCCACTTGGTGCTGGAAGTAATCTATTTTCTATTCTGAATGAATACTGTTTTGGGCCTGTATGCCTGTAGTGTGCATTGAGCAATTGGTTATGACAAGTCAACAAGACACATACCATGGCTTTGGGAAGACTTGGGCTATCGATTTGAGATATTAGATGCTTATGAATAATATTCCTTTTGTCAGTATACTTGAATCTGGACTGTGTTTCAATGGGTGCTAAGTTGACTAGACTATGATGGACATTGGAGGACTGTGTGAGTTGGTTGTGAACTGTCCATAAGCGATGTGTATTTTAGACAACAATACAATTGGATGTACAGACTGTTCATACAATAGGCTCTGTTGTATCTAAAGGGTTATCATGCTCTACAATTGTATTTTGTTAAGGAATTGAGGTCAACATGAATCTTTCTTTAGCATTGCAAAGTTGCATTAGTGAAATTTTGACTGTGGATATGTATATGTGAGGTTTTGATACATATAGAATCAAATAGCTCAGAAGAAGTATCACTTGATTTATATTCAGCTGCGTATTGGAAAGGGCCTTTTATAAAATTATGGCACATGCACAGTCTTTGGTGAAATTGTTGTTATAAGGGAAAGAGTCTTATTGTTGCAAGATAGAATTTAGAGTCAAAGTTACTTGCTTTTGTAGGCTTACATGCCTTAGCAATGTTAGATTCATCATTTCTGAGGGAGTCTTCATCTTCGAGGGTTAAAGAATGAAGACACAAGTTGCTACCTTGAAGTTCAACCGATGACACATATCTAGATCAGTTTCTTAAAAGAGGAATAATGAACATTTAGAGGGAGGCTGGCAATCCATCACAAACAATCTTGGAGGTCAAAAGTTTAATATTAGTTTTAGAGAAAGCCATTTCATCATGAAGAACTATTAATGAGTTCTTAACTGTGAAATTTATCACAAAGAAAAATTAATTGTTGAAGGCACAAGCTGCAGCAACAGCCTTTGTCAAAATACAATTTGAGCTAGATAAGAAAGCTGAAAACTATACACCTAATATGGAGACTTGGCCTAAGTGGAAAACAAAGTCCTCTGTTGTACGACTGCAGGTTGAGTTGAAAGAGCTGAAAGCTTGGCCTGATTGCTTCTATTCTGTCCTCCCATAATGCAAATAGACTAAGGTTCCGAGATCCATTAAAACAGAAAGAAGTTTGCCATATTTGATGAGATGCAAAAATTGTTCAACAATATAAGAGTGGGAATTTTATATTGTGGGGGGAGTAATAACCAATGTTCCATTCTCATTGTTTGACAAATGCTTATATGAAGGCACTTACTGACATTCATTGGAACAACTTGTATCAGGGATGTTGATGTGCAGATAAGTATTTATTATCCTTGATCATTACACTTATCTACTCATTGTAGTCTCTCTCTAAATTGTATTTCTAGTTGTACCATAAGAACTATTTTCGCCTTGATCTTTTCCTTTGTCTCAGGATGTTCTTCCAGGAAAAGAAGAATGGTACATTAGATGGAGCAGCTAGAGGATCTGATATAATTGATCTTTGAGGATAAATGGATACTTAAATGCTTATAGTCATAGGACTAAGTTAATGGCTGAAACATTTAAGAAGAAGAGGAAAATGCCATTACATTAGAAACAACCTTGGATGAGGAGGTCAGGAGGTTGACTAATGTACTTGGAGCTTCAGAAGGAAGCCAAATTAGCATGAATGCCTGATGTAGCTAAATTTGGGGACAAATCCACATCTTATTACATTCACTCATGTTACTATGGAATCAGACAAGTGCATGTGTGTATGGGAAGTTGCTCTTATTAAAATAACAAATCATGTGCCTATCCCTTGGAACAAGATATTTTCCATGATTAGAGTATATGAACAGGACGTGCCTCTGTAACAGAGGGAACAACTTAAGGATCTACATTTGTTGGCATCCAATGATATTGATTCAGAGGGAGCAGAACATGACAAGATGGTGTCTCGAGCTTTCAATTGAGTTACATTACTGAAGAGTAGATGTTCGACATTCTCACCAAGCCTCATGCTATAGAGAAGTTTTGTGTACTTTTGGGACAAGCTTGTTATGTTGGAGAATGAAGCCTTAGCTGAGAAGGAACTTTAACATCAGTGATATATTATTTGTATCCTTGTATATTCTTTCCTTTTTTAAAGAAGTTTGAGGTGAAAGTCATTATTTTCACCCTATGGATTGAGCCATAGTGGATCCACGTTGTGATATGGTTCATGGTGGATGTCATGTGTGTGATGCAACAACACCACATGAGAGAATCCGTGGTAAATCCGTGGTAAATCTTTTATCGTTGGGTGTGTGACTCCATCACTTGGGCCTCCTGCGTGCATTATTGGAAGGTGATGATCTTATAGATGATATACACTTGTATCTAACATTGTAAGGTGATGACTTTACAATGTTCATTATCATGATGAATACCATGCAACTTGATATTCATGGACATGTTATGATAGTATCTCTTGAACATTTTGATAGATATCACGAGACTTGATATCAGTTACAGATCATTACCCTCTTATGAGATAATCATGGTGGATATTATGTGACGTAATATCTGTGGATATGCCATGATTTGTTGTGGTAGACATCATGAGATATGATGTCAGTGCACATACCATAACATGGATATATATATATATATATATATATATATATATATATAAGAAGAATGTCATGTGACTTGGTATTCGTAAGCATATTATAGCCTTAGATATCATGAGTTAGGTGATATCTCTTCTCACAATAGATGAGCCTATTGTGATATATATACTTGATTAGATTCTTTATCTTCCCTAGCTAAGAGGGAGTATTGAGGATAATAGCTTCGGTCAGATATAGAACGATGATTGATTTGTGTTAGAATTAGTAATCTTTCCTTGGTTGTATTTATTAAATGGGATAAAACAAGGTATCTCTTATGTATTTTGTCCTCTTGTCCGTGTGTGAGGACAAGTCATTTTTGTAATTCCTTTATTAAGGAAAATAGTTAATTCGTCCTTAAGAGGATTATGACACTTGTTATGCACACACTTATGAATTTAGCAATCATTCATATGGGAGTTACTAAGTAACTCTTCTCATCTCTATATACCTCCTCTTCTCCATGTGTGAGGACAAGTCATTTTTGTAATTCCTTTATTAAGGAAAATAGTTTATTCCTCCTTAAGAGGATTATGACACTTGTTATGCGCACACTTATGAATTTGGCAATCATTCACATGGGAGTTACTAAATAACTCTTCTTCTCATCTCTATATAAGGGATGCTCCTTTCTCATCCTCTACAACACACTCACTATGTAGTTTTAATATGAGCATATGGCTCCATCTCTCTTTTTCTCTCTTTAGTTCTTTAGGCTTTTGCCTCATTCATATTATACACAAGGGGTTTTTATTGCTTTCCCCTTTCAAAATCTTGTCTCCTCTTGTCAATTCTTTGGTTGTTGTTCCTTGGATTTTGCTTACATTGTGTTCTCATTAGCTTTGAGTTTATGGTAACTATTTTCATTTTAAGCTCTCTTGGATTATTTTATTTCATTTCATTTTTATAATATTCTTTCAATTTGTTTATATCATTATTTATGGAAATTAATTATCATTCATATAACTGATTGAAACGCCATGTCTCAAGTATATTATCGATTTGTATTTAGGGATTATTAGTTGTAGATTATTATTGCATGTTTCATATAGGATCTCGATCGAGCATTATTATCAGTGATCATTTTTAGATTGGATATTTATTTATTTGTGCAAGATCAAAAAAGTTTGAACTTAATAAGCATTTGTATTTGTAAAGTAATAAATCCCAATTAGAGATCGAGTGTCTAATTTGATATGAAAAGGCACATTCACGAGACATGTCATGAACAGACATGTCCTTTCATGGGATGTGTTTCTTCTATGAATACTTAATGCAGATCCAATCCACAAAAAGAGACATCGAAATCAATAGATGTTCTGCTTTTTGGGGATCTAATGCCACTAGTTTAGTTTCAAACCTGTGTACTTATATTATGTATTTTTCAATATTGATTTAGCATCGGTTTTAACATATACATTAATTAGACTTAAACCATTAACTATACATGTTTACCAAAGCATATTCTCTTCACTAATTACTTGATCATTCATCTGATAACATTATGAAGAGTATGGGGTTCTTTTATTCATCATACATATTATCATTATCATCGTCTAAATACAAGAAAATATATAATACCATCATCATAACTTCATTCATCATTTGAAATAATACAACATGTTCACATAATGCCTTCATTTCTCCTAGAGATACACTTTACCCTTTTACATAGCTTTTCAATTCATGAAATATCACTCAAATTCACAGAGATATAATATGCTAACCATATAGAATAGTCCAATTGAGATACATATTAAGTAAAACACAGAACATACCATTCATACCACAATACCAGTAGGCGAAGAAATGATTTCTTTATTAATACCAAAAATCAACATGAGTACATTGACAACGTTCCAACTTACAAGTACTTATAGAAGGGTCGGTTCCAACCAACCGATATATTCCCTCACCCTCTATCTATCTCACCCAACTAACTATAACAAGTACTAAACACAATAGTTACTTTATTCCGACTACATCTATCCCCCCAAAAAAAGAGAAGTTGTCTTCTAGACGACTGCGGAAGATGAAAACAACAAAAACAAACTTTGACTTCAAGAAGAAGTATGGGAAGACATCCTTGTGCTTGGCGCTCCCCGTAATCGTTGCAAGTCCCGTTTAGCTGTTTTTTATTTTGTCCGCACACCTTGCAACACCCTTAAAGCGTCCATCTTTTTGGTTTCTGCTATGGCAAGCTTGCTATCCAATTCAGCTTTCTCTATTTTCCAAGCTTCCTGCATGGTAACTTTTTCCGCTTCCCAGTTGCCTTGAAGTTTCTGCCTTTCTAGTCCCCATGCCTTGGCTAGGCTTTTTTTCTGTTGAAGTTCCAGGAAAGTTCCCCAAAAGGCAACTTTCATAGCAGCAATTGCATCCATGAGAGGGGGCAATTGCTCCGGCCTAGGGGAAATGATAGAACTGCTTGTCCACATAGTGGCCATGTCTTCCTTTGAATATGAACCCTGTGCTAAGAGTTCCCAATCTGCATGGCAATCAGTCCACATAAATGCAACCAATGCTTCTGTTGCTGTTAGGATAGCTTCCAAATTTTGAGACTTAGCCTACTGCATGAGCTCCTTGGTAGAATGCTCCATGGCATGCAACTCAGAGAAAAACACTTCTGCCTTGGTGGCAAAAGAAGCTGTGTTTGGAGGTTCCCCATGCTCGCTTTGTATCTCTACTCGTTCCTCTGCAATTCCTTGGAGAGGGGAAGACACCATGCCTTCTTCCTCAAGTAACTTGTCAGCCTCCTCTAGGACCGTGTCTGCCATAGCCCCAGGTGTCATACTTTCTTGAGTGTGGATTTCCTTTTGCTGTTGATCCGTTGCTCCTACTAGCTGTACTACGAGAGCAACTAGATGTACTACTTCTGGCCCTAGAGGTGTTTGCTACTTTATGGGCACACTTTGTTTTGCACCTCAAATCTATGACTATAGTACAGGAGTGCTGTTTCAGAAAGATAAGTGGTGCCATCTTTGGGAGTGATGCTCTGGAAGCCCCCCATGTTGGAATTTGTTGCCTTCCACCTGTTCCTTCCTTGACTCTTGCCTGATTTGGATTGGAATTATCTGTTGCATCACTTCTGTCGGGATCACAAGGCGAGTTTTGGTAAGGCTCAAGAGGTTTTGATACTCTTGTTGGAAGTGGCCCCTCCGTAAGTGGTAAAAACTAACCGTCTGTGGAGTCCCCTGTAGATGACTTAGGTGGACCTCTGCCTCCTGTGAGTCAGATGAAGATGAATCGGTATCGCTGCCCTCTTCTTCTAAACTTGTGTCATCCTCTTCCTCTTCTTTGATCACCACTGTTTGTTTGGGTTTCTTTTTCTTTGGTTTGCCGCCATTGTGAGAACCTACACCCATGGTATCCATATGGAGCCAGTATGTCACAGCCGGCTTGTAGGGCTCCACTCTATTAGCCGATACCAGTGTTCCTCGGCGCTCATTGCTCACCTGAGTGTGTACCACTTCTAAAAATAAGGCTATGGCATGATGAGGCATGTAGAAGGCTTTGTGTTTCAGCCCCATGAATTCTCGAAGCCTATCAGAAAGAAATTGAGCCCAGTTATATGCTTGTCCTTTGTAAAGACCCTCCACGACAAGCAATATCCAAAGGGCAATGTCAGGAGTGCGGTTGCCCATTGTGAGCTTGCTTCTTACCAAATCTACAATACATCACCATTCATCATTTACAATGAATATTTTCTTGAGACCCCTACTGTTCTTCAAAATTCTGTCCCATTCCAAACTTGTAAGATCTTTTCGGCACATTAGTTTTAACCACTTCTTGTCTTCTACTGTCATCGGGGTTTTTTCTAGTTCCTGCCCTCTATGGGGGATTCGAAAAATCCTACTTATTTCTTTTGCTGAATAAGAAACTGTCACCTGTTGGTGGAAATATTGTACAATAGATTTATGACATGATTTCTCATACCTTGTGATTAAATTCCATAGTATAGGTTCAAACTCTTTCAATTCAAAAATCGGCATGAAAATGATTTTATCTATCTTTGCTGTGCATAATGCCTTCTTTAGAGGATGATTCGCCTTTGCTTTTTCCCACCGAGTCCTGCACTTGCTTCCCATCACACTTTCAAATGTAATATTCTCAGTCGTGACTGTGATTTTTTGTGCCACTTTCCCTTTGCTTTTGGTCATATTCCTTACCTCCGTTGGTTTCAATGCCCCAAGTTTCTTCTTTTTGGAGTCAATAATGTTTCCTCTGCTCGATTTCATATGCTTAATTTCACCATTGTGTGTTGATGTGTCAGTTCCTAGATCTCTTTAACTGTTTGTATACGCCACTTGTACAAATTGTACCAATCGTTCTTGTGATGTGACTGCTTGCAACAAACTTTCATGGGTGAAAATGTGGTACAGACTAATCGTTAGTAGGGCCTTTCTTTTGTCTTAGAATTGATAGGTACGACTGCTTGTAATGCCTTCTGCCATTGTACGAATTCCTCACATACGAACTTTACCTCTTCCTCTCGTATGGATGTTGCCTTAGGTACAGATGTTACCTCTTCCTCTTGTACGGATTTTGCCTTACATACAAATGCCTTCCAAACTCCCACTATCACTTGCTAGATGGAAATCCCACATGCTATTGTTTTCAGTACGGATGTCAATGCTTGTTGCTGTTGTACGAATGTCCTCCGCTGCCGTACGAATACCTGCCACTATTGTACAGACACTTGCTGTATGTGTAGTTATCTTACGGATATCTGCACTCCCTTCGTACGGCTAACCCTTTCGTATGCCTTCCTCCTATGCTTCCCTCCTGTGGTACTGATGTCTGTACGATTGTTCCTTCCTTTTCTCGTACAGGATGTACAGTTGGTGCATCCTCCACTGCTATGGTAAGTATGGTTTGTAACTTGCTCTCTTTATATTGACTCGGTTTAAGTTTTCCTCTTTCATTAATCTTACTTTTTGTTTTGCGAACTTGTTCTTTTTCTGTACTTATAAAATAGGTGCGTGCTAATTTATTTCTCTCCTCATATGCTTTTAACTTAGACCCATTTACTAAGTCTCTGATAGGTTTATTATATAAAGTAGATAAATTTATTGCTCCATTCTCCTTTATCTCTGATATTCTAAATGGTTCTAGCCATCGGACTTTAAATTTTCTTGGCTTTATTTCATTTTTCCCATTATACCTTAGTACCAGTTGTCCTTGTTTAAAATTCATTTTTCTCAAATGCTTATAATGCCAAAATTTTCGCCTTTGCTGGGCCACCGTTGTACTCCATTGAGCAGATGTCCTCCTTTCGTCCAGTTTGAGTAAAGTACATAGTCTTTCCTTGAGGCTCTCCTCATCACTCAATTTGTTTTGAATTGCCACCTGTAAACTTGGTAATATATGTTCCATTGGCACCACCACATCTTGTCCATACATAGATAAGAGGGAGTGTGTCTGGTGGTGGCCTTGTACATAGTTCTATATGCCCAAACTACCATAGGAATTCGTTCTTCCGAGTGTTGCCCTTCTATACCACAAGTTTTATATAGGATTGACACTATTACTTTGTTAGTGGCCTTTACTTGGCCATTTGCCCTTGGATAATAAGGACTCAAGAAGGAATGAAAAATTATAATTCACAAAATGTACTCCTCTATCAATTGTCAGTTGGAGTGGAATCCCGAATCTCGTGACTATTTACTCATACAAAAATCTAGTGGTGCTGAGAGTAGTGTTGTCTGGAAGAGCCTGTAATTCAGCCCATTTGGTTAAGTATTCTGTTGCCACTACTATGTACTTACACCGATGACTTTTGCTTACCAGTAAGGGTCCTACAAAGTCTAGTCCCCACCGTTCAAATAATTCTTGTGGTTGGGATGGAAATAGTGGCATGAAGTCTCTTTTGAGTGGTTTGCCTGCTCTCTGACAAGTGTCACAACTCAATATCCATTCCCTCGCATTTGCATACAATTTCGACCACCATAGTCCTGCCAAGAGTACCTTCCTCGTTGTAGTATTTGGTCCCATGTGACCTCTCGCCAGACCTTCATGGGATTCTTTGAGAACACCTGGAATTTCTTCCTTCATCACACATATATGCAATATCTCGTACGGTCCCATTTTGTACAATAATCCTTCAATTAGTTGGAATGTGCTGCTTTTTAAGGCAATTTTTCTCCTCTCCACTCTAGGCATTTCTTTTGGGAAGGTTTCTGTTGATAAGTACTATCCAATTTTTTCGTACCATTGAGGTAACACGGCAATCCGAAACAGGTGCACATTTGGAAAGTCTTTGCACACCCCATTACCAAATGCTTCTTCTAACTTGATTCTGGACAATTGATCAATAATTACATCATTTCTTCTTGGACGGACTACGACTTTGAATGTAAATTCTTATAGTAGAATTAGCCACCTACTTTCGCGCCCTTGGATCACTGGCTTGTTCACTAAGTACATTAGTGCTTGGTGGTCAACAAAAAATGTAAAGGGTGTAGCTAATAGGTAATGTCTGAATTTTTGCACCGCATACACCATACCTAATGCTTCCCTCTCTGTAGTACTATAGTTACGCTCAATTTTGGATAGGAGCCTGCTTGCAAAATATACAGGATGGTCAAGCCCTTCCTTTCTTGTTTGTGCCAAAGTAGCACCAATTGCATAATTGGAGGCATCTACATGGACACAAAAGTCTTTGTCCAAGTAGGGGTATATGAGAATAGGGGCCTCTACTAATCTTTTCTTCAATTCTTGGAAGGCTTCTTGAATAGGGGCTTCTTGCTCTTCCTTCCACCCAAACTGCTCTCCTTTCTTGGTTAATTTCTCCAGTAGCATTGACATTTCGGCAAATCCTTTTATAAACCTTCTATAGTATCCTACATGGCCTAGAAATGATTTGATACCTATTACGTTAGAGGGAACTTCCATTTCCAAGATCACTTTGTTTTTATTAGGATCTGTCTTCAATCCTTCTTTGCACACAGTATGCCCAAGAAGCCTGCCATGTGAAACCATAAACTTGCATTTTTTCGGATTGAGGGCTAGTCTTGCTCTTCGACATTTCTCCATGCATTCTCCAAGGATTCTGAGGTGTTGCTCTTGCCTATTGTAAACCGACTAGTCATCCAAGAAGGCTTTGAAATTCCCCATTGACATATCGTCAAAGATATGCAGTATAATTCTTTGGAACGTGGCTAGTGCATTGCATAGCCCAAAGGGCATCCTATTATAGACATATACCCCGTACTTAACCACAAATGTTGTTTTTAGCTTATCTTCCTCCGCAATGCTAATCTGATTGTACCTTGAAAATCTGTCCATGAAAGAATACATCTTATGTTCAGCTACCTCCTCCAGAATGCTATTAGTAAATGGAAATGGGGAATGGGTCTTTTATTGTCACTGCATTCAAACATCTGAAATCAGCACATATCCGAATTTGAGCACCATCCTTAAGTGATATGACTATGGGAGATGCCCATTCACTTGTTTGCACTTTAAATATTATCCCTGCTTCTAACATCTTTGTGGTTTCTTCCCCTACCCTTTCTACATAGTTTTTAGTCATTCTATAAGGTCTTTTTCGTATTGGTCTTGCTTCGGGTACCAATGGAATCCGATGGATGCTTACCTCCGGGGGTACTCCTTTCAAGTTTTTGTACGTCCAAGCAAAGACGTCCTTATACTCCAAGAAGTTCTAAAGGTTGCTGCTTTCAATATTGAGTTCCAATCATCTCCTATCTATATTTCCTTAGGTTGATTTCCTTCTCTGAGGTTTATCGCCTGGAGCGTGGCCTCTTCGTATTCCACCCTTTTCTCAAAATTATGTGCATGTGTCTTGTTGAGAGTTGCCATCCCTTCCTTATACTCTGTGTACCCTTTTGGGTATTGTTCCTCCGGCTCAGATTCTTGTACTTCTAGCATATTACATTCTGCATGGAAAACTTCAGGCTCCCATCTGCTAGTGAAATAATCCATTAAGGGAAATTGTGTCATCTTCTGAGCATTCCCCTAATCTAAGTACTCTTCTTCATCTGGTTCCATCCCCCCATAGTCTTCTTCTTTCGAGTTTGATGCCAAGTCCTGACTTACTGACTGGTTCTTGAGGTATATGATATGCTTTCTTCCTTCGGACTCAATAGATAGAGTGTTCCATTTCTAGTTATAAGTAGCTTTTGCTGCAACCAACCTTCCCCTTCCTAATAGAGCATTGTATCCTTTCTTCTCTAGGGTGATAACCACAAAATCGAGAAAAATTTGTTGCGTCCATTTATGACTTTTTGTCCCATCAGTGTTCCTATACTCTTGATTCCATACTCTTGATTCCATGTTGGTCTGCTCCCACTAGTCGAAATGCTGGTGGCTAGAGTGTAGGTTTCCTTATTTCCTTCCATGTTTCTTCTGATAAGACATTTATGTTGGAACTTCCATCCACAATAGTATTTGAAAGTTTGCACCCTTGTATCTCCATCTCTACTACCTCTGGTGTTCTCCCTATCCCTATGGTGAATAGGGTATTGTCTTTTGTCTGTACTTCTCCCTCCTCTTTCTTTGAGGTTATCCCATTTGGGTTTGCCCTCTGTGTTAGTGCTACCTACAGTTGGGGTAATGTTTTTAATAAATCACCTATTTTCATTGGGATAGTAGTTTCGAGTACTTGTTGCCCAATATTCGTTACACCCCTATTTGAAGTAGGCTTTTCTGGCTTTGTCTTTCCTTCCTCTCTCATACTATCTTGAATGTGTTTCTTTATTTCCTGAAATCTTTAGGTCTCCATAGTAGCATCTGGATAGGTTAATTTTTAGGCTTGCATCCTGGTGACTGCAAGAATCTCGCCTTCTAGATCTTCAATCTCTAGCATATTTACCCCCTTTTGTCTCAGGCAATCTACATCCTCATGATTGCCTGGTCCACACCATTTGTAGAGCATCCCTCCATTTTGTCTTCCTTTGCTTTGACAATCTCGTGCAAAATATCCCCATTCTTTACATCTCCTACATTGAATCATCGACCTCCCCTTGGAATCATACTGGAGTGGCTGCTGCGGTGTGTTGTTATTGCTATTGTTGTTGCTATTATTGTTACTTCCTCTCTTGTTATTTCTATATCCTCCTGGTGAGGCTTCTGTATTTGTGTTCTTCGGCAAAGTGGAGGGAGGTGTAGATTGCCCCCCTTGGGTTAGGAATACTTGAGCGCTCCTTGTTTTCAAATTATAAGGGCAATCTTTAATTGCGTGCCCCAGTACCTGACAAATCTCACAAAATGCTTTCTTCGGGCATGCTCATTTTGTAAGGCCTTTTTCACACTCAGTACACCAAAGTTCTCTCCCTTCTTTCTTTTCTTCTTTACTCCTTGCCACTTCATCAAACGCCTCAGGTCTTTTCTCAGGGCTTGAATGGTTTTGGATTCTTCTTCGCTCTTCTCTGAGCTTTCACTTGCACTTCCATGCCTTCTTGCCTTGGAAGTTTTACTCTCGCTTTCTATGTCCATGGCACAGGTACATGCATCTCCAAAGGTCGATGGTGGGACTATCTTCATCTTTTTCTTGAGAGACGGTGTTAATCCTTTGATGAACCATTGTTCCTTTAGTCCATCTGCCGGCTTATTATCTAGTTTCTCTATCCGCTCTTTCATTCTTCTGTTGTAAGCTTTGACGGATTCACTCTTCCCTTGGCTTGTGTTATAAATCTCTGTTACTATTTCATCATCATCTCTTAGAAGTTTGAATTCTTCTTCGAAAGCTATGAGGATTTTATTCCATGTGTTTTTCTTTGCTACCTCCAAATTCGTATACCAATCAATTGCAATACCCCTTAATATGGCTAGAAAGGTTTTTAAACATTTCGCTGTGTCATTTTGCCCATTTGCTTGTCATATGGTTATACATGTTTTATAGTGGCGAGCGGGGTCCTTCGAGCCGTCTCTTGTGAACCTTGGTAATTTTTGTTTCTCTGTTGCCATTATGTGAACACCTCTCGTTGGAACACCTCCACTCGATGGAACAGTTCCTCCCTATAGAGTACTCTCTCCCGATGGAACACTCCCTCTTGACTAGGAGTTCGTTCTCGAGGAGGAACTACTGAAAGTATCCCCTTCTTGACTTTGCTCTTGTCTAAGGTCTCTCCTTGTTGGTGTCTCTGGATTTTTGTATCCCAACTTCCTTGTTGGTGTCTTTGAGATGACCAAATTTTCTATACCTTCGATTGTATGCTTGATCAACCCTTCTTGGATTCTCGTGGAATCCCCTTGTCCTCCCTTCCAGTTACAACATCTCTCCTACTAGTGCTTGAGACATAGTACCCTCAAAGCGACTTCTTCCTCAATTTCTTCTCCTTGTACCTGCCTGGGATATATGTTTGGAATCAGGGGCATGAATCGTTTTATTGTTTGTTTCCTTTTTTGGAATCTTCACATTCTTCGCACTCCCTGGTCCTCCTTTTCATAAATTGTTGTAGTACTTGTTGTCTCCTCCGTTCCCTTTGTGTCTCAGCTCTTTCCTCTTCCACTTGTAACAAATTTCATGCTAACATGCGAAAAAATCTCTCCCAGGAGATCGTACACTGCTGGTGGCACCGAAAGTTTTTCATGTATCGTACCTTCAAGGACCGTTCTCTCACAGGCTTCCCTTTGTATGTACTAATCGACCGCAACTTCCCAGGGCATTACCAGATCACGTGTCAACTGATCTTCCTTGGTTATTTCCTCCTCTTCCCCATCACTATTTGTCACTTGGATGAGCGGTACAAAGGGTATTCCCATTACTCCATCCTGCCGACCTCCAGGTTTGGACTTAGGCAATGGCGCCAAAAATGTAGAGTGGAAATATCACTCAAATTCACAGAGATATAATATGCTAACCATACAAAATGGTCCAATTGAGATAAGTATGAAGTAAAACACAGAACATACCATTCATATCACACTACCAGTAGGCGAGGAAATGATATCTTTATTAATACCAAAAATCAACATGAGTACATTGACAACGTTCCAAGTACTTATTGAAGGGTCGGTTGGTTGGAAACCAACCGACACATTCCCTCACCTTCTAACTATCCCTCCTAACTAACTATAACAAGTACTAAGCACAATAGTTACTTTATTCCGACTACAATACATATACATATGAAATTGTACTTTCTTCAAGAGTTTACATTTCAATATTACATTGATTTCATCCAAGAAAATTTAGCATATAGGCTTTAAAAAATATTTTTTAACAACTACTCAACAGGGATCCACATAAGCCATCCATATGACCTCGAACAATGCCTCGAAAATATTTTACCACCCAACCATGTGGAGCCATAAATGGTCCACTCCCCCGAGCTAGGAGATAGGACCATGATCCACATAGGTTCTAGGGAAATCTAAGGCTTATATCCCAAGATCAAAATACAAGGATAATATAAATCCATATGAAAGCATAATGCCAAATGAAGACAAAAAAAGAAGTGGATGACCAAAGGCAAAAGCATATGTGAGAGGTTTGACCACATATAGGTGAGTGTCATCATACATTCCTATATGTTGGGATCAGCCTCCTGAGCTAAGGATCATCCCGCAACACAGAATGTCCTTATTGCGAGTACTTCGAGGGCATTTACGACGTGCTATAGTACATTTCTATAATGTTGAGATCAACCCCTAGAACCAAAGACCATCTTGCTGCATAGAATGTCTTCTCCCCGAGTACTCCAACGTGCACAATATGCAATTATCTTGATTAATGTGAATTCTCAAACCCCCATAACCCATTAATTTTATTAATGTTTCCACTTGATTTCAAAAAACTCACATGTAGAGCCAACCTACATAGGGCCCTGATCTTTAGCACATATGATCCTCTAGCGCCCGCTTTTGAGCCCCAACACCTATGGTGAGCCACTCACCTAGGGTCTCTACCCTATTCACCAAAAAGAAATCAAAAGCCATAAAGAGTTTTAGAACACAACAACCTAGGGTCCTAAACCCCTAGTCCAAACCCTAACTCATACATCGCAACATTTTCACATGAGACAACATCACAAAATCATAAAGATATAAACAACTTGGTTTTCCATTGAACCACAAAATAAGTCTCTATTGACCAAAACAAGTTCATTTGAAGTCTGCTTCAATCTGTCAGGAGGGAAAACTGGTTTAGGGAACATTTCTAGGGTCCCATACCCCTAGGTCAATCCACTAAACCCTAATTCATTACATGGGCAATAAAATTTAACAAACACATATCAAACACTTTGCAAGCCTTAATAGAATGAAAATCACATTCCCAGAAAGTAAAATGCCTTAGATGCAGATACAAAGTCACAAAATATAAAAAGGACAAGCTGATTGTTGATTTCTGAAATCTGGCCAAGTCAAAGATTTCTTAAAAGCCTCAAAATAAATAAATATTTATATTAACTTCTATGAGGCTGAAACCTATCTCAAAAGGTGCAGGATGTATAACATAAAATGTAACTTTTTAAAGTATAATGCTACTTATACTTAAATGTTCATTTTATTTTATACTTTGACGCTGAAAACATTCTCTGGAGGTCAAATTGGTTAAGTTTCACTATTGTTGCACTTCCATCTATTACTCTTGTGCTTTTATTTGATATTCTTGGGCATTCATGCATTATTGCTGCGCTTTTATGCAGTATACCTGCACATCCATGCAATATAGCTGCGCTTTTGTTCAATTTTATAAAATTGTGCAACTATTCCTTATTGTTGTGCTTTTGTTTCATAAAGCAGCACTTTTTTTTTCTAAGGCTGCTCTTTTGTTCAAGGTGACAAGTAGATTGGGAATGCACAAAACTGCGCATTTGTTCTAGGGAATACAAAATATATAAGGAATGTGAGGAATTGAATTTCCAGATTGGATCTGGCAAGTGGTCCTTACCCATGGGAGTTCACTTCATCATATTCGCCTTTACAAACATAGTGCAAAATACCCTAAGGCCTTCTAGGAGCGATAGGATATCATTATACAAAATACATTTCAAGTTATAGGAAGTAAATGCATACATGAATAGAATTTTATGATCTAGTCTTCGCATTATTGTTTCTTCATAATTAAGAGGCCTTTTATCCAGGAAATAGAGAGAAGGACTGAAGTTTCCTACTTGGTTTTCGTGAAGGTTGAGGGAGCTTGCAGACGCGGTGGAATGTCTACCAAGACCCCCCATCTTTTTCTTCCTCCTTGTCTTCCCGTGAGTTCCTCTAAGCTATCGTTGAGCAATTTGGTATGATCATCCTTTGAATTTAATACCAATTCTAAAATTTTCCAACCTTCACCTATGGTTTTTGTTCCAAATATTTCTCATGTTTTGGTTTCTCGGGAAAGCTCCCTTTTTATAGGAGCAAATTGTTGTTTCCAATTGGTTGCATTCGTTGGCAACAATTTCCTACTATGGTTTGATTAATTAAGTCAAACTGTATTTAATTTTTTAATATTTTTATTTTAGGTTCTAACTAGTTAATAGGTTTTCTAGGCTATCAAGAATTTTCTACTCAAAGAAATCCTATAGCACAATGGTCAAGACACTTCCCTATCATTCATAAGGTCAAGGGTTCAACTCTCATGGCCTTTTACTAATTCTCATTTACCAAATTATCCCCTAATTACAAGTTATAACCTATTTCCTTTACTATGGTTCTAGAAGAACACATTAGGTGAGGTGGTAGGTGGTGGGTTTAGAAGGTGGAAAGTCTAGGTTTGAATCTCAAGAATGTTTTAGCATAAATCTCCATTGTTATTTTTATTGCTCTTATTTCTTTTATTCAATTAACTTGTGTCTATTTATTTTATTTTATCTATTTACAAAATTATTCAATTAAACTAAGAGTCACTAAGTAGTGTAACTAAACTAATGTCACACATATATTGAATTGTGAATGTATATTTATTCAGGCATATATGTGTGCATCCATGTATACTCGGATAAATATACCTAATTAACCTATACAACATCATCACGAAATCAATATCACATAAATCACAAATAAAGTATGCATAAAACCACCAGTATAGAAAATCAAATGTCGCAATACCAAATTAGATGTAAAATCCCCAAAAGATCCCCAATTGGTAGCTGACTCTCTAATTAGGAATTCTAAGCCCTGGGTGCCTATATTGATCGTGGTTCCATCTCCTTTTCAACAACAATTGGTTCGAGGATTTTGAGGCACGTTCAAACCTATGTAGCCAGGTGGAGTCGATGCTTGGTACCTGTACAGACCTGCATCACCAATCGACGAGATACAATACATATATCTATATACAAACAATGACATGCAAGGAAGGAGGAGTGTGACATCATGTAGATCTCCCAAAGAAGTGACTATGACTACCTGCCCTCATCCAGAAGACATGCCAAACAGAGTGAACGCACACATATATGTATATAAAGCACAAAGGGTTAGCTGTGTTAGCTTAAAACCAAATCATAATTATAAATTAGTAGTATCCATAAACAATATGTTCAACCAAGGTATTTGAAAGCATGATACCGAATAAGAATTCTAAGCAACATATCTAGCATGATTTATGGTACAATATATTTATCTCCTAAGAGTACTATTAGGGAAACACCTTAAATGTAAAACATGAACATATGCCTGATGCAAAGCATCATAAGAAAGCTCTAAATAGTTTTACAAGGATGTGTGTTAAGGATAGAGGTATTTATAAACATATTATATCATAGGAATCTAGTTGATTCAACTGCCTTTAGGAGGTTTCCTGGTAGGTAGGTAGCATTGTGAAGGTTCTTGCAGTTTTATTTATGCTTGTATTTGTCAAGATATGAAATCAAGGGTATAATAAATAACTTTATCTCCCAAAATAGCCCAAGTATACTTATACTATCTCCAAGCTCCACTAATACTTGTCAGGATTAGAGGGGTATTACAGAAGCAGACAAGCAGCCAGCTTAAGCACACAACCAAGTAGCTCAGCTAGATAACAAAGTAGCTCAACTGGAAAACCAATCAACTCAACTAGACAACCAAGCAGCTCAACCAAGTAACCAAGTAGCTCAACTACAACCAAGCAGCTCAACCAAGTAACCAAGTAGCTCAACTACAACCAAGCAGCTTAAGCACACAACCAAGTAGCTCAACTGGAAAACCAATCAACTGAACTAGACAACCAAGCAACCAAGTAGCTCAACCACAACCAAGCAGCTTAAGCAGACAACAAGGCAACTCATTCCAATTCTCTCTTACTGAGTAATCCTCTGAAATCTACAGGACCTTGATCATCGACCTTTGACATCAATGACAACATATTCAACTAGTAGTCGAGTTCCAGTTTTTTGGTTTGCCAAGTCAATTCTGATTTCTAAGTAATTCTGCTATGATATAATCTAATTTTGTTTGTGTTAAGATTTATAATTTGACAATTTACATTGTATTATTAATTGTTGGCTGTGTTATGAATTCTTTATCCACCTTTGAGTATTGTGCTGGCTGAAGAGCACTATTATTTCTTATGAATAATACAGGTGCAGATGAAGGAATATTTGCATGGGTTGCTGCAAATTATGCACTTGGTACTCTAGGAGGAAACCCACATAAGACGACTGGAGTAATTGAACTTGGTGGGGCATCATTTCAGGTTTTGTTAATCTCTTGTCTTAGCACAATTCTCAATTTTATGCAGTGCTTTTGTTTTATTTATCCATGGCAATTGAGTAACCTTTTATATGATATTTTCATAATGATATTTCACTTTCTATCATGATTCGTTTAGGATTATGAAAATTCTCCCAATTTTCTGGTCAATTTTGCATTCTGTATTTTTTAATTAAATGTTTGTAGATTTGTTTTAAGAAAATAGCTGATTTCCTGATTTTTCTTGTTTAAACTTTTAAAAGATCAGAACTCTGAAAACAAAAATCTGCAAGCAAAGTTTCTGTTCTGAAAGATTTCAAATGATCAGAACTCTGAAAACAAAAATGTGCAAACAAAGTTTCTGTTTTGATCTTGCCTCCAATGACCATTTGTTTCTTCTCTTTTGTTTCTTTCATACAAAGGATTTTTATGCGAATTATTGGAAATGAACTCTTTATTTTTATGAGGAGGGTTATATTTTGATGACTTACCAACCTCTTGGTTCTTGTTGTCATCAGCCTTTTTTGGAGTGACGATCTCATCCCTTCTTATTCCAATCCTCTCCAACATTTCACTAGGAACTCGTCTTAAGGCCTTGGCTGCCTTTGTGGGTGAGATGCTACATAGTATTTGAAAGGCCACATCCAGTTTATGAGCGTCTTCTTCATTCTCCTCATCTTCTTCTTCTCTCACTTCATCTTCAACATGATAAGTCTCTGGCTGGTTTTCATCATTAAGTGTTTTTATGTTAAAGAATGGATTTCTTTCTCTTTTTGGAGTTTTCTCACTTGCTTGTTCATCATTCTCAATTCAGGGCCCTTTCTCTCTATCAACAAATCTTCTATATCCTGTGAAGAACATATCTGAGGTCTGTTTCTTCTTGCTTCGATTTCTCTTCTTGGGACTCCACTCTAAATACTCCTCCCCTGTGTGGACTGATCTTCCCCACATATACTTCACTGATAAATGCCTTAAATTCTCCCTTTTTTCAACATGAAGAGTTTGATCATTCATAAGACAGGAATTTCCCATAGAGTCGCCACCTCTATCAAGATGGCTACACTAGTGACAGGAATTCTCCCTTCTTTTATGTGGACAGCAGCTTAAAAAAAAGGGAAATATAATAAAATTCAATGGGTACTTTTTTTTTTTTGATAGGTATAATGCCAGAGCCTTGATTATGTATTAAGCTTGAGTAAACTCGAATCCAAGACCTCCCAAAGTAGAGGCTCACAATGAACCATTATGTTATAGACTCTTACCTTTCAATACATGTATTCAGTTCTTTCTTTCTTTGTTTAAAAAATATGTAATAGTGTTAATGTTATAATTCTGTTAGATAAATTATATTATATATATGAGAGATATAATATATGACAAATATTATATATGGAATAATTAACTTATATTAAGAGTGATATATATATATATATATATATATATATATATATAATCATTATATTATATTGAGGGTATATTAATTGTGTTATATCGATAACTAATGTAATTTAATATATTAAAGAGAAATGTGTCTTCAAGAGGCATGCCTATTTATATCACATATATATTCATTCATATAGTAACTTGGAAAACACATAAAATATCCACAAGTGCTATTACAAGTTACAGAACAGGGCATTCGATCCTATTTCACTAACATGGTATCAAAGCAGGTTCCCTACCTACCTGTGAGGCTTGAAGATTAATGAAAATAAAGAGTTAGCATAGGTGAACAAAATGTATTTGTAGAGGATGCCATCCATCCCTTAATCCCTTGTTTGCGATGAAGTTTATGGAGAAATTGGAAATTTTCTTATGTTGGGGTGTGGCACTGTATTTTTTGTCTGAGAAAGAAGAAATTAAATTCGTCTAGATCATGCACAAACAATCAAATATTGATGACTTTGTGGAAGTTTATCAATAGCTTAGATATGTTTTGGTTAATGGTTTACGTTTAGACATTTATTTATTTGTGCCTTACATGGATTTCATAGCTTGAGTTGGAGTGTCGAGCCAGATCGATGTAAATGGTGTCCTTGGGTTTCTTTCGTTGTGGATGTCAAAATAGAAGCATAGATTGCTCAGGAAGAATGATGATCTGATCGTATGCAAGTCTTTGTGGTGATCATACCATCTCAACATAGAGAGGTGGTGAGGAAGAGAACCTTCAATCTCATTGTAGTCCTCGAAACTTTCATTGTTGAAGTTGAGGTAATCAATATAGCTTTTCAGACCATATCGCAAAGCCAGACATACAGAGGCAAGCCAAAATACAGCAAAAGTACATAGAGCCCCACAATGATACTAATAAACAGTGGGGTGAAGACTTTTCTAGAAAATGCTCTTTTGTCGCTATAATTGCAACTGCATCCACATCGGCCCACATCATCACTACTTTGTGATGAAATGGGAATGATGTTATGCACCAAAATAAGCACGAGAATGGTCTTGAAATGAGTCACAAACCTTGTTCCTACAATTGCCACAATTATTATCTTCTTGACATTTAGAATGAATGAGAATTCTATATTTACAACAAACGAAGGTTAACATAACAAGTCATAAGGATACATCATAGCAAAGGCATTATAATCAATATAAATGGGCGACTTAAGGAATCAGCATGTGGATAACAATAATAATGATCTGCTATCATTGTATTCTGTGGAAGTGAAGAATATGAAAGACTTAATAGAAAAGAAAAGAAAACAAAGATTATATGACTCAATGATATTGATGGTATTAATGAGACCAACATGTTTAGTTGTTGATAAGCATTGAGAATCTTTACAACACAAGATCTAAGACAATGTCTCCAGTGTTAGGATTTCTTATTCGAATGCAACAATATTATTGTTTCAAGATAAGATTGTTGGAATGATTTACTGAAGTGACTATAACAAATAAATGAAAGGAATTGGTGATAGATTTTGAAAAGGTATTGGATCAATATATTTGCCATTTGGACAAATATATCGACCATTTTAGTAGGTTCTAGAGACACTAATTTATTAAGGAAGGACATCAAGTGCTTGAACCTGTCATAGAAACTGTAACAAGAGACATAGGATTTGATGTGTTGGTTCAAGATAGACGAGTGGTCGTGACTTTGAATAGTATCAAAAGTTCTCTTTGTTCCTCTTAGAATATGGAAGATGATGTTGAAACTGTGTGAAAATTTATGGCGTGTTGACAATTTATCGTGTTGGGACATTCCTACATTATCGAGAAAGATGTATAGGTGTTTTTGAGAAAAATATCGATATCATCTATTGTGCAGAGGAGGGTGTCTACTATCGATGGGTATTACGCGTCAAAGAATGTTGGTTGAAGAATTAGCCTAAGAAACAAAATCTAGAGTATCGTTCAAACATGTATTCTGAATGAAGTCTTATTTAGGTTCATGATCAAGGCTTAGCATTAAAACCAAGCAAGAAATCAAAATAAAGGTAAGCTTCCATGGATCATATCCTATATGATGAAGCCATTTGAAATACTTGGTATTAAACAAAATTGTGGGACACAACTATATGCACGAAAATACCATGCTCAAATTATGAGCTATAATTTGAAAGTTGAAGCAAAAGAACTCAGTAATACATGGCTGATTATTGATTCTAAAGTATTGATCATTGTGGGTGCGCCTCACATCTGTGAACTCTTATGAGAATGAATGTAAGAAGTTTGTCATATTTCACGTGATGCTTAAATTGTTCGAACAATATACAAATGGGAATTTTACATAGTGGGAGGAAATAATAAACAATGTTCCATTCCCACTTGAACTATATTTAGAGAAGAGATGTTTCATTCTCAAATTTCTATGGACCTTCATGTGCAGATAAGTATTTCTCATCCTTCAATATTACACTCTCTTATTTTTACTTCTATGTGTGAGATATAAAGAGTCATTTGCCTTAATCTTTTCCTTTGTCTCTGAGGATGTCCTTGCTGTAAAGAGGATTGGAACATTAGGCATGCTACCAATACTGTACAAACTCAATCTTATGATAGCAGCTCCAAAGAAGCTGTGATTCATTAATCATCTGATGATTATGTTGAATAATGTGAGGCTCTTGAAGAAAATATCGTTGATGATTATGATTATGAGAGGGAGTCTAACAGTTCATTAGAGGTAGCCTTGGAGAAAGAGAGTGAGCATAAAATAAATGCTTCAAGCAAACTTTTGATGATCTTGGTTCAGAAGGAGTAGACCTTGTTGATGGATTCTCCACTAGTCAAAAACTATAACAGCTAAAGGACTATGATTCATGGGATAAAGTCTCATGTATGTAGGCTAGAAGGCCTTATGATATCAGGATACCCATTGAACTAGGGAAGCATAACATGACTTGCTACCACGAGGTTAGAAGGATGATAACAGATTCAAAGGAATTCTGACACTTCATCGGAGAGAACCCTATGCTAAGAGGTCAGAAAAGTTGATATCAAAATAAGAGGTAGAAACCTTATTCTCTGATATGTTTTATGGTGAATGTTGTGACAACACCACATGATAGTATTCGTGGCGACTTCATGCGAACTTTTGATGTCATACATGTATGAGCCTGTCCGTTGTGTACATCATGAAGAAGTGATGACTTTTAAATGATTATCACTTGTATTCGGAGTTATTGAAAGGTGATGACCTTACAATAACTTGTATCATGATATACATTTTGTGTAAATGTTGAAATAAATCATGAAAGGCTTTATCTTATAAATCAACAACTAGGCGTTAGATGTTATTAATTTAACTATCTACGAGTTGTTGGTATAGATGTATTTTAGGTACTCGGTGAATATCTTGCCTTGATATTTTGATAGGCTATTACCACATTGAGTACATGATGAATATCATTTAGTTGATGTTTTGATAGGCCATTACTCAGAGTACTTGGTGAATATCATTTGATTGATATTTTGATAGGCCAATGCTCATGTTACCTAATATGATATCAAATAGTAATTGGTGAATATCATGTATTGATATTCTAATAGGCCAATACTTATATGATATCATATACTAGAAATCTTCTGATCAAAGATTTCCTATATGTATTATTTTTAAAATATTACCTATGGCGTAATATCTATGTGTTTTATCCTTCTTCATTAAGAGGGAGTGTTAATGTTATAATTCTATCGGATAAATTATATTATATATATGATATATATAATATATGACAAATATTATATATGGAATAATTAACTTATATTAAGAGTGATATATATATATAATCATTATATTATATTGAGGGTATATTAATAAGTTAATATATTAAAGAGACATGTCTCTTCAAGAGGCATGCCTCTTTATATCACATATATATTCTTTCATATAGTAACTTGGAAAACACATAAAATATCCACAAGTGCTATTACAAGTTACAGAATAGATCAATCGATCCTATTTCACTAACAAATAGACACCAGGGACATTAATGTCTCCAGGTCATTTTCTCTGCACAAGTCACATTTCTTTTGAGGATGACCCAGTGGACGTATATTGACTAATCACCACATACCTGAAATGAATAAGTCAGAAGCATAACCAGGAAAACCTGTGTAACCCTGGTTTGAGATTCGACATGCACAGTTTTTCTATTCTCATTAATGCCAATTTTCGTTTGTGGTCATTCCAAAGACTAGGCTAAATGTACATTGTCTCACAAAATTTAAAAGTCTACTTAGTGCAACTTAGCTGGTTCTAAATTTATGCTCTTGAAGGTGGTAGATATGCTTCGCTACAATCTATATGAGTCTTAGATTGGTGATAGAAGCCATTTTATATTATAGTAATAATAGAAGATGCAAGTTTTGATGTACGTAGACATTCAAAGACACATCTATATGCAAGAGAATGCAGTATGCATGTGAAGATGGAAGAATTAGTTAGGCAAGTTGCAGATGAATATAATGCTACATGAAGCTAGTGTATGGACACATAAAATGGCATTTAGTGATCTATTCATATCCCTTGTTGAATATTTGGTTCGACATTTATATCTATGTTAGGATTGCACTCTAAATGTTTACATGGGTGTCACTGCATGGCAGGCATATAGAGGGATTCAAACACAACATTGTGTGTGCCTTACATCTGAGGAAGTATATCATCAAGACTAAACCAAAGAAAGGGTTTTGCATGTTTATTCTAGTACACTATTGAACAAGTTGTAGCTATATATCTTTCTATTTTGTTGATGAATAATACAATTTAACAAGTTTACATTTAATTTGAACTAGAGAGAGAGAGAGAGAGAGAGAGAGAGAGAGAGAGAGAGTAATTATTGGTGATAACTGAAAATTGTGGACCTTAAGAGATTTAAATAATTCTGGCAGTAGGCAGGCAGGCTTGTCCACCATGGACATGCATATCTACACCTGTACATTTTGATCACCTAATACCAATATAATATTCAAACATAGTTTTGCATGATGAAACATAATGTTGTTTTCTTATTAATGATCCAAAAACTCATTAGTCATTAGTAAATGAAGTTGGCAGAAGCCTGTAATTATAAGCCAAGATTCCCATGTACCATTCTTTTTTAATTTCATGATTGATGCTGTTAGGTATTTCAACTATCTTCTTATGCATCAATATGGGTTTTGCGAGTTTATATGTGAAATATTTAGATTTCCAATGTCATGCAGAGCACCATTTTCTGCTTGTTCTTTTGAGTTCATTTAGAAAATTAATTGTAACCAGCAGTGCTAATTGAAATTATTTATTCACGCTACTCATAATTGTTAAACACGGTCATATTTATTTTGTGCATCTCCAAACTGCAGGTTACATTTGTACCAGAACAAACACCTGGCCCTGATGATTTGCATATTTTAACGTTGGGAGGAGTTACATATGATCTTTATAGCCAGAGCTTTCTTCATTTTGGTCAAGTAAGTTGCTTTGAGGCTTCCCAGCTCCAAGACTTTTTGTTTTTCCTTTACAAAGCCATTTTATGTTTTGACATTAAGCATCTAAAAGTCAGGTCCTTTGAGGAATATGTTTATGCATCATGATCAAACAGTTTCTGCTGCAGATACTGAGATGGTCTAATGTATGACAACCTTTTAGTCCTATACTCTAGTGGTCACAAAAATGTGTTATGATTGTCGGTATGGCCACAAAGGCGGATTTCTATCTATTTCTGCAGAATTTCATTATTACTGATTCCTTTAGGTACAATTCCTTTTTGTCTCATACCATAAAATAATAAATATGCATTGCTTTGTTAAGATTTGCCTGGGAGTAGAGATAAACAGCAATAAGGAAGAACAAAAATAAATACAAGAGACACATGAGATTATCCTGGGAAAACACTTCTACTTGAAGCCAAAAACCCAGCCACACAACAAAAATACCAGTTTATTGATAAAAAAAATGTTCAACTGTACACTGCTTTTCACTTGATACAATATAAAAAATAAATAAAAAGACTCTTCATTATACAACTGAAGGCCTCTTCAAATTCCAATATGCAACTCTTCATATTCCATACGCTTACCTCTTCGCATAACTCATGATGCATGTCACTTTATATAATATTATTTTAAATATTACAAATGTCTTTTTCAGTTGAAGATGACCATAGCAGTCATAACGGTTATATTTCTATTTCATAAAATCAGAGATAAAGATCTCTATTGCAGTTACCATCTTCAACACTCCCTCTTAGCAAGAGAGATCTTTAGTATGACAGTCACACATAGCTGCAATCAAAGATGTTAATGATAAATTCTCATCACATAGATTCTCATATAAAATACATGCTATCTCAGCATAACATAATTCACCATACTTACTTTATAAGCACATAAAATATGACTTCCACCATGCCTATTCGTAGAGGGTGGTCCAAGGGCTTTCCCTTCTAGCAAATAAGAAATTTACTAAATTTATCAGTCATGGACTCTCTCTATATGAAATAAAAGAACAAGTAAATTATTAATATTCAAAAATTATGGAATCACTCAACATGATAGGCTTGCAAGGATCACAACCAGCTTAGATCACGGACTCTCGCAATGTGATGCTGCCATGGAATCCCTCAATATGATAGGCTTGCAAGGATCACAGCCAACTTACATCACGAACTCTCTCAACGTGATGCTGTCATGGAATCTTTCAACATGACATCCAACTCCCATCATGAAATCTCTCAACTTGATGACATCATGGATTCTCTCTACATGATGTTCACTATGATTTCCCTCATAAGTGAAAGAGTTATCATAGCTATTTTTGTTAAGATATAGTAGTGTGTGTCAGAATTATTATTCTTGCCATCATCAAAATCATCTTTGCATTTAACCAAAACTGTCCATATTGTGCTAAGTCTGGAATCTGATCAAGTTTCTTAAACAAATCATTTCTACTTTGCTTAAATCGATCTAGCACTGATCGTGTCTAACACCTAATTAAGATCAGGGCTAAAGAAAAATTATATTTTGATAAATAATGAACACCTGATTAGAATTGGGGCTCTTTGACATAACAATTCATTGTGCCTCTTCACACTGAATAGGTATGTCCACCCATCCTGTGACCTTACAAGGTGTATATATATGATCGGAGGCAAGGGATCAGAACCATAGTTCAACTTCTCGCTCTCTGCCACTTCTCGGCGAAGCCAAATTTTTTTCCCTCAGCAAATATCGGAGAGAAATCGGCAACTTCTTGGGAAAATATCGGGAACCTAAAAAATAACTTTAATTTAATTAAAAATGCATTTTTTTCACAAAATTCAATAAGTAGATGCATGTAATGAATCAGTAAATGACTAAACAAACCAAACAAGTTGATCTAGAGATATAAAATGCAATAAGTAACAAAATCACATCCTCATGTGGAATGTCGATGTAGTCATAGACTCTGAACTCCGAAACAAGCTACAAATAGTAAATACCGAATTGTCTTTGTCAAAATATAAATAAATACAAATGTCAAGTTCAATTTGAAACTAGTCTACATCTTTCTCTTACCCATCCCATTAGTTCTAGTAAAAACTATGGGAGAGGGAGGGGGTCTAGCAGCTCTAGCCGTAGAAGTCGTTTTTGTTGTTGCTAGTGTTAGCCCTGGCAATGACTCCTCATCATCCTCATCCTCATCCTCACTATCACTGTGCTCGCTATCACTATCCTCCTCCTGAATGTCATCTAGTCCCACTGCAAAATCACCCTCCTCCATAGCCTCCCTCTCCAACTCATTTATTTCATCCTCAATGAATAGTGAAGGCTGCTCCTGTGCTATCCAATCGTAAAAAGGATTTATGTCATCTAGATCAAGTGGCTTAGTTGCTGCTGCCATTACCTTTCTTATGTGCAACTTGAGGTTATAATGCAGAAAGACAAGGTCATTTAGGCATTTTTGTGCCAACTTGTTCCTCTTCTTTGTGTGAATAGATTCAAACAAGCTCCAATTACGCTCACAACTAGATGAGCTACAAGGCTGACATAAGATGTGAAGAGCAAGCTTTTGTAGATTTGGGACTTTACCACCCCAATTTCACCACCAAGCATCTGCAAGATAAATATTAAAGAGTTAGAAAGCAAGATGAGAACTAGTTTTTATAGCTTATTTATCTACTTAGCATGCATGTGAGAGACTCCAAATTCCAAATATTGTACCTAGGGTCTGAGTGTGTCTGCCTCTCTTTGCCAAGGCTGAGGAGAATAGTTTGCCCATTGCATTTTGATACACTTCCATCTTAGCCACAATGAGGTCTCTCACCGCAATGTCAAGTACCATCCTTTGCATGCATTCACTAAAGCCCTTCATGACCTCTCCATTGGGATTTGCATATGATGGAGAGAAGCGGTAACAAGGGTTGACGAAATGCCCCACTGCATGAATTGGTTGATGGAGCTGATTGCTACACCTTCTATCAATAATATCCCATAAGGGCTGAAATTTTAGGCCCTCTCCCCTGTACTTATTTCTTACAGCCTCTTTCGCCCTATCCATGGCCTCATAAAAGGAGCCCATTGGGGTTTGTTCCCCATCTACCAAGCAGAGAACTCTAATCAAGGGCTTCACCACCTACAATTGAAAAATAGAAAACAATTATTAATTAGAGAGTAAGGTTATAAATTAATAATGAAAGACTTGATTAATAAGTACAAAAAGAAATTGAATTTTGAAGTTTCCAGGTTACATCCACAATCTCTGTAGCTCGATCAAAAAATTGGATGTCAAACACAATGTGTGTAACACTTCGCTCATCGACCTTCTTTGAATAACTTGACTGTAGCCATTTTGTACACACAAACATCTACTTCAAAGGATTCATATGATGAAGAACACTTTGCAACGTTAAAAAAATCGTTGCAAATCTTGTGACTGCGAGTCTAACCAACTCCTTGTCTTTGGTGTAGTCTCTCATCAAGTGAAGGACCCAAAGGTGATTGCAGATATATTTTGTTATCGTCCTTACTTCCTCTACAACCGGTTTCACCCAATCCAATTTCCCTATATCCTCCAAAAGAAGGTAGGTAACATGTGCTGCATAAGGAGACCAAAAGAGTGTGTTATGCTTTTGTTGTAAGATCCTACCCGTTGCCACATATGCCACTGCATTGTCGGTTATGATTTGCCCCACATTTTCAGCGCCAACCTCCACACAACATTCTCTAGCATTCGAGCCAAAGTCTCTGCCGTCTTTATCTTGTTCGAGGCATCCAAGGATTTAAGAAAGACTACTTGATCCTTGCAAGAAACTAGAAAGTTGATGATGGTACGGGTTCTTCCATCCATCCATCCATTTGAAAGTATGGTGTAGCCATACTGTTTCCATTCTAACCATTGCTCTTCAACCACATCTTTACCCCTAGAAACAACATCTTTCAACAATCTAGAAGCAAAAAATAAAAAATGACATTAAGTACATAACTTTGATTAAGAAAAATTACTTTCAACAAAAACAAGTAAATTGTAAAACTGTAAAAGTATTAAAGTTTGAAACAAGTGAAGTACCTCTCACTCAAGGTTGTAGGAGTAGGTGGCTTGTAGCCCTTTCCCGCTACTGTGCAGCTAGTCACAAAATTCATAAAATATGGACTTGCTGCAACATTAAAGGAGAGCTTGTTAAAAAACAAAAAATCAGCACATTGAATGTCAAGTTGTTCATGCACATCACGGTTCCTTCCAGTACCATCCAATGATGGTTGTGCTCTAGGTGTGTTTCTATGCACACAATAACCATCAATAGAAGAGTTTTGTGGTCTACTAGAACCAGCAGATGTGGAAGTTGAGCCCGAGGACGTGCCACGGGTAGGTGTGTTCCTTGCGCAGATCCGTGGGCCACGAAAAGAGCCCACTATCCCCTCAAGTGCTTCTTCTTCATCAAGGGTGACTGAGATACCTATTCACATGACACGACCCACATCATTTCATTATGAATCATGATAATTGTTTTAGCACAATCATTAGTCTTGATTAGAAAATAATAAATGATTCTTAAAAGGAAACATACCTTGCGATTCGTAAATGGCCTGCCCTCATGGCCAATTTTCTCCTTCCCTTTTCAACTTCTTCCCTTCTTTGGCACTAAGCAAAGCAATCATTTCCCTTTTTATTTCCTCTATAGTCGCATCACAAATCCTTGTGTCACACTTTTCTATACCAGCAAGGTGGTGCTTCAAACGAGATATGCCTCCACGGATTTGTTTTTCACATTTCATGCATATGACACTATTATACTCTGTTCATTCAAAGGTATATTTCCATGCAAAGTCTCTAGCCCCTTTACGGCGTGTGCCTATGAATCTAGATGGACATGCTACGGGACCATTGGGAGATGTTGCAGCTGACCTAGATGTAGAGGAAGCCATATTTGCATGAAAATTAGAGAATAAAACAAAAAATGTATTAGCCTTTAAGTTTTGAAATTATTGAGAAAAACTTGATTGTTTTTGGAAAAATTGCAAAAAGATGGTGTTAGGTCTTTGTCATTACAATCTAAAACATATTAGAGAACATTACAAATGGTATTCCTAGAGTCTTAATTAAGTTAGATGCAAGATATGCAAGTATGGGAAGACAAAAATAAGTTTAACTCAAAAGAACAAAAAATTGAGAAACTTACTTGTGGATCCAGATTTGCTTGGAAAGAGCTTCGAATCCACTCCTAATCTGGAAATCGCTACAAATCAATGCCAAACACTTAGGTGCTGCTCCAAAACCCTTTTCCTCCACCCAAGATGCCGAACGCAACAAACAAAACAATGAAATGTCTTTTTTTTTGGTGCCGGCTAAGTCACAAGGTTTGCCGAATTTCAGCCATGAGGTTCGGAATTCGGCGAACTTTAAAACAGCATGAAAAAATTGTTAAAATCCGCCCAAAATTCGCTATGTATACAACATCAGCTTTGAAAAATTATTATTTAGGGTTTTCTGTATTTTCATTTTCTTTTCTGACACCACCAGGAGGTTTTATCTGTGTTCGCCGTTTATCGTCAGTCGTTATTTGCATTTTATTGTCTCAGAGGGGTGGGAGAAACTACCCATGGATGTGTAGGAGATAAATTTGTGAATGCGATTCCGTCCAACAAAGGATTTGCAAAATATTGTGGCTAGGATTTGTTGAGTGTCGTGGTTGTTGAAGAAAATGGAGGAATGCGGGTGGTCGGGTTTCGAACTATAAGCTTTTCGTTTTCGATGAAAATATTTTTAGTGTTGGGTATATTTGTTTTCAAAATTTCTAATGTTGTTTGTAGGTATTATATATTTATATTGTGTTTTATACTTTGATAATACTATTTTATATGTTAATATTACCTTTATTTTTATATATTGTAGTTTGAAAATAATGTGTTAATATTATTTTTATTATAGATAGTTGATATAATATATTAGTGAAATAAATATTGAAATAAGATTAGATACTGTTAATATATATATATATATATATATATATATATATATATAATTTACATAACTTTAATACTATTCTCTATATAATGTTTTTATTATATATATATGAATTGGTAAAAGAAAAATAAATTATTTATTTTTCTATGCTGCATTTTTATAAAAAATTAAATTCATATAAAGCGAATTTAATTATGATTTTTTTTCGAATTTTTTGTCCTTCCCGAACTTCATCCGAATTTTATGATTGTCGAATATGAACACAAACTTGAACCTTGTGACTTAGGGTGCAGGTATTTATTGGACTCTGACCACGAGAAGTCTGCAAGTTATTGCGAGAACTTGACGATATATTGCCAACTATTTGCCAACTTCTCGTGGCGATAAGTACAAAATCTCGGCCCTTTAAAATGGTGATAAAAATTCAAGTTTTCTTGCCGCCTAAAATTCAATTTGACTTATCAGCAATAAAATGACGAGAAGTTAAACTATGATCAGAACCATTGAAATCAATTAATAGTTCTATTTGCCCACAGTTATCATATCGAGTATCAAGGAAAATCGCAGAAACACTTGTTTCCACATTGGATTGTTATTTGATTAATATTTGTTGGTGATTCATTATTGCCTGTAAAATAAAATACAGATCAGTACTACTGCAGTGTAATATAAATATAGATTAGAATCAACACAGTCTGATATAAGATTACCCGTATTTTACATGGTATCAGAGCCAAGTTAGGAAGATCAAAGGTAAACTTGAGAAATCAGACTACTTACTTTGAGAAAGTATTGTCACACTTTCATTATTCAGAATGACAGATCCAATCAGATTTGAGGATCGCCTTGAGGGTGCCAACAACTTCATAGCGTGGAAATTGATAATCATGATGATATTAGATGAGATCAAAGTAGATTCATGTGTCAAAGATAAAAGGACATAACCTGAGGATGAGAAAGCAAAATTCCAATGGATTGAAAACAACAAGAAAGCTATGAAATTGATAGTGGATTTTGTGAGAGACCACATAGTACCTATATTGGCAAAGCAAACAATTGCATACCTCATTTTGAAATCTCTAGAGAACACCTTTGAGATAAATAATACAGGCAGAACCCTTGCACTCAAAACAAAGTTAAATCACATAACTATGGATAAAGGAGAATTTGTGAATGCCTTCTTCATGAGAATAATAGAACTAAGGGATCAACTATCAAACATTGGGTATGAGATAGAAAGCAAAGAATTATCCCTAATATCTCTAAGCGGACTACCCAGCTCATGGGAATCATTCAAATAGGGCATAAGTGCAAGGTCAAAACTCCAATAGTTAGACCGCCTAAGAGCTGATTGTTTATAAGAAGCTAGGCAGTTACCAAAAGGAAGTCCTTGATCTTTGCCTACCAACCATCATAAGAAAGGGAAGAAGAAGCTCGAAAGGAAGAAAATCTTTCATGTAAAGGGCAAACAAAGGAGAGATGTTTCACAAGTCCAATGTTTTAGATGTGATAAATATGGGCATTATGTTGTCGAATGCCTTGACAGACTTAAGAAACAAGCATCCTGTGCTAAAGCCAGAAAAACAAATACAGAAGAGGATCCTGAGAAGTTCCTATTCTATTTGTCACTATCACATCATGTTTCAAATAAAGTCAATACTTGGATGATTGATAGTGGGTCATCTAGACATATCACCAGATTTTGAGAACATCTAGATACCATGGTTGAAGAAATAGAGATAGAGGTAACCATCGGAGGTGACTCTGCATATCCTGTAAAAGGAATGGGGACCTATAACATCAAAATTAGATTTGGGCATCACTATTCAACTACAAGATGTACTATTTATACCAGAAATTAAAAGAAACCTAGTATCTATATCTGCCCTAGAAGATAATGGATAGAGTCACTTTCATGAATGGAGAAGTCTTGGCATGGCCAAAGAATGCTACTTTTAAGAAGGCTAAAACAATAGGTATAAGACATAGATACCTCTACAAACTCTGCACTGAGTCAAAACAAGCACTCATTCATGAAGTGTATGAGTCCAATGTAATCTGGCATAGAAGATTAGGGCATATACACTTTTGAGCCCTAGCATCTATGGAAAAATTAGCGACAAGACTTCTCAAACTAAACGCACTTCACAATGGGACATGTAAGGCGTGTTCTTTAGGGAAGAACACTAAAGGATCCTTCCAAAATAGTTTAAGCAAAACTAAAAATGTATTGGAACTCAGACTTATGTGGACCCATGTCAACTTCATTTATGGGAGGGTCTCTATAGTATGTAATTTTTGTGGATGATTTATCTAGAAAGATCTGGATCTACTTCTTGAAATCTAAAGAGTCAGAAGAGATTCTTAAGAAATTCAATGAATTTAAGGCCCTAACGGAGAACCCATTTGGAAAGAAAGTTATAACCCTAAGAACTGACAATGGGAAAGATTTCACTTCAAAAATCTTTAAAGAATTTTTTATTAATGCCGAGATTAAGAGGGAGTTCATTGTACCCTATAATCCTGAACAATTTGGGGTGGCTGAGAGGAAAAACAGAAACCATTGTGGAAGCTGCAAAGTCAATGATGTATGACCAAAATCTTGATACTTCATTTTGGGTAGAAGCTTCAAGAACAACTGTCTACATACAAAATAGATGTCCTCACTCATCTTGATAATAAAACACCAGAAGAGGCCTTTGTAGTTTATCGGGATAAAACTTGATATAAGCCATCTTACGATATTTGGGTGTTCTGTATACATACATGTACCTAAAGAGAAAAGGACAAAATTAAAAACTTCAGGGAGAAAAGGGATTTTTGTAGGTTACATTGAAACTTCTAAATGCTACAAGATATACCTACTTGAATAAGGCCAAGTAGAGCTGAGCAGAAATGTCACTTTCGAGGAAGTCATTGCCTTCAAAAGGTCAAAGAGCTCAGATGAGTTAGAAATCCAAGACTCACCTGAGAACATGGAGGAAGAACCTACTCCTGAGCCTCAAAGAGAGCAACCAAAATAAACCTCTAATGGAATCCAAACTGATCCTGAAATTTAGAGGGAGCAAAATCAAAATATTAACAAAAGGAAACAACCACTTTGGGCTAGAAATGTTGTTGAGTAAGTAGAAAACTTCGCTGCACCTAAAGACACGTTTAGAGAGAGTAAGAGGCCTACCTTATTATCAATTTATGTGGTTCTAATGAACAAGATTATAAACTTTGAACTTACTAGTGTAACAGGAGCCCTTAAACACCCATTATAGAAAGATGCCATGATAGAAGAGTATCAATTGATTCTGAAGAATGATTTATGGGATATAGTACCTAGACTTTAAGGGAAATCTCTTGTCTCCTCTAAGTGGTTATTCAAAATTAAACTTGTTGCAGACGACAATATAGAAAAACATAAAGCATGTTTTGTTTCAAGAGGTTTTTCACAAAAGGAAGGAATTGACTATGAGGAAACATTCGCACTTGTTGCCAGAGATACTTCCTTAGAGCAGTTATAGCCATTGCTGCAACTAAGGGCTAGAAGATACATTAGATGGATGTAAAAACTTCATTCTTGAATGGGACTATCGAAGAGGAAGTCTACCTAGAACAACTTGACGGTTTTTTGATTCATAGTGCAGCATCCCATGTATGTAAACTAAAGAAAGCCCTATGCCGACTCAAACAGGCTCCTAGGGCTTGCTATTAGATAATTGACAATTATCTTATGGGGCTAGGCTTCTCTAAGAATGATGTAGATCCAAATCTCTACTTTAAAATTATTAAGGGTGACATGTTAATATTAATCCTATATGTTGATGACCTTCACATTACAGGAGCAGATCACCTCATTGTTTAATGCGAGAAATATTTGGCTTTAGAATTAATGAAGGACTTGGGTATTTTACAGTACTTTGTAGGATTGGAAATTTGGGTAGAAACCTGATGGTATTCTTCTGAATTAAGGAAAACACACTGTTGATATTCTGAAAAGATTTGGAATGCTAAATTGTATGCTTATGTCCACACCTTTGAAACAAACTTGCATAAGTGAAAAGAGGCAACAATAGAATCTAGATTTGCAGATCCTACCCTCTACAGACAGATTATTGGATCTTTGATGTGCTTGGTTAACACATGACTTGACATTTGCTATGCAGTAAATGCATTAAGCAAGTTTATGTGTGAACGACAAGAGATACATCTTGTTGCTTCTAAACACAGATTGAGGTACCTACAGTTAGACTTACATGGATACTTAGACTCAGATTGTGCCAGAAGTGTTACTGATCGAAAAAGCACGTTTGGGTGTCATTTCAACTTAGGACCAGCCATGCTGTCTTGGATAAGTAGGAAGCAATCTTTCATCGCACAAAGTTCTATTGAAGCAAACCATATTGCAGCTGCCATGGGAGCTAGAGAAGTGATATGGCTTCGGTAGTTGATTGTGGGATTATTTGGGGAACCCCTGAAACCTACTACAATTCACTATGGCAATCAAAGTTGCATCAAGCTTTTAGTGAATCCTATTTTCCATGATCAATACAAGCATATAGAGATCCCTTATCGCTATGTGAGGGATATGGTTGAAAAGAAAGCAATCCAGTTGGAATATATTTGTACAAATGATCAAACAACAAACATTCTTACCAAGCCTCTCTCTAGAGTTAAATTGCAGCACTACAGAAAGAAACTTGGTATGGTTGAAATGTAATTCATTGAGACTAAATCTCAAAATTTGTTCTATTTGTATGAATATATATATATATATATATATAATGTTTAATGTGTAAATCCATATGTCATATGTGTGACTATGACTTTATGGGCCTCCTCTGTGTATTTTATTGAAAGGTGACTATCTTTCTGATAATGTACACGTGTATCCAACATTGTAAGTTGACGACTTTACAATGTTTACTATCATGACAAATATCATGCTGACTTGATATTCATGGGAATGTCTTGATAGTTAATATCTCTTGGACTAATTGAGCGATATCAAGATGACTTGATATCTGTTATAGGTCAATATGCTCCTAATGAGATAATCATGGTGGACGTTATGTGACGTAATTTCCCTAGACATACCATGACATGTTATTGTAGACACCATGAGACGTGGTATTAATGCATATATCATAACTAGGATATACAAATATCATGCTGACTTGATACTTTGTATACTCCTTGATATCACGTGCTAGGTGATATCTAAACTGGTTCGTACTTAGTCATCTTCCCGCTAAGAGGGAGTGTTAAGATGTGATAGTGTCGGTCAAAATTATTAGTCTTGCCATCAGCAAAATCATCTTTGCATTTAACCAAAACTGTCGATATCATGCTAAGTCTGGAATCTGATCAAGTCTCTTGAATGGAGTATTACTACTTGCTAATTGATCTAGCACTGATCGTTTTTAACACCTAACTAAGATCGGGGCTAATGAATATTTATTTGATAAATAATAAACACCTGATTAGGATCAGGGCTTTTTGATATAACAATTCATTGTGCCTCTTCACTCTGAATAGACATGTCCGCCCGTCCTGTGATCTTTAGAAGGCGTATATATATATATATATATATATATATATATATGATTGAAGGCAAGAGATCAGAACCATTGAAATCAATTAAAAGTTCTATCTCTTCTCACAGTCATCAGATTGGATTGTTATCCGATTAATATTTGATAGTGATTCATTATTACCTGCAAAGTAAAATACAAATCAGTATTAGTGCAGTGTAATCTAAAAATAGATCAGAATCAACACAGTCTGATATAAGATTACCAGTCTTTTACAGTTTTTTACAACCTTGTTAATTTCACACGAATAAGAACTCATGATCAACAAGTAGGAAAATCACAGCTGAGATTCGTTTCCAACAAGAGTCTCAAATTCTACCATACCTAACTCGTCACAGAGAAAAAACTCATTAATAACAGGTATAAGAAATGCGGGGATTCCATAAAGAATCCCTCTTAATAGAAACAACTTTGATCATCACAAGAAGACAGCAGATGACACCTCCCTCTGAAGCTAAAACCTCTCTCCCTCTAAATGCAAAGCAATATTCATCTCATTGCTTTGTCTTGTAACAAAGAAAAAATCAACCCATAATAGAGATGAATGCTAAAAGAATAATTGATTTTCAATAACAGTTCATCATCTATAGTACTGATCTCTAATCTCAGTATATAAATTAATGTACAGTGATAATTCATATCAACGAAATCTCCAAGTCCTATCTTTTATGAAGCCATCTGAAAACCTGGTTAGTAATCATAGTATCTTGCATAATATCAAGTCATAATGAAATAGAGCACTATCCTGCTGAACAAAACATATCAACTTTATAACCTGCATATATGATCAATACCAAAGGTGAATCCATCTTTTTTTTGCACCAGTGTGTCTGAGCATGGACTGAATGCCCTGTTGGTATCTTCTGCCATGCCAAATTCTATTGATAACACTAAAACTATTGCAATTGCAGCAGCATGAATCCCATCATTGTGCCCTTCCTCAACAGAAACAAAAGGAAGTCTGAAGATGAACGGGCAAGGGCCAAAAACAGCACTATATTATAACTGATGAAGACAATCTTTAATTCAAAACCCTAAAGTCTCTACAGACAGTAGAAAACAACAATCGTGCACAGCATGGCAAGACCTATGACAGATCAACGGACAGATGAACTGAATAGATGGACTGATCAAAGTAGAAAACCGATAGTGGAGGCAGACCAAAACAGGAGAGAATAAGCGACATGAATTACATAATCATATGGCTGAAGTGAATCCAAAATTCACCATAGAAAAACAACGAATCTGTTTTCGACAAATGACTATTGCATTTTGTGAGATGACATCTATTTGAGATGTTTCTATCTAATGTTCACGGGCCTCAACCACGTCTCAACATTTTGCATGTCTGTGTACAAGCAGTGCGTGGTAATAATATCAAAGAGAATTCCTGTCCTTTATACTTAGAATAATGTCCACACCCTATCTCAAAGTGATGTCCAAGGCATGATTCTTCGCTATGAATGAGAAATAGCCAGGCCTCATTTTCTCACAGCCGTGTGCCTTAGTTGCAGATATATCTATGGGTATTTGTTCCTCGTGTAAGGAGTTAGTCATTGTTCATTATTTGGAGTAGCTCATTTAAGTCGAGCTATAAATCTTCATTGTACTTGTGTATATAAATGATAGCTCCCATTATGCTGGCAAGAAGGGTGCATCTCTGAAAGAAGTTTCCAAACTAAAATATTTGACAAAAAAACCTCGTGCTTATACACTTCAATGGATGTCTATGTGCTGCTCCAATGCATCCCATCTTTTGGCTTTTCTTTGAGACATCTTGTCGACCACCTTGAGCACTGCCCATGTTTTTCATTGACTGCCGCCAGCATTTGTCATTATAATATTTGACAAATATCCTCTACCATCGTGCTTTGATGGGTGTCGCTTGTGCAGTTCATTTTGTACGCATTGTGCTATCATTTCATTAAATCCTTGATGATGACATTTCTTTGAGGCATTCTGCCAAATGATTCAATTGCATCGTATTAATTCCATATGTTGTGTGCCTGACTTTGCAAAAAGATACTATATGGTCATTTTTAATGTATGATTGACAGGTACTAAGAAAAAGTATTAACACAACAACCACCACTTCCGGAGTGTTCACAACACTTGTACTTGACAAGACTTCTGATATGTAAAAAGAAACAGTGGTCTATGAAGCTGTTCATTGCTAATGATTCCACATATTTCTTATGTCTGCTTAAAGAGCATCTCTGACTATATAATCTGACAAGACTCTTTCACCCTTCTGTGGTAATGGATATTCATAATCCATTCCAAAGATATGAATGATGTAGAGGGGGAGGATGATGCCGTAGATAATTGATTTTGGTTTCATGTCTTTCAGTTTGCATTTAGTTTTCTAAATCCTTCTCAATAAAACCGTTCTTTGCATATTGACTTGAGTTTTTCCAATCATAAATCTAACAAAAATCTCTGAGTGATATGATTCGATAGATGCTCATAATTGATGTAAAGTTCTTGAGTCATCATTGGAAGAGAAGATTGGAAAAGTCATGAATTTTATCTTTACATTTGCCACTTCATTTGTTTGACAGTTTTTAGAACAGCTAGACCAATGAATCAAGAAGATGAAATCATTTAAAATGGTTTTAAAATTAGTTGTAATAACTAATTCTTTCCTGAAGCAGAGTGCAACAGCTTTTCTCTTCAAACTTTGAAAGTAGGCCAATCCGCCCATATTTCGTTAAAATAACTCACTCGCTGACAAAGAATGCATTTCTATTTTAACAAACTTGGAAAAATTTCATTCATCACCATAAATGGATATCGAGGATCTGTCAGTGCTTAGAGAAACTTTACCAACTAATCTTAATGATTGAAAATGATAATTGGCTTCTTTGCTAGCTTAGCCAACTTCTGATAAGTTCCGATAAACTGATTATAATAACTAACTTTTTAAAGCATCGACTTTTAATTAAAGTTGGTTCACATTCTTCTTGCATGTTCCATGACTGAAGAAACTTAGACATATTTATCTCTTGGACTGGTTATAATAAATACCTATTGGCTTTCTGCAATGCTTACCAAACTACACATTATTGCCCGATAAGCTTAAATTTCTGAAGCTTTGTTTTGCTTTGAGTCCTTCCAAGGAGTTACCCTACTTAATGATGTTGCTGATTGCTATGCAGAGCCCAACCAAATTCATTCACCAACCTTGTAGGATCAGAGTTCTAATAGGGCATGATATCTTTCCCATAGTACAATTTTCCTTCGCCATCAATGGATTAGAAATGTTTGCCAACTTCTGAGTAACCGGTCACCTTGGTTCATCGGAGATTCTAGACAATTTAGCATGTTCCCGAAATAGCCAATGGAGAACTTTATTCTTCCTTGTTTTAAGAAATCAATTCCTCAATATTGTTGATGAATGTATTATAGTAATCAACTCTTTGTGCTAATTGTATATGATCTTTCACAACGTTGTTGAATTGTCAATAAATAATAATTGATTCTTCATAATAATGTTTCAACCTTTTCCAAAACTTTAAAGAGTTGGATAAATCGGAAATGATGCTATTTGCTAGTTGATTGAGTGTATCAATAATTTTGATGACTTGAATATTCACCTTGAATGAGTACATGTAAATGCAATCAACCTGCCACTGTCACTTTAGAATACAACTTGCTGGTGAATGGTTGCATTGTCGCCACCAATATGCATAAAGAGAGATGATTCCATGCTTTCATACTTTGTGACTATAATTATGTGAGCTCATGAGAGAAACACATTTAATAACTTGTGAACCACTTGTCCTTTTTCCGCATAATTTAGTCATGATGACTACAATGTGATTGCGAAAACAAATCTTTTTTGTACTGAGTGAGAAACACACACACACACAAAAGCATTTTGCATTATCCCAATTGATGTGTGAATTAAAAAATTTATGTGATCATTTAGCACACATAACCCAGATTTCTCTTTAAGTTCTTAATCATGATAACTAATCATTTCATTTAAAATTTCAAGAAGCTCAACATTTGAGAGTGATCAAAGATCTTTTAAACCAATAACTACCCCACACGAGGTTTTTTTGATGTGAGTTTTAGTCCACTACAACATGCAGAATCAAACACTCAATGTTTCGAAGTGAAACACCAAATACTCAACTTTCTCTTCATGTAAAGTCACTTCTTATGCTAAGCTTGCAAAGTAAGATGACAAGGTGACTTTAAGGTTCGTTGAATTGTGGATTCTCACTTAGTGAAATGATGTGATTTGCTTGATCATCAAGGGGACTTATGCTAGTTCATTCAAGACTTGTCAACTTGGCTCTAATGATTTGGCATTATAATGTGCAATGAAAGTATGCTTTTACTTTCAACTCTTGGACTCTAGCTTAACTTCCGCTACTACTTTTACCTCTAACAATGAATGCAAGGATATATTTATGGACGTGGACTCTACTAGGTGTAATCTCACCAACGACTCCACCCACCTAGTGCAAGCTTCTATGGTAATACTAAAGATTTTCAATCAATATTTCACCTCTAGTCCTATTAAGTGAATGCAAACTAAAGATTCCATATCAATTGAAGTGGATAACGATCATCTACTTACCATGCAAGGTAATTCTTACAATCTGAAAGAAGCTAGTGGCCTAGATTTGTTTGAGTCTAACAAGTGAACATCCACATTTCTTTCCATCCATCCACATAAACTAAATTACTCATAACAAAATCTACTCTAACAACTTGGAATGAAAATTTATTCTAAATGAGGGATGTAGATAGCCGTGCGATTATGCAAACTTGATCGCAACAATTCCCCAACAAGACACAAGTGAAAAGTAGAGCAATTTGGCATTATATTAGCAACAATTCTCAAACGATCCTCTTTTACAAATGAGATGGTTAGGGTTTATATAGGTGCCCCAATTACAATGAATGACCAAGATTGATTTAAAATGAATGGGCCAGATTAATCCATTATAGACCCTAATTAGGGCAACCAAAAGTACCCAATAGAAATGAAGCACCACAAAATAAGCCAATTATAAAATTCAATGGTCTAAGGACCAATAAGAAATGAGGTAGTCGCCTAGTCATCATACAACTCATCATCCAAGATCTATACTCCTTCCTCCTTCCCTTTAGCAAAATCAATGGACTTGGGTAAAGTTCACTAAGTTCCTCCATGTCAATACTTGGAATGCCCTCATGTTGTTACTCCATGATCTCTAACTTCTCCAAGCAAGCCTTATCTTAAATGCATAATGTTATCCTTAGGAATTCTTCAATGTTCTTGATTTTCTTTCTCTTGGACGGTTGGACATTACAGTGCTTGAACCTTTGACATTTTCGCCTTCATTGTTTAAAATTCTTCTTTGTCTTCTTCATCCTCGTATTTGATCCTTGGAGCAGTCCCTTGAACACATTAACATCTTCCTTGGCATATTAAATCCATTTCCTAGCGTGACTTCATCATCATCATGATCACTCCCTTGGCGAGAGTCTTGTCCTTGAATTCCTTCTTGATCTCAACCTCAAACTTTTCCTTATGTCCTTGCTTTATGAAGCGTTGATCTTGGGATGATTTCTTCAGCTTGATCATTGAATTTTCTTTCCTTTGTTCCAGTTTCAAAGTGCATCATCTTGAAGTGTTGTCCTTTGAACTTAATCGCTTTAGACTTGTCCTCTTTCATTGCTATCTCGAGCCTTGAGCTTGAACTTGTCTTCCACCTTCCTTTGTTCATTTCCTTGTGACTATCCCTCCTTTTGATCTGAACATGATTGTAACAAATGGATTATCATAACAAATTAAAGGTGATCTAGATTTTTTTTTCCTCAACTAAGTATTGAAACAAAATATCTTGAATTGCTTTTCATGAGACATTAACTGATTTTAACTACTAACGATTAACTGAGATAACAAAACCAAACTGAAATAATTTTGATAACGATCAACTGAAACAATTGTAACAATGATCAACTGAAATAAATGATCAACTGAATCAACTGCAACAACAATCAACTGAGATAACTGTAATAATGATCAACTGAAACAACTATGACAATGATCAACTGAAAAAATTGTAATAATGACCAACTGAAACAATTGTAACAATGATCAATTGAAATATTGATTTACAATCTTTCTTTGCATACAAGTAAAGTAAATGCATACCATGAAATAGAAAGAGGAATATACAAGAAGTAATTGGTGAGTCTTTAATTGGTTGTGCAAGCCTCAGCTTTTGGTAAGAGGAGAAGCATTGACTTAGGCTTAACCTCCCAACCTCGGACCATATTCATCCCCACACAATCTATTGAATAGAAAAGCCCTCCCTACCTTGGGATCAGACTTGGGATACTTTTAGTCCAGCCACTTGAGCATTCCGGTGTTTAGAATGTCCGCATAGTTATGGACGAACATGTTTGAATAACTATCACTACTGACATCAAGTGAATCATAGATGACAAACATGCCTTTAACGACTTTGGCTAAGGTTTTCTGATGGGTTCAATGACTTGATCACCACCACTCAACTTGACAATAGGGGAACAATAAGTATGAACATGCACGAGCTATTAAATGATTTTCCTTTAAAAATAAATTTTAATTGTTATGTCATGTCTGATTCTTATTTCCATGTTATTGCAAATTTCTATCTCACCTCTTCACCTCTTCCTTGGCTATACAACCGGGTGAGTCCCAGGTGTTTGAATCTCAGAGCAACCAGCTCTTTCTGTTGATCCTCAACTGATATAAGAATATTATATGTTTCTAGCTTATATATTTCTGTGATCTAAGAATGTAACTTTAAGACTTGCAAAATAAATACCATTTGATTCTGACACTCAATGACATAATAAAGATATGATATCATGTCATGGATACTTGGTTTTGACTCTTCATAAGCAATTCCGTCTTAAAGAGGAACTAATCGATGATATTTAAACAAAGATGATTTACAACATATTCTGGAACTGTATCTTACTGCCGTAATTTCAAAATGTAGTAGTATCTGAAAATATAACATATTACAATCATTGGGATATAGGGGCAACCACATAACTTGGTAAAATTTGGAAATATAATTGAGTCTTGGCTGGATGCTATCAATCAGCCCCCTTCACGGAAGAACTCTGGTTGTAGACTTAGTGCGGTTACTAATCATGTGCTTCAGCAAGGAAAATATATAATGAAATGGTAAATCGTGGCAAGGAAATATGCAGAGGGATATTGGGTGTAATAATGCAGAGATATGTCGTGAGTAATAATGCCCATGGTCCCTCACGGCTTCATAATATAAAGAAGTATTCGAAAAACCTTTTGGCTTCCAAGAAGCCGTAACTTAAAAAGAAAAGGACTTGGCTTCTTGAACACCAATATGCCAAATGCGCATTTTGGTTTTTAGCAAGAATTTGAATAAATAAGGAAAAAGATTTGAAGGTTATAAATCAAGGATAATTATAATATATTTATCTACTTGCACGTAGATATACTAATGAGGTGGCATCATATTATTTATTTTATAAAAATAATATTATGGTGGCACCTTTATTGCTATATCTATGTGCACGTTATAATGATGTGGTGGAAATGTCAGTCAAAAACCATTTGAGATACGCATTATTTTTAATTAAGATAATTAATGTTTTAAATGTTTATTTAATAGCTCATGCGGATCCATTGATTGTACCTTGATGTTCAAGTTGCTAGGTCCTTACCAAGACAATAAAAGTTCATATTTGTCAACCCGATAAATGGACTAAACTAGTATTCCATTTCGTTGATCCCGTTTAGCAATTCTTCTCCCCTCCATCTTCTCCTGCAATCACCTGTGCAACATTTCCACGATAATAACAAGTTCCGTGATAAATCCATAATAACATTTAATGTAGATAAGGAATTTAATTATTAACCATATTTCCGAAATCAAGCAACTGCTTATCATCAAATGACAAACAATGGATAACGACCATCATCATCAAACAGTTAACATAATGAATACAATGGATATATTTAATGACTCTCTTCACATGATTATGAAAGAAAATCAATTCAATCCAACGGCTATAAATAAATTTAAATTAGGTCAAAATTTGGGATGTGACAATGATTCCTAGTGCAAAGCTTGAAGTTAGGTATGGTCTTTAAAGGACTCAAACAAAATAACAAATTTCAGATTCACAATCCTTGAATTAGCCCATGAATTCTATACCAACTTAGTGATTCTATCCCTTGTAAGGCGTTAATGAGAACAAGGATTTGGATAAGAATCCTGTGACAAAGTTTGATCAACACTTAGCCTCAAAAAAAGACAAAATTAATCTTGCCTTCGAATCTGATTTTATGAGGACAAATTGCACAAGTCTGAAGGCTGGCTATGGATTTAGTCCTAACAACTAGTTAATTTGTTTAACTTTCCATACATCACATCCATGAATCTAGATGTGAACTTATAAATTAAACTCATGACTTCATTTAGCACCAAGATCACATTTTATCACCAATGCCATGTCTGAAGACATACCAGTAACTGCACTTATTGGGTGAATTTAAGCTGCAAATTTAGTGATTTAGATGCCAAAGAACCCTGTAAATAGTCAGCAATATCAAACTTATGAATTGATGAAGTCTGAAGACTATGGGGAATTTATTAAAAATCACCCCTGCTGCAAGCTGTCTGCAGACCTAGGTCTGCAACTTATATTTTCAGACCTTAAAATGACTCAAATGATGCTTAAACAATCCCCAAAAAGTCTGCAATACAGTCATAATCAGACTGTAAAAAATCTAAAAAATTAACCCATATTTTAAACAAGAAAAAAATGATTTTCAAAGGTAGTTTTCTGAATGTTTCTCACAACTCGCTTTCCTTGTCCTCCCAATGACTGAAATTAATTGCAAATGGTTGTTATTAGACTAAGGTAGACTCAGCAAACTAGCATGGGCGCTTAAAATCCTTTTATTATTTTCTATGATTTAAAAGAAAAAACACTCCCCTGTTCATGAAGTTTTCAGATCTGGGTTTGTATACCCTCTAATGGTCTCCAAGTTGATGTCTAAGGATGGGGGATTGATTTAGAATGAGTGCTTTGCAATCTGGGCTCTGGAAAAAATTTCACGACTTTCTAGAAATAATCATCACTCTCAGAAGTCTGCAAATTTGGCTGTAAAATCCTTGTCTTTGGCCCTCCAATGGCCTTCAATGTCTCAGAAGGTATTTTCCTTAAGTCTACATTCACAGATGGACCAGTTTACAAGCTAGGATGGATATCTCAAGTTTTGTGCAAAATTGCTTTTATGGAGGTCATCCTTAGATTCCAGTCACTCTCTTGGCTTACCTCAGACTTACAACAATGTCAGGCCCTCTTTCAATGGAGCCACCTTCCTTCTTCACCTAGACTCCAATCACCAATGTTGGATCATGCCTCACGTTGGTCACTTGCTCTAGACTTTTCAGCCAGTTAGCCTTTTTCTTTTAAAATACTTATGATTTCTTCTCTTCATTGAGGGCCTTTTAAAGGGGTTTGGAATGTTGCTTTATCATCCACAAGAAATGTGTGATAAAAGTTTAATACCCTTCTAGAAACCTCGCTTTATTTTATTAATTTCTGATTATTGGCTTTATTTTAATATTTAACAATAAAAATGGCCGTAATACAAAAAATTAACCTAGGTATGAACTCCCCAAAATTTGACTAAGTCAACTTTTCCCTCTTCAAATACATCATCCATGGATCCATAGGGCACATCCGCACTCTAGTTCTAGTCATGCAAAGTGGGAAATATCGATCAAGGCTTGGATAGGATTCATCTTGTACTTGGAAAAAAATTGATCTCACTTTGCCATCACAAGGGGGAGAATCGACCCTAATATGGACATCGTTGGTACTTGAATTTTATTTTCTATTTAGCTCGAGAGGAAAATTCAACCCTAGTTAGGATAATTCTTACAGTTCACAAATTTGATCTCACTTTGCCATCACAAGGGGGAAAATCCACCCTAGTATGCACATCCTTAGATTTTTTCTGCAATTTAGCTTCAAAAGGGAAATTCAACCCTAGTCAGGATAATTTTTACACTAAATTTTTTTTTCGCATTCCATACTCTCCTTGAGGGAAAAAAACATCTTTGTTCAGACATTTTTAACACTTAGAAAATTTCGCACCACTTCTTTTTCTCCCCAAGGGAAAAACGACCTTATTCTAGACAAATTTGAAAGTTATAAAATTTCCCACATTCTAAACTCCTCTTTAGAGAAAAAAAACACCCGTCTGGAAATTTCAAACACTTGGAAAGTTTTCCTCATTCCAAACACCTCTTGAGGGAAAAAACACCCATGTTATGATAAATTTGACCCATCAAAATTTTGGAATCCATTCTTTCTTTGTATGGGAAAATGACCCTAGTTTGGACAATTTCCAGACTTATAAAAGATTTCATGTTTTTCTCTTGGTCTTGGGGGAAAAACGACCCGTGCTTGGACAATTTCCAAGCTTAATTTTGTTTTAAGTTCCAAACTTCCTCCAAGGGAAAAACTATTACGATATTAGATAGTTTCTATTTTCTCTCGCTTCAGTCATTTTCTAATGGTCACTCTTTTTGTAATGTTTCTATAAACTCCTTTTGTTTGTTATGGAAACTTTTTTTTAACTCTACAAGAATGTTTCTATTTCCTCTCTCTTGTTCGTTATAGAAACATTCTCTTGTATCTTGTATATATAGATCATTCATGATCTTTGTTTAATAACACATTCATTATTTGACTATAATAAAAACGACCCTAATTTGGACAATTTCTAGTCTCAAAAAAAATCAAGCTCGCACTTGGGGGAGAATCACCCCTTGTCTAAATTTTTTAGACACTTACAATTTTAAAAGCAAACATCATCCGAAGTGGTGGAAATTCATGGTATTCTTGGATTTGACCTCCAAGACTAAGAATTTTATTGAAAATATCAAAATATAAAGGGGAAATTCATGTTGAATTCGGATCTTGATCAAAATTTGAAGGGAAATTCATGTATGGTTTGGATTTTGATCAAAATATGAAGGGAAATTCATGTATAGTCCAGATTTTGATCAAACTATAAAGGTAAAATCATGTATGGTCCAGATTTTGATCAAAATATGATGGGAAATTCATGTATAGTCCGTATTTTGATTAAAATATGAAGGGAAATTCGTGTTTACCTCAGATTTTGATCAAAATACGAAGTGAAATTCATGTATAGTCTGGATTTTGATTAAAATATGAAGGGAAATTCATGTATAGTCTGATTTTTGATCAAAATATGAAGGAAAATTCATGTATAGTCCAGACTTTGATCAAAATATGAAGAGAGTCATGTATAGTCCGGATTTTGTGTATTTTTATGGAGAAAAATAGTTTGTCCTTAGCATTTTGGCAATATGAAGTGTGGAAAATCGATTTAATAAGGATTTTTATTCCCTAATGCATGGAATATGCCTTTATATTGAATTTTGGACTAATTGACTAGCTAAAATCTAAATACATGTAGAGTTTTACGTTCTACCCATTATAACATGACATGGAAAAACTTCACCTTTAACGTTCCCACCTTGAAATCAGAACTTGGTCATTTGGTTTTTAAACACCCCTCGGTCTTTTAAAGCTCTAAATTGCACAATGCAATGCCTAAATTTGCCGAACCTAACAACTACGAGCAAAAAGAGGGGGTCCCTATTTGCAATGGGGTGATGGCTTGAAAAGGTCACAACTGGTTCTAAATGCCAATATTTAAAAATTTTCCAAGTTCAAAAACAAGGCTAACAAGGTCTGAAATCTGCAACAGAAAGGAAGAGATCTGAAACACCATCAACATTAGTGCCACAAATCCAAAGTTCTTTCCCTTTTTCAAGGCGTCCCTTAGAAATAAGGCTTCAAGAACTTTAAAGTGAGCTATTACACTTAGTGTCCCTTTTAATATTACTAACATAAGATAACTTAGGTGAATTTAAAAAACATTTAACTGAATAATATATCCAAGGCCAAGTTGCAAAGCCCGCACGAGCAGCAAAGTTGGCTTGGGCCGAAGTTTGCTCCCCATTGGTCTTGGGTTTGACTCTTTTCCTGGTTTAAAGAGGTGAATCTGAGATGGCTTGTAGACGGAGCACCTCACCCTTAGGGAGATTAGTTTCACCCTAATTCGTACAGGTACTTAAGATACAAGCTGTTCAATGTTGGGCTTGGTTGCAGGGATACCTTCTACGTAAATTTTATATATATATATATATATATATAGATTGCAGACAAGGGATGGCAATCTGAGGCAGCTGGTTGACTTTAAAAAATGGCCTGCACCTCCAAGAAGTCTGGATAGCACTCTAAAAGTCAGAATTTAATTCCAAAAGCATCAAAGGGCTCCATCTAACCAACTGAACTCAAACTTAAGAACAATTGCTCTGTAAGACTGATTAAATGCTCAATAATGCCCCTAGAATATTGCATTCAAAGGCTTGTAGGAACTTGATAACTTCAAAAAACGTTTTGCTTTCACCAAAATTTTGTCTTAAACTCTTCAATGGTATAACTTTAATGAAGCTTCTCAATTGTTTGTATTTAATTCTACCATCATTCTAAATGTGGATTAATATTTTCTATTTTGTTATTATTTTAGACTTTCATTGTATGGTGGATGCTCTATAAAACTCATTTGCCAACTTTTTTTGAGTGTAGTTGGTGTAGGCATGATTGTTGGGCAATGGTGATGAACAATAAACTCATTATCCTTTTCCAGAAAATGATGCCACAATAACAAATCCAATATTTCACAATTGACTGTGATGTTTGGTGTAAATAAACGTCATGACTAATTCCACGAAATTCATCAATGCAATTCAATTGGAAAGCCAGTCAAGTCTGTTTTTTTCTTTCTCGTAGTCTAGTTGTTTCCATAACTTTATAGGGTGCTTTTTGAGAGTTAACAGCATTGACTGGTTTTATGACTATTCTTTGTAAGAATTTGGGAATTTGATTGAACTTTGATCTTTTTTATTGTATGTTAACTTTCTTCATTTCTTTAGCATTGCTATATTTTCAAGTTCATGCAAGCTCTGGAAAAGAAAAAATGGTTGTTTACTTGTAGTGTTGTACCACTGTTGTCATCTAATGCAGATGGCATCTTCTGTCACGACAACTCTGCTATATGGTTATTCATTTTGTAAGACTTTGTTTGGTGATAGCTATGTTCTATGATATTTTTGTCAGTTTTGATGAATTATATTTTTCCATTATTACTGACCTACTATAGGAGAATAGTATTGTTCAATGTGATATTTTTATATTAAAGCTATACATGACATTATGCTTTTGCTTCATACAGGAAGCAGCATGGGAAGGCCTGCTCCAAATGCTTGTTTCAGGGGCATTCAATTCGTGTAAGTCAGATTACTTTTCTAAGAGCAATTGGATGTCATTTTATCAAAAACGTCTCAGTGGATGGTGTTTTGCTAAGTCACAAAATACGTCAAATTTCATCCATGAAATTCAAATTTAAGCGAATTATTACCCTTTCTGAACTTCATCTGAATATTATGATATTTAATATAATATTATTTTATTTTAAAATAACACAGAGTTATCTAGTCAAATTATTTAGCAATGTTAAACTATTTTGACAATTTTGTGGATATATTACTTATACTTAAAAATAAATAAATTTATATAAGGTAAAATAAGGTCAGATTTTTTATTTTGAACTTTTACCCTTGCCAAATTTCATCTGAATTTTATCATCAATGAACTCAAATTCAAATTTGAACCTTGTGACTTAGGTGTTTTAAATGGTCATTTGTTTATGATGCTATCTTCTGACTCGTTACCTGTTATAGCTATGCATATTCTGCTTATTGCTTGTATCATCTCTATGATGTAGCAATGTTTCGCCCATTTGGAGTTTTCTGTTCAATTAATAAGGAAAAGGTAAATTTTTACTGTTTATAATATATAACCATATTTTGTTTTCTAGGGATGCTATCAACATCAACTTGCATATAAGTTGCAATGACCTACACAATGCATACAGAACTCAAACAAGAAGTATTTTTCACATTATCTTTCTGAAATCACTTACTTTCAAATGGAGACAAGTAGTCAAATACAACTCATGGAATGACCAGCATTCACATCTGAACTTCATTTCTACTCCTGATCACCGTGCCGATCCTGGAGATTATTTCCAGTCCTGCTATTGTTCTGCACTACATTCTGCTCTTGAGGGCTTTCATCCCAGGATGACTGTGTTTATACCAGAAGGGTTTCATCCTCAAGCACCAAGCTATTGTAGCAGCATTACCTTCTTGAAACTGAAATTGGGTGGTTCATTTCGAGAGATACCTCTCTTTTTTCTTAGACATTTTTTAAGAGTCCCAACTCTAGGATCCACAAATAATTGGAAGCAAATCCACAAATGATAGAAACTAACAAATAGCTAATTCTGTGAGTCACAAGTAGCTAAGTGAACAATAGCGACTTAAAATTGTTGATAACTTACACAAAAGAACTATTAGGAGATAAATATACAAACTACCTAATTTTATTAACTATCAATATACAAACAACTAATTGTTTATGTACTAAGTTCTAGCCTTTTGTAAAAAGACAACACCTGGACAAGACAACAATTCATATTAATGCTAAATCTCATCACATACAGCAATAGTAAAATAAGCAAAACAGTAGAAACATGATCCATCTAAATCCAAGTTGTTACAGCAACACACAACAATCAGATCAATAAATCAATCAGCAATTAGGTAAGTTTTCTTCAAGTCTTGATCGGATCGACTTCACGAAATGCTGATTCTAGTATGAACAATGCTACTCAGTAATGTATTCCCCAAATGGTAGTCTAGCAAACAACAATTAAATGTTTTTTTAAAAATAAGCGAAAGGAAGAATGGCATTGATAATATGTAAGTTAGTGATCAAGAGAAACTTGAAATAGTAGCAGCAATATTATTAACGATATTATTATATCATTATTGTGATTAGTAGTTATTTTCCAAAAGGTGCGATCAAATGACAAGACTTCATTATGGCTCGCGTAAAGGCAGAATGGCTTTTAATGAAAGCATGACTATCATTTGTAAAACAAATAGTATATGAGTTGTTAAGAAGTGTTCTCATCAAAAGATACATTCCTTCATGGAAGGGTGTGTGGAGGATATAAAAGGCAAGAGTTGAATGGAAAGGAAGATATGTGAAGATTAATTTTATTATTATTATTCTAATCTGTAGGCTCAAGTTGAGCAGCAGAATTCTATGGTATGAAAGCGTGAGAAAATAGTAGTACTAATTAGAGATGGCTCCAACAAAGCAATGCATGAATAGACTATCAAGAATCTGAAATGATATTTAATTGATCCATTAAGGATCACAGTTATCACCTGACAAGATTGCATCTTTATAAGGCAACATCAGAAACAACAGTCATTATTGATTGTCCATCATTAAGTGATCACCACTTAATAAGAATTATATCTGATAAGTGATCAAGTCAATCAAAGGAGATCATTTGCGCATTCCTTCAGTGATATCTGAAACAACAATATGTTCATATTATTCCAGAGTTTGCAAGACAAGCATCATAACATTCACAAAGCAGATAACGTTTTATTGTGCAAATCAGAATATCAAAGTCATATTAAAAGATATCATGTGCATATACATTGAATAGATATAAGAGACAACAACTTGATTGATAAATATTTGTATAGATATAATTCTTGATCTTCCATAATTTCAAGGATAAGTTATATGATCCTTATCGTATCCATCTTGCACATCAGCATTCCATTGCAATTGTATTACGTTCAATTCATATCAGCATAGTCCGATCTATCTTATACATCAGTATACACTACAATTGCATCCCATACATATATAAGATCCTACACTTTGATCAGTTTCCACAAGTTAAGGGTTATACAATTGACATTGGCTCACCATAGAAATCACCACCCTTGTACAATTAGTGTCGGACTATTAGAGTAAAATCTCTCTAATTTTGTTTCTCTCTCTTCCGTTCATTTACTTCTATTTCTAATGGTCACTCCTTTTCCATGTTTCCATATTCTCACTATTCAATATGGAAATTTTCTCTCTCTTCAGAATGTTTCTATTTCTCTCTTAGTTCATTATAGAAACATTCTTGTGCATACATGTATATATAAATCATTTATGATTTTTGTTTAATAACACATTCATTATTTTACCATAATATGGTATCAAAGCTGTGTTCTTCAAAAAATAATGATTTCATTATTGAAATTTCCGGAGTTATTTTTTGAATTAGGTTTTGAAAACCTTTAATTTCTTCTTGAAATTTTTGGACTCAGTTTTTTGAAAATCTTTGCTTGGGTGTGTTCAATTTTTTTTCCTTTTTTCTTTTTACAGGAATTCATATTTTCCTCAAACCCAAGTAGGGCTTCTTATTTTTCTATTTTTTCTACAAATCCGTGACTTTTAGGGTGTCTTTCTTATACAACAGTTGTCATTTCTGTTGTTGTCCAGGGTTTTTAAAACTATTTTGCGACAAAGGCCTGCATTTTCCCACCATTTTTATAGTCAAATCTGCCTTTTCTCTGGTTTTTCCAAAAACAGCTAGGGTTTCTTTTGAAAATCTCTTTTTCAGTGTCATTTTTTTTTTGTAGATTCTTGATGGCTTTTTGGAGATCTCAATTGGGTCGGTCTTTGTTTTTCTGGGTGCATGTAATGTCCCCTTTTTCTAGGACATTATAATTCTGTGTGTTGGTTCGCTTCGCCTAGGTTTCAGGGGCGGAAAGGTTCTTTACAAGGTTCAGTTCAAGGTTTGGCCCAGGCATTTCCAATTTCAGACCCATCACAGCAGTTTTGGCAGGTTGCCCGGATACTTACTATTTTTAGTAAGTAAACAGAGCATAGTATTTTCGGTACCTCAGTGTTGGTTTGGAAGCATTCTCGCTGAGAGCTTTCCAACGAGCTATTTCATGTGATTATTTGAGTTCATTTGGTCAACTATTTTAATGCCTGATGATTATATGGTTTCTTGACTAAGTGACTATTAAAGTCATTTAACTTGTCACTTTATTTTAAAAAGTTACTATGTTCACTTAAGTGACTAAAGGATAAAAAAGGTGCTTTATCCCACATTGCTTAAAAGAGCGTGCATCACATTGGGAAAAGTGATAAAGGTACAACAGACTCCACATGGGAAGACATATATGAAGATTATAATATTCAAACAAATATTAATCTGAGAGCTGGAAACAGTTGCTGGTTATTTCTTTGAGGGCGCAAACCCTTGAAGAAACTTTGGAGGTTGGACGCAAACCTAGCCTTCTTTCAGGTTTTATCTATATTGCCAATCTGACTGTTATTTCTGTTTGTAAGATTGGATATTCTGAATTGTTGCATGTTATTGTATTGCTAATGTATAATACATTAACGTTATTAGGCAACCATTGGTGATTAATTACTGATTAATATTGTACTTCTGAATATTGAACGAATAAACAATCTTTTCTGAGTTCTCTCGTATGCAAATCTGCTGGTTACAAATCGATTGAAGTTCTGAAATTTGTATCAAATACTGGTTTACTGTTCAGATTTAAATTTGTAAGTTTATATCACGGGTTTTAGAAAAATATTCGGAAAGGGATACTATAGTGGTATCAGAGCCAACAATCTTGCCATCCTGTGGATTTTTTTTTCAACACAAGAATTTATGAACTTAATATCCGAAATATTGGTTGCTTAATGTGACTGAGTTATGTCAAGGACGACAACCATTGGGAGCTAGAAGCTAGACGTAGCCCCAGTCTTCTTAATTGAAGTCTATATCTGAGTATTTTGAAGTTCTGTTGGATAGTATCATAATTCGTGGGAAGTCTTCAATCCTACAAATACCTTCAGGTTGTTTGTTTTACATTCCTCATACATATTTGGTAGTTTGTTTGAATGTGAGAAAGGGCCAATTAATAGCTTGCCATTAAGTTTGAAAAGGGAAATGCACGGTTTGCTTCTTAACGTTGGAGTTAAGGCACTCTCAGCATGCACAAGAGCCCCCCCCCCCCACGGCATGAGAAGGGTTTCCTAACAGGTCACGAAACGGCTACAGGTTGGGTGGTATTTGGTACATGGACATCTGCTATTACCTGGGACGGGCTGGAAGCCATTCGTGGCTTAATCTCTCCATAACCGGCGGGTTGAAACATGTGAAGTCTGTGGTTTACATAACCCGGAATATGGTTAGGCAGTGTCTCCTCCACCGGCTTTGATTCCCTTTACGCGCTGCATACAAGGAGCAGTCGTCTGACAACAGGACACATGATTCCAAGCTAGCACACAATAAACTCGGCCTCCCGAACAGTCCAAGATAGCCGCCCTATGAAATGGTTTCAAAGCTCTGCTATTGAATACTAGCCAAGAATTACTACAATGGTATTCCACGCGTGCAAAGGGAGTTGGAAGAAGGGGCACTAGTTGCGTCCGTGTCACAGAGCAGCTACAGTGTACCACAGGGTGTTCACAGAGACTTCCGTAGGGTCTTCACAGCGACGTGGTCGAGCTTTACCAGAGATAAAATCCAATGCACTCCCCACCTGAATGATTGGCTTAGCCGATAGCATACTTAGCAACTCGGAGTGACGAGGTGTAGTGCCGCCCAGGTTCTTAATGATTTAGATTTGTATGTGGTATTTCTGCAATAAATTATTCTGAAGTGACCTTGCATTATGTATTGGGAATTAGTAATATAATTTGCCTTGAATTTGGCTTTGTACGTGAATATAATTTATGTAAGGGAAGAAACTGATTCACTTTAAAAGGTATCTCATTATCAGTAGTTTAGGAAGCCTGCAAATTGTTTGATAAATTGTCATTATATATAGAAAGGAAAGCACAGGAATTGGTGGAACTCTAAGTTGAGTTCTAATTATATGGTGATAAACAAACTATGGTTCATAGACTTCCTTATTTTATCAACCCGATAATCACTGTGGCTGAGAAAGGAAGAATTTCTTGGTTTTAATCACCAGCACCACAGGCTTGGAAAATATTAACATCTCTATTGGTTGGTGTATATCACTGCATTCAATTTGCTCCTTAGTTTTTCTAGAGCTCTGGAACGACTTACTGTGACTTCAGGCATTGAGATCTTATCCAGTTCATTTTAGTGCATATAAGGTTTCAGCATTTCCAAGTTTGTAGACGAAAGTCACTATATCATTTGGACATTACTGCAGGAGTGTTCGAAATCGAAGTGCCACAAGTGTTGTTCAAACTTTGGTGGATTTCCTTTTGTTGGATATGCGTTATGGCTGGAGGCATTAAATTGTGCATTTCTGTGTTGCATGCATTCATTTTTGGGAGTTCAGATATCTTGCCATTGTTCAATTCCTTTTGGGCTGAATATTAACCCGAAAGTTTTTTTCTTTTTTTGTATTGACTGGGGCAATATGAGATGTTTTGAAAAATAACATTTTTGAAGAAAATTTGGGCACGTGTAAGGAGAGGAGCTGTTGCGGTACAGACTTGTCTTGTAGCTCAATAAAGGGAAGTCTGGGATCTGAATAGTGCAAAAGATACTAGTTGAAGTGTTGCTGGGGCATCCTAAGAGGAATTTTGAAGATTTGTAGAGTGAGAGACTGCATATCATCTGGAAACACAGATATCTACATAGCCCACAATCGATTTTATTTAAAATACAATTACCAGTTTTGAAGTATTTCAGCAATCAGAGTTTACAGGGGTTCAAACTATACATTGGATCGCCGTCTTCACTTGGTGCAGCTAAGTTGCAGAGTTTAGGGCGGCATAACTATTAGCGTGGTATTTTAGAAGGCACGGTGATTGTAGTCCTTGTTGGTGTCTTTCCCAACTTGATCATTTACTTGTACAGATTAGTTATATCGAGCTATGGGAAAGCTTGACAGTTAGGAAAAAGTTAGTAAAAGTCTTGTTAAGATACAACAGCAGTTTGCCCACAATTTCCAGTCCACTATGAGGACTGAAATAATGAGCATATATGAGGAGTACAGCTAATTTCCTCCACAGATTCAGAAAGAATTACCCTTCATTAATTATGTGGACTTCTAGTTAGAATTGCAAAACAAGACGGATATGATGAGAAACAAATACTATGAATTGATTTGAGATCTCCTTGCAAAGGACAGTTACAGAGATTTGCATAGGGAAGGTATCAATCAACTTGATAGAAGCACTAATAATGATACAAGTATATTAACAGGTAATTGGGAGACAAAAGTATCTTATGGAGCTGTTTACACTAGTCCTTATGAGCAGGTTAATGGCCCATGTAGTAGAGTTGACCAAACCGCCAATGTTGGCAACTCCAACATCTTATTTGGTGACATGGAAATTAACTTGGATGAATTTTATGGTGATAACAGGCTGGAAATTATATCAAATTTCGAGGAGCAAATGGACTGCAATGTTGGCAGGATAGATGATCTAGCACACAATGAATTCGAGGATATATCTGAAAATGTTGTTCCCCTAGGTGATGAAAAATCAGAAAATTCTATGGAGAACAGCCCACTTGTGTTTGTAGGAGATGGTCAAAAACCATTATCACTCTTTGACTTATTGGATATGTTTTTGGTTAAAGAGGACAAGGTTGTCCAAGTGTTGACGCGGATGGATGATTCTTCCAAGTTGATTGAGGATCTCATGCGGAAGATGGTGATAGAGGAGAGGCATGAGAATGTATGTGGTGTCACAAGTACTCTTTTACATACTATTTTTGAAACCTTAAAAATGATAAGATATGAATACTTGCAGCTATTAATGGATAGAGATCTAGCAATAAAATTTTGAAGGGACAAGGAGAGTGAGGTAGATGAGCTATGCCTTCAATTGAGCTTAACACATTATTCCATCCACAAAGCTGAAAATCAAATAAGTGAGGCAGCCACTTTTGAAGAAGATAATAGGGATTCAAGGGCACAATAAATCACGCAAATCATTGAAGGAATTCATAAAGTGGATAGATGTGAAGGAAAACAATGTGATTCAATCACGTGTTACTCGTTTGAGGCTTTCTACGGTGAGAGAAATTCTATGGATCAGCAAGTTGATGAGTCTGAAAATTCTGATTTTTATGATACTAGCTGTACATTTTCATAGGAGCACATGGTTAATGATGCAACAAGTGAGGATAATTCAGAGATTACAATTAATGGTGAACCTTCTTTTCACGAAGCCCTTGACATAAGCAAGGGTACTTATGGTGGAGTAGGAAGTTCAGATTTATCCTTAGCATGCTTTGAGGGATTTTTTAGCTTATCTAGAGATTTATCACTCAGCTCTTTCAAGATGGCCACGACCTACTTGTTGATTGGTGATTTTTCTTGTTGGTATATTTCCACTATCAGTGATTTGCATGTGTATGTTGGTAATATATTCGCTGACTCTATTCGGCCTTCCAGGGTCAACAAGTTCTTTGCAGGTGAGTGGGGAGATCACACATTACCCTACGTTCCACTTGAGGTGTCTACATTTTTATTTCAGCAGGGTATTGAAGACAATGTTAGCACTCATGATGTTGGTGACTCACCCACCACTCTTTCATTTACCCAAGATCATGTTGCTTGGGTAGTCAGGAATCCAGGTGTTATTAGTATCTTACATCTGGTGGATTATGCTGTGTTGCTACACAGTCACATGATTATGATCTATGTGTTTTAGCTTTCTGACATATCAGAGTTCCAGAGATTAGGATTACTCCTTTTCCACTAGAGTGATATGGTGGTGGAGTCGGATTGGTCGGATCTATCATTGACATCGGAACAGATATTATAGGAGTGGTACAGTAATACAATGGTACAGGTATTTCAGGAATTGGTCAGTGGTATTTTAGACAGTGCACGAGTTCTCACTTGGGATCTAGGTGGAGTATCCCTAGGTATTGCTTTTCATCGAGGAGTTAGGAGGAGAGTTTGGTTGTGATCATCTTGGGGTGGATATTGGTATATTGTTGAGCTCCCATCTTCACTTGACAGTCGAGATTCGTAGAGTCACTCATGGAGTGAGGCCTTGATGCTGACTGAGGGTTTTGGCACACAGGGCAGCAACACATGGCAGTTGGTGTCCCTTTATGGTGAGACTTGGGATCTTAGCATTCAGTTATTTGGCACATCGATTCCTATTGTACTGTTTTGCCATTCGGGATTTGGGATGATGCGTGCCGGGTTACATCGACTGAGGAGTAGAATCTCCTTCCCAAGGTGAGTATGGGATCCTGGCATTTGGTTTCTGCAGGTATGAGTGGATTGCTTGAGGGCAAGCAATCTTTGAGAAGGGAGGCTTTGTAATGTCCCCTTTTTCTGGGACATTATAATTCTGTGTGTTGGCTTGCTTCGCCTAAGTTTCAAGGGCAGAAAGGTTCTTTACAGGGTTCAATTCGAGGTTTGGCCTAGGCATTTCCAGTTTCAAACCCATCAGAGCACTTTTGGCAGGTTGTTTGGATACTTACTATTTTTAATAAGTAAATAGAGCACAGTATTTTCGGTACCTCAGTGTTGGTTTGGAAGCGTCTCGGCGAGAGCTTTTCTGAGTTCATTTAGTCAACTATTTTAATGCTTGATGATTATATGGTTTCCTGACTAAGTGACTATTAAAGTCATTTAACTTGTCACTTTATTTTAAAGAGTTACTATGTTCACTTAAGTGACTAAAGGACAAAAAAGATGCTTTATCCCACATTGCTTAAAAGAGCGTGCATCACATTGGGAAAAGTGATAAAGGTATAACAGACTCCACATGGGAAGATATATATAAAGATTATAATATTTAGACAAATATTAATCTGGGAGTTGGAAACAGTTGCTGGTTATTTCTTTGAGGACGCAAACTCTTGAGGAAACTTTGGAGTTTGGACGCAAACCTAGCTTTCTTTCAGGTTTTATCTATATTGCCAATTTGACTGTTATTTCTGTTTGTAAGATTGGATATTCTGAATTGTTGCATGTTATTGTATTGCTGATGTATAATACAATAACGTTATCAGGCAACCATTGGTGATTAATTACTGGTTTATATTGTACTTCTGAATATTGGACGAATAAACAATCTTTTCTGAGTTCTCTCGTATGCAAATCCGCTGGTTACAAATCGATTGAAGTTCTGAAATTTGTATCAAATACTGGTTTACTGCTCGGATTTAAATTTGTACGTTTATATCACGGGTTCTAGAAAAATATCCGGAAAAGGGATACTATAGTGCATTGTTTTTGTGCCTTGATTTTCGAGCCAATGAATTTATAATCTAATTTCAAATTTTTTATGGGTTTTTAAAGCTCTCTTTTGGGTGTCCTTTCATTTTTTCTAGGTATTTCGTCAATTTACCTCGAAATTATGCATCGAAATTCGTGCCTTTTTTTTCTTCTTCTTCTTCTTCTTCTTCTTCTTCTTCTTTTTCTTCTTCTTCTTTTTCTTATAGATATTCACATTTTTTGCATTAGAATGGTGTCATGGCATCTCTCACCATTCTTCTCTTAGAAGAGAGTCAATGATTCAACATAGATAACTACAACACCTGGAAGTAGAGAATGATGACAATCGTCGAGTACCATCGCCTTGAGGTGCTTGTTTTGGGTATCGATGCTCGTCCTACCACAGTCGATGCTACTAAAGAGAAGTTTGATGAGTGCAATCGTGAATCTCTTATGCTTATTAAGCTTTCAATTATTGATGAGCAACTGCCTCAAGTGTCATCTGGCAAGCCAGTTGTATAGATCTAGAAAACAATGAAGGATCTTCACAAGACATTAGATAGAAACAGAGCCTTCTTTCTAAAGAATCGACTATTCTCTATCATTATGGATGAGCACATGTCCTTATAGGAACATCTTCTAAAGATTAAGGACATCAAAGTTCAACTTGAGGCCATTTGTCGTACAGTGGAGGAAGAGGATATGGTGGTCATTACTCTACGAAGTCTACCACCATCCTATGAGCACTTTATCGAGACATTCAATTTTACTGCAGTCTGCAACTAATGTTGACCTCAAATTTCTGGATATGTGCACCAAACTTTTGTTGTAGGACCATTCGAAACAACAGTTTGGCAGTAGTGCTCCTTCATCCTCCTCTAAACAAGAATTTTCAGCCCAATCTTTTCACAAGGGTAAAGGCCCATCTTAGTCATTTGCTTAGTCTCAGAATAGCTCCAAGAATAAGCAAATCAGGTGCAACTATTGCCACAAATTTGGTCATGTGATCCAAGAATGCCGGACTTGATTTGCTTCTGAATAGCGGGAGCAGGGAGGGTCTCAGCCATAGGCCGATATTGCAGATAATGCAGAGCTCACCGATCAGCCGAGTCCGCCTTTTACACCTTTTGAGGGTTCTACCAATTGTTTGTTTTGAAGTTAGATTGACCATTAAGGGAGGGTATTAGAGTAAATTCTTATTCATAGGCCCTTTTTTTGAAAGCTTTTAGAGGGTTGAAATTTTGGTAAAGCTACGTTAAGAATTGAGATGTTAAAATTGATTTTTGGAGCAATCCGTGATAACATAGAGGGTCAAGAAACTAGGCTCAACTTCTTTCTAATTTCTATGGAGAAATTTTGGTTTGTTTTACCCATGTTCATTGATAGGTTAAGATATCATACAAGGTTTCAGCAGTGAAGGATGGTGACTAGAATATTTTGCGGATACTAGATTAGTCACAAAGAAGATTAGGTATAGGAGACTTTTAAAGAATCGGTTCAAAAGGATTTGGTTCTTATTTACAATGAAATGTAATTTAGCGGAAAAGATTGATGAAGCATTAAAACATGTTTCAAGGGAATAATAGAGTGCACATAGAAATGTGGGAAGAGGCTGCAACAACTTTATATGGTAATTATGGTCTTACGTACGATGAATTATTTACATCTTGTGATCTCTAGGAAGGAGTTGAATTCAATTAGTTTGATCTCTGGGTACAACAATTCCACCATCCATTCAGGATAAAGGGAGGTAGTCCTTTATCTCTTCCCAATGGTAGCCACTATAGAGCAGGTTCTGCCAGTGCATGTGAATGTTTTCTCTAAAACAAAAGCGGACTCTTCATAAAAATGGTTTATTTTTTGTGAAGGCTGGGGGAGTAATCCAGTCTCAGTTGCTCATGATCTTTTTAAAGACTGAAATCTAGGATTTTGGATCCTGTTTAAGAATGTTATTATTTATTCCATCACCATGTGAAGATTTGGAGCCAAGAGTTCTCACATCCTTAAATGTCATAAGTCACCTGATCTCGCCATTGGTTAAAAGATTGTCTAAGGGTTATAACTTATTATTCCTTCATGATAACCAACACCACCGAGATTGGAAAATTTGATTCCTATTGGAGTTCAAAAATAAAAGTTAAAAAAATCTGAAATCTGAAAGTACAGGGTAAAATTTTAAAGTAATTGAAAGGCACAGACTAAATATTCTGGCCTTTCCAAAAAAGTGGGATTGAACCTGATGTAAACCAAATCTAGTAATAATTCTGAATTGGACTGGATTTGGTAAGTGTAATGTCCCATTTTTAGGCTGCTCTCATTTTGTCTAGCCCATCAGTGGTCCTCTTAGGCTAAGACCGTTGGTTAGATGGTCCCAGTTACTAGGGCAAGAGACTCTTTCCCATCTGGAGTACTAAAGTGTTTGGATTGCACTTTGTTTGGTTCAGTTTGGACACTTATTATTTATAGTATGTGACTGTTTCTGGAACATCAGGGTTACTATTTACAGCAGGCTACCTGAACAGGCTATGATTGCATTGCACAGTTGGTTTGATCAGGTATTGAGGGATTTACTATGTATAGTAAGTTAGTGGTTGTTAGAGAGGGACCCTAACTATTATTAGTAAGTCAGTTTGGTGCATAGTGGACATGATGGTTAACTCTTAGGTTCATATGTAATTGAGAAATAAATTCCAAATGGAGCCATTACCCTCAATTAAATACCTCTTAAAGTACATTTAATAATTGCATAAAAGTGAGCACTCAAATTGCAGTATTATAAAGTTTTTTATAAAAAACCTGAAAGTGGATTTAAATGCTATTAAGGGGATTGGGGTTATAAAATTTTCTCAAAAAAGCAAATAGATTCATTATTGTTGATCATTTTGACCATGCTATTTTGGGGATTGTAATTGCAATTGCAATCTTGAGGCTACGAGAGACCAGCTGAATCATTGCCATAGTGTGGGCTTTGTCCAGGAGTTCAATCTGCGCATAAAGAGCAGATTTGTGCAAGGATTTGAAGCATATTTGAAGTCTCATCTGTTGCAGACCTGTAGCTTAATTAGATCAGCCATTGTTGATCAGATTTCAAGCTTTGATCTTGCTGCTACAATAACACTTTAACAATGAAAAACTACAATTTATCAGCTTGAAGGGTTTCATTGAAGTGCATTAAATTCATTATCTATTGTCAACATTTGAGTACATTGAAGGAAATCATCAAGGGTTTCAGGCATTTGTTTGCAGCAGATCGAGCCCTTTTACCAATAATATTTATTATTGCAGCACCCAGAATTATGATATCAGAAATTCTCTTCATCTTCGGGTAAGCCTCTGTTGTAATAGGCGGATTAATGTTGTTTATTGAGAATAGTGGAAAGTCCATTCTCTATTTGTCACTTGTAGCTATGTTATTCTCAAAGTCTTTGGTTATTTCCTTCCTACATTTGTTATTCCTTAGCTTTCTTCATACCTGGCATCAAATTGTGAAAGCTCAAAGAAATTCACATATTATCAAAAAACAAAGTCAATCATATCAGTTCGGTAGACTTAGAACGTGTTGGGGATCCTATAGTGGTATCAGAGCAGTTTCCTACCACCCTGTTGGAGTTTGATTTAAAAATTCATGGAGCTCACATGGCTGATTTTTTAGTAACCAACACTCATAAGGTCAAGTAATGTGTTACTATAGTATTGTAGGGAAATCCAGGGAAGAGATCAAATAGGATGCCATCAAGATGGGGAAAGATGTGAACAAGAAGCTCCTAGACTCCTTGAGGGGTATCAAAAAATGTCAGATGCTTTTAGAGTTTAGTACTCTTAACAATTTTCTGAACTTTGTTGTTTTCTTGAGGCCTGATAGGATTGGGTCAGTGAACTGCATTAGGAAAAACATTTAGTCATGGGCGCAATGTGAGCATTACATGTAAAGGAAAAACATGTATAAGGAGGCAATTGCATGTAAAGGAAAAACATTTAGTCATGGGCGTAATGTGAGCAGGTTTGGTAGAGCTACTAAATAAGTTTATGAAGGTGGTTCTACTTCCAAAATCAATGATCGGGTTACAAGAACTCCCATAATGAGCAGGAATGAAATGAAGACAAGGCCTTTGCTTCACTTGTAAAGGTTTATGGGGGGCCTAACCACCAATGCATAGATAATGAGGTAATGGAGCTTGAGGAAGAGCTTAGAGGCATTTAAGAGGAAGCGATGAAGGAAGCAGATTTGAAGATGCACATGTTGCATGAAGACGTTGTGTTTCACGAGTCATATCAATTGGAGGGACAAAGAGGATAGGAGATCCCATGATGAAGCCATTGAGAATAAGGAGACTTACACACTCTCTGATTTACATTGCAGCCAATGACTGAACTTAATCACGACATAGATGTGTTAGTAAATGATGAAAATGTTGTGGAAGAATGTCAAAGATGAGGAATGTGCGAACTCTAAAAGTTCTGATTTACATGACACCAATGCAGAAATTTTGCATCATCATGAGATAATAGTGACTACATATGTGCAAAATTTCACCATTGAGTTGTCACATGGAAGTACTGAATAAATGGCTACTATTGATACATTGTATGTTGAACATTCATGTCATGGCGAGTATGATTTTTCAAATCAAACACTAGAAAACAAGTTATAAAGCTCATTTAGTGGCATCCCAAGATCATGACATTGGGAGGGGAAGCGTGTGAAGATACTATTATATCAACAATTTCTACTTTGCCAGTTTAGCCATCCTTTGAGGTATATGGCAGCAGTACCTTAGTTATTGTTCATTGGTAAAATGGAAACACATTAATAGGACTGCAGACTTCCTCTTTATAGGGACACTAGGCCATTCAATTGCGATGTGAAAGGAAAGAAGGGAATTTTCAAATATGATTCCACTTCTAACCCAAATTTAGATTAGCTAGGGCCCAAAAGAGGAAGGGTGCTAATACTAAATTCGGATTATAGGGGGAATACAATACAAGGAAATGTGCTCTTTGGCCCTTTGATAGGATAGCATGAATGTGAAATTGAACTAATTGCTTAGGAAATGCAAATCTATATGCTATGTGAATACAATCAGCCCAATTAAGATGCAAATGTAGGATAAGGATGTGAAAGGAAATAAAATATAAAAACTCACCTTGAAATGCATAGAGGAAGATGTATTTAAGCTCAAGAACTTTCGGATCTGAATAATTTTTTAACTTCTGACTATGGATCTTGGAATAAAATAGCGAAAGGAACAAAACCCAGAAATCTCCTCGGAATGTGAGACTGAAAGACTAGGTTAACTTGGGAAGACATCTTTCCACCAGATTGATGTAGTCCACAACTCCGAAATTGACGACTCCAGAAAGATTGTGAACTTTAGGTTCCAAATCTGTAATCCTTTTCGCTTCCATCTTGCAAATCAACACAAAAAAGAAAGGTTTGGGGGTTGGGGTTTGATGAGGGCCTTCCTTGGTCAAGCCCCAGGTTAAGGAATTAACCATAAATGAGAAATGAAAATGTAAATGACTGTAAAGAATGAGATAAATGTTAGGATTCACCTTGCTCTTGTGTATGTAATGTAGATTTTGAATTAGGAATGTAGGTTATTTCCACTCTTTGCAACAGATCTACCATAATTCCATCATGGTGCCATGGATGTGAATATGCATTAATGAAGAAGAAGATGAATGCTTCAATGCGGATCTCCTTCCGTGATGGCCAACATACGCTAGATCTTAAAGAGGAAATGCTCACAAAGGATTCTTCAATGGTAGATAGAAATCTCCTTGCTTAAATGCTTAAAAAAGGCTTGAATGCTTGAACTCCTTGAATGCAAAAAGGCAGAGATCTTCATTAGAGAGCAAGAGCTTGAATTAGATGCTTATTGTTATAAAATGAAGTCCCTAAGTGTCCTTATATATGAGTTTTTGGGTAGGAAAACAATACAGGCCGACTGGATAATGGTCTCAAACTAATTAAACTCCCAAGGACTTTTGGGTCTCGAGCTCCAAAACTGTCGGGGACTAGGTCGACCTAGTCGAGGACTATGTTGACTTGGTCCAGAAGGACAGGTCTTGGGTGCCACAGAAAGTCAGGGCAGATGCTAGAAAGATAGGGTGGAAAGATGGAAGAGAGAAGAGGAAAAGAGGAACGGGCACAGGTATATCCATGGTCTGAAGAAGGAATCATGAAGGACGATGTCCACCTGGGTTGACCTAGTCTAGACTAGGTCGACTTGGTCTAGGGGCACAGGTTCTAGGTGCCACAGAAAGCCATGGCAGATGGGAGAAAGATAGGGTGGAAAGATGGAAGAGAGAAGAGGAAAAGAGGAACGAGCACATGCATATCCATGGTCCGAAGAAGGAATCATGAAGAGGCGAGAGCTAAAATGTCTTAAAAGGGAAGTGCATCCATTTTAAGACGGTATAGTTGTTAATGTGTGCACTGTTGATGCACACACGATGCTATTTATCATGGTGTGAGTGATGTGGATGCAACCTTATTTCATAGTGCAAATTTCGGGCAAGAATACTTGTTTTTATTTTATAAGTTTCGAAGTTCTCATCATTTTGTTGGATAAATCAAGGTTAAAGACAACATGATTGCCACAGTCATGGGGCATTTTGATGTTGCTTGTCAAATGTTGGCTACCTTTGGTTAGAGTACTCCTATGTCAGATAAGCATGGTGATAGTGGCCTTTCCCTTGCAGAGTTTGTCATTTTTTAAGAAGCTATTGGAATAATGAAACATAATTACTTACAATCTATGTTACATGGATTTTCGGGGATGGACACGGTTTAGGGGATGGGGAGGTATTTATGGAACAGGTGCAGTTTAGGGCCAATTTGTAGGGTAGTGTAGGGGACGACTATTAAAAAAATGGAGAATATTTATATATAGAGAGAAATCTCACATACGCATATCATGACATTGTTAAAGCATTCATCACATACATTTATGAAGCTTAATACATAGAATTAGACTTGAATTGGGATTTTGCATGTGAACCAATAAGCGAATTAACAAAATTCAAATGCTTTCATTGTCCATATATAGCATACATATAGCAAAAATGCTCAAAGGCTCCAAATTTCAACCATGAAATGACATAACATATTAAATTGTAAATATAATAACTAACTACTAAACAATAAACATAGAAGTCTATAATAATTTGTAACATCCCATAATCAATAGATGGTAGGTTTAAGGGTCTAAATCAATTAGATTTGACCTTCTCTTGCTGTTGTTCTCCTTTGCAAATGTGAAAATGAATTTCTCCTCTACAAATGTGAAAATGAATTTCTTTTTCTTCATTCTGGTTATGTCTAGATTAGGTTTTGGTATTGTTAAACTTAGTTTAGGTGTTCTTATGGGCCTGTTGGCCTTTTTTTTCAAATTTAAAAATGTCTTATGTCTTATATTTTAACAGTAGTAGTCCAAAATTGGCTTGGGCCATAGGAGAGGACTAGAAGTCCCTTTGACACGTAGGCGACTTGTAGTCATCCCTTAGTTGTATTAGGTACTTCTAGCTATCCCCTATGTCCCCAACCACTTAGTTGTTTCGAGAACTATATCTAAACTTTGCAAAAAAGGTATGAGAGGGGGGACATGAAAATGGTGTCCCTGCATCTCCGTACCATATCAGGGATGTAGACGAGTTAGAAAACTTGTATGATGCGTACCTCTGGAACGTAACTTACAATTACTTGTTGATAGGGATTATCTTCTTGAGTGGGATTACACTTGCTATGATGCCTTGAAGGGAAAGGAGGAGGTGCATGAGCTTGAGGTAATTATGGATTCATTAAAGAGTGCCTAGTTGCCCCTTCAGATTTTGTATTCACGATTAGATGAGCTCACCGTGGAATTGAGTTTGGCAAAATCTTCTCCAACTATAGATACAATGCAGTCTTTTACAGTGGTAGTTGGTGATGATCATGTATCCATGGGTTGTAGTGAGGACGTGGCTACATTTATTGTCGATACAAGTGGAATAGTCTCAAATGTGATGAGTATTTTGGCTTTAGATCAGTAGAGAACCACTTGCTACATTAGGTTTTTTGAGGCCAGTACTGTGGCAGATGATGCAAGTCAGATTGATGTGGTTGTGGTCGATTCTCTAAAGAGTTGTATCGTAGTACATATGTTGCTCCATCATCTTCACATGGGACACATAGAGTGTCATCTGGTTGGGAGTATAGTTCTCATGCAGATTTGCTTCCCTCTTTTGGAAGTAAATCTATTACTTCATCCCATGTAATTGAGTTTGGATGCTGACTTGTTGTGTTGCAGGGTCAGAGTGATCAGTTGAAGATTGCAGAAGAAAAAGATTGATTCTACGTCATATTGTTTTTACTGCACGGATTCATTTGAGTACTTGCTTGAGGGCCTGTTTGGTTGCTGGATTAGGAATTGGATAATTAGAATGGGGAATGGGAAAAGGAATAGGGATGGGAATGAGAATCAACAAAAGAAATTCCAGATCCCGTTTGGTTTACCTGGAATTTGGTCGAGGATATATAAATCCCATGTTTGGTTGTGCAAAAGTGGAATAGGGATAAAGATTAAATTTATATTTTAATTAAAAAAAAAAACAATTTGTTTAAATTTAACCCCACTTAGTGGGAATTACGAAACACTGTCACAACGAAGATTAAACCCCACTTATCTTAGCTCCTTGCATTCACACACGCCGATTAGGCGCCCTTTAGATAATGGCAAAAAATTGTCAGAACTGGGCACCAAATTTGGTTGAATTGGATAGTGTGATTGTCCTTAAATATACCAAATGAAGATCTACGCTAGATTAGAAATGTGGATTCAAAAAATTGTCTTTGATGCTTAGGAGGACTTCAGCTAGAGAAGCTGCCATGGTTAGTCTCATCTTGATCACACAATACCAAAAAAAATGATCCTTTAAATCAGTGCCATATATCCATTAATTCCAATGTTTCACATGTTAGGATCACATTCATGGTAGCTAGGGCAAAGTCTAAAAAGGATCATCAAACCCATTGATAAGTTTTTTGAATATCAGACAATTTTCTGTATAAGAAGATAATATAAACCCACAAATTTATCAATGGCTATTTTTACAAATAAAAAACAGCTAAAATTGAAACCCTAAGCTTGAAAGATGGTGTCTGTTGTCATGAAATCTAGATTCTTCTCACGATGCTTGTCAGATCAGGAAAGTTTGAATTGTATGAAAAGACAAACACACCTCGAGCCCATCGAGAGAAAATGGAGAAAAACGATCTGTGCCCGTTTGGTTGTTGGAAAAGTTGTTTGCACATGAAAATGGAGGAAAACGACCTGGCTGCCAAAGTTATCTTATGCCAAAAACATAAAATGCAACTCAGGGACACCAAAAATTAATTAAATATGAAAAAATAGAATGGGAATAGGAATGGCCTATTCCAATAACAACTATTTTGATGGAAATAACAAATCCTTATTTTGGGTCAAAATGAGGATACAAATCTGTATTCCAATTCTAATTTAAAACACCCAAATAGAGAATTAGAAAAATTTATGAATTTGCATAATCCTATTCCAGGCCTATTCCAACAACCAAATGGGCCCTGGGAGTTCAAAGTTTTAGGAGGGGTCGTTTGGAGTTACTGAGGATATTCTCATCCAAGGTTCATGTGACATTTAATGTTTGGTGGGAGAAACTATAGATAATTTGACTATAATGCTTCCTTATCTAGATTTTTTGGTTCGGTTTGCTGAGAGGATTACTAGATGAGCCATTGACTGAGGTTGGAGATTTCTACTATAACTACACAATGAGGGGTGCTCGTCATTTTCTTTTTGATCCACATATAGAGGATTTGATGATGCATTGGTGTGGATTGGTTATGAGTTTGTAGCATCCTTTGTGGGATGGGTACTCACCATATTCATTAGATTGAAGTAGTAGTTAGAAGTATTAGACTCCTTTGGTGGGGGATTACTTGTAGAGTTAGCACATCCATGGGAGTCTAGTAGAGGTTGGAGATAGTGGAGGTGTTGCAGATTTGATGGATGTGAATTAAGTTTGCTTTGGGATCCGAGTGATGACAGTGTTAGTATTGTAGTTTGGGGTGGGTCCTGTTGGTTGGGTTCACCACTTCTGGCACTGTGAAGTTGAGTTTAGAGTTGAGCAACCACACATGGTTGATGCTATTAGGAGCATTACACAAAACTTTTTGTGGGATCTTGGTTGAGTGGTGTTTTCTTTGCTATAGAGATTTCTCGAGGACAAGTAATTTCAGGGAGAGTGGATTGTAATTTCCCCATTTTTAGGTCACTCTCATATTGTGACGGTCTAACCTATCATTGGCCTCGTAGGTTAAGGCTGTTGGGTAGAAGGTCCTAGTTGGCATGACAAGAGGCTCTTTTCCATCCAAAGTACAAAAGTGTTTAGGACTGCTCTTTGTTTGGTTCAATTTAGCACACTTAATTTTTATAGTAAGTGACTATTTCTGATTTCAGGAAAGTCAGGGTTACTATTTATAGTAGGGCACCTGAACATGCTATGATTCCAATGCACAATTGGTTTGATCATATAATGAGGGATTTACTATTTATAGTAAGTCAATGATCTATTATTTTGGGCGCATAGTGAACACGATGATCAACTCACAGGTTTAGATGGAATTGAGAAATAATGATTATTTGTGGAGTTATGATATTTTAATTATTAATAAAATGATTACTTTATTCATAATCGTTTATAAAGGGCAATTTTAATATTTAAAGTTCACTTTCTACACAATGGGCCCATGACCTCAATTAAATGTTACTTAAAGGACATTTAATATTTGCACAAAAGGGAGCACCCAACTTGGAGGTAATATAAATTTTTTATTAAAAACTTAAAAGTGGATTTAAATGCTATTAAGGGGCTTGGGTTATATAAAGGTCTCAAAAAAGAAAATAGATTTGTTATTGTTGACCATTTTGACTATATACTTTTTTAGGGATTTGTGATTGTGGAAGAGAAACCAAGGGTTTCAGCCTAAGTTGCCGGTTCGGATTATGGTACGGATGTGGGTTCAAAATTCGTCTAAATTTTTTTGGGCTTGGGTTCTTATTCGTTTTGGGTTCATCCGTACAAAAAATATGTATATGTGTGTATATATATTGAACAAAAAATAAATCCATACTTGATTCTGCTAATAGTAAAGGAACATAGCAAAATACACCACCAAATCTATGTTTCAGTTCAATAGGACATTAACTGCATCATTTAGCATTACATACTACTTGATGCACATGCTCTGTTACATGCATGGAGAATATTTCCATATCATGCAGACAGTTTGAAAGGAATTGTCAAAAGATAAGTGCAGTTATCTGAATTTTTATTTTGTATTGGTTAGAGCATTTCTAACCAGGCCATCAGAAGGTGAGATACAGATTTGAAGTCCTGGGTTCAAACCTATCATATCTTTTTAAAGACATTCCTTTGTAATCATCAATTTAGATGTCACCTATTGTCAATTTGGATTTCCTTTATAAGCAAGCTTTCATTTTCATACACAAATGCATAAATGACATATAAACATCTTTTTTGGTCTTTTTAGCGGTCACAATAGGGTTGAGAAAAATGTTCCGAGACCAAATTCAGCCTAGGTGTAGACAGAAAATTCTTCAAAATTCGCTGCAAATTCTGCCTGGGTTCTTCTGACATAATTTGCAGCAGATTCGTAGCTCTGCAAGAGAATTTGGAAAGAATTTGACAAGGACCAGACTTTGTACAGAATTGAACCAGACTTTGAGGGTTGCTGGAGAGAATCTGGTAACTTGGGTTTCAGCCATTTTTATGCTTTGAATATGAAAAACTTTTCATTGTAGTAGCAATCTTGAGGCTGTAAGCAATCAGCTGAATCATTGTCATAGAGGAGTCCAATTTGAGCATAAAGAGAAGATTTCTGCAAGAGTTTGAAGCATAGTTAATGTCTAATCTATTGCAGACCTGTAGCTTCATTATTGCAGCCATTGTTGATCAAATTTCAATCTTTTTATCCTTCTGCCACAGTAACTTGTGAACAGCGAAATACTACAATACATCATCTTGAAGGGTTTCACTGAACTATATTAATTCATCATCTGCTGTTGAAGTTTGAACAGACTGAAGGAAATCATCAAGGGTTCTACACATTTGTTTGCAGCAGATCAAGCCCTTTTACCAATCATATTTATGCTGCAGCACCCATAATTTTGATATCAGATATTCTATTCATATTTGGGTATGCCCCTTTGTTTTGATAGGCAGATTATTGTTTATTGAGAGTAAAGGAAAGTCCATTGCCTATTTGTTACTTGCAGCAATATTATTCTGTCTTTGGTTATTTCCTTCCTACATTTGTTATTCGCTAGCTTTCTTTATACCTGACATCAAATTGTGAAAACTCACAGAAATTTGCATGTTATTAAAAAGATTAGTCAAATATATCATTTGCATAAAAAATAGTGTTTTGGCAGAGTTAAAACCTGTTGGAGTTCTTACAGTAACTATGACTACGTGCAAAGATTATATCAACAAACATTTTTCTTTTTCACTTTGCAAAGTTTTTCCGACCGCTGGATATTTTGTGATCAAGAAGCAGTAATGAACCAAGTTTTGACATCGTCAAATGTTGAAACACGACCCAGCTAACTGCATGATGAATATAGATTAGTCATTAATCATAACCTATATTCACCGTCTGTCCCTTCGCTATTTTGAGAAATCTCTTCCACCATTGATTGAACAACTCAGAATATTTTGAATTAGAAAACTTATCTGGTAAGACTATAGGCTCTATAAAAGGCTAAGGTAATCAAAGTTATTTATAAAGCAACTCCCATTGTCTTAATATGAAAGGTCACACATTACACAAAAATAGTTTTATTTTGAGATATGCAGAACACCACCATCATGAGGCCCTTGGAGTAAGCCACCTACAAAGCTTGTGAAAGGGGCATATAAGGAATGGAGGAAGTCTTTTTTGGAGAAACTTGAATGATAATTTTTTATGAACTGTAGAGATTGGTATGCCTCATCTTTTGGATTCTTCATGTGCTCTCTTGGATTCTTGACATGTTGTCATGTTTTGTGTTCCCATAGTAATCTTCGCCATACCTTATTTTGCAGTTAGAATTTTAAAAGGCCTTTGTTACAACCATTTGTTTAATGCATATTAAAATCTTAGCACTGAATTTTCCCCATCAAGCTTTTAGTTCTTGAATAGTTTTGGATAAAGCTGCTCATGCTATACAAATTGATGTTCTTTGTTGCCCATGCTATAAAAATTGACGTTCTTTGTTAAATCCAAAGAACATCAATTTTTTTAGCATGAGCAGCTTTATCCAAAACTATTCAAGAACTAAAAGCTTGATGGGGAAAAATATAGTGTTCACTGAACTAACAGGAATCTGCTCATGCTATAAAAATTGACACTGTAAAAATTCAGTGGCAATCATGTTGCTTTAGCCAATAAAAACATTTTATTTGTCCTTATCATTTGATGCAGATTTTGTTTATACTATTTAAAAAAACAAATTAAATTTGGGAAGATTTACGTCAAATCTTTAACAAAAATCAAAACCTATTTGGCATAGTTGAAAAATCAAGTTTTGTTAGGCAGACATGGGTACAATATTCAACATGTATCTGGGCAGTGTCGGGTACATTTCCGAATTGGATATGGGGATATGCACTCCCAAGGAGGGACAGAGGTGTTTCCGGCAACTCTGAAAATAACTGTAAATTTAAGTAGCCTCTGCAGAGAGCAACGAGTCCCAGACTACAGGAACGTATTGTTTCAGCATTAAGCTTTTCCCAAGTTACTGATTCAGATGTGGGATGTGGGATTTCTTTTTTCCTTTTTTTTGGGGGGGGAGGGGGCTGGGGGCATGCAGATGTGTGTATATATATATATATATATATATGTAGAATAAACATAACTCGAGTATCTCACAGATACTACAACTTCTGTAAAGACTAACAAAATATGTATTGATAATATGCAAATAAGATACACAATCACAACTTTGCTGTATCTACAGTAACTCAAAACTTATTAAACATATATCTTAGACATTCAGATTCTTTGCAGAACAAGTCACGCTGCAGAAATTTTCTAACTTGGACTCCCCAAGAACCATATGCTGAGCAAAGCCTTGTTTTCTGCAATGGGCCCATGTTGAGTAGTCTTCCAAAAGAGACAAATGGACTTCACCAAGGAATATGAAAGGTCTGCTGTTACGTTCATAACTGAAACAAATAATTGCAAAGACGGTGATTATGATTTGCACACCAGCACCATCTTTTCCCTCTTTAGACTCCGACACCATCAATTAGAAATGCACAGAAATCCTTGCCTGGACGTGTCCGCATCTGGGTGCCTGTGGGTGGCATCCACAGGGCTTCCCAATGCACCTGGCATCCGCACGCACCAGTTTCTGCATCCAGGGTTGCTGAGGACTAATCGGTAACTTAGAGCTTTTCATATAATTATTAATAGATTGCTAGGCAACCCCTTTCGCATGATACAATATTGATTATTCAAACTTGTGAAGTGTATTTTGTTAAATTATTCTTGATAATTTAGAAGTGGATAAACTAATATGGATTAAGCTTGTAAAGATGATAATTGAAGGTTGAAATTTGGATACACATTTTGCAGACTAATTGCAGGGTACATCTATAGTTGAGGAATGGAAAATTTGATCTTTCTGTGATCAAGGATGATTCGTTGTATGATATTGTGCTTGGTAAAGATGCATATCTATTTTGAATATTTAATGATATTTTCTTTTATGGGTTCTTTTTCATCAGTTGAGGAAGGATTCGTGGTGGATCCTTGTACTCCAAAAGGTTATAGCATGGGTTCAGAAGAACTGTTGCAGCTTCCTGTTGGTTCGTTGAACATCAACAATGGGAAGCTTTCCGCCGTCCATTCAAGAGGAAACTTCTCAGAATGTAGAAATGCTGCCTTGGGATTACTTAGCCAAGGGCAAGGTATTCTGACTTGCACGTTGTTACATTTTTTTCAGCTTGTATGCAGATTGAAGTTTCAGATATGCTGGAGTGCAATTAATGTGTCTTTTTGAGTGCAAAGAAGCTATTGGAATTAATGACTCATTGTTTAGGGCCTTCTCCGGAAACACTTTTTCTTTTATGATATTATTATATTTCTCGTACTGCATATTTCAATCAGTGTTGCCAGTGATTGTGATTGTATATGTAGCATGTTCTATGTGATATATTTCTTGGTCATTTACTAAAACCTCTGTTTACTTTTAGTTAACGTATGACTCTTATTTTTTACAAATGGCTAATTGCGCTCATTCTAAAAATACATGGCATAATTATAAAATGACTTGAGGGAACCACTTCTTTTGAGTTATGTAGCCATGCTTCTCATTCTTATTATTTTTGAAATTCCGCTGCATGTTACTTTTGGGCCTACAACTAAATTCTGAACATAGTTAATGCCTAGATCAAGAATCAGTTTCTGAATCACCAAATTTATTGTTTGAAAAGGACCCGTCAATGACATTATTGTCATCTATCCTTTAAATTCCCATCTTTTTGTAATGTAATATTCGGCTTTATAAATTACAGTGTTTTTAAGAGTTGAATGGTTAATAGTTTTGTCTAGCCATTTTTCAAAATACCAACTAAAGTGATTGTGACTGTATATGTAGCATGCTTTATGTGATATATTTCTTGGTGATTTACTAAAACCTCTGTTTACTTTCAGTTAATGCATGACTCTTATTTTTAACAAATGGCTAATTGTGCTCATTCTAAAAATACATGGGATACTTATAAAACTACTTGAGTGAACCACTTCTTTTGAGTTATGTAGCCATGCTTCTCATTCTTATTATTTTTGAAATTACACTACATTATACTTTTGGACCAACAGCTAAAATCTGAGCATAGTCAATGCTTACGTCAAGAATCAGTTTCTGAATCACATTATTTATTGCTTTAAAAGGACCCTTCAATGAAATTATTGTCATCTATCCTATAAATTTCCATCTTTGATTAATGTAATATTTAGCTTTGTAAAGTACAGTGTTTTTGAGAGGTGAATGGTTAATAGTATTGTCCACTCATTCTTCAAAATATTGAGTAAATATTTTTATTGTTCATGTCTCAGGTTTTAATGTGTAGAACTGCTAATTAATTAGCGTCACAAATCAGGAGAATTTGTATTGTACTTTTTTAGACAATATTTGTTGATTAACTGATTCTTGTGATTGTTCTATTTTCCAAGTAGGTTCTTATTGATATGGGAACGAGCATATAACACAATCATCCTATAAATTCCTATCTTTGTTTAATGTGATCAAAGCTTTGTAAAATTAGTGTGTTATTGAGAGGTGAACAGTTAATAGTTTTGGCCAGTCACTTTTCATAATACTAACTAAATAGTTTTATTGTTCATATCTCGGGTTTTAATTTTTAATTGGTACCACACATCTGGTGACTTTGTATTTTATGTTTTTAGTCTTTTAGACAATATTCATTGATTAACCGTGATTGATTTGGGAACAAGCATGTACAACAATCAGGGTCACTTTATGTGAAATGTTCTTTAGGGATTTCTTGATGTAGTTTGCTTGTCTGTAATAAGCTTGAATTCTGAGCAGTTCATGATATGTTAATGGTTTACCTGTACAGATGATACAGAGGAGTGTACATATTTTTGGAAGCATTGTAAAACTGGTAAAAAACGAATACCAGAGCTGCATGGAAAGTTTTTTGCAACTGAAAATTTTGTCTATACATCTCAGGTTTATGCAATCCCGCCCATTGGTATTTATAATATATTTCATTGCTATATTTTAGATGGATGTGAACTGTTGTGTCTTATTAAATACGCAACATTTGGATTCTCACTTGTCCTCTGTAACTGATTATTTTTCATATTTTTTGTGCCTTCACAATGACAGTTTTTTGGGCTTGTCCCGAAGGCTTCTCTTTCTCACATAGAGAAGGCAGGAGATCATTATTGTAGTGAAGATTGGACAGTGTTGCAACAGAAACACCATGATGTCGAGAAAGAAGATTTGCTGAAGTACTGTTTTTCATCAGCGTACATTGTAGCATTATTGAATGACAGCCTTGGGATTGCTATGAATGATGAAAGGTAAGGATTTAATTTTTCTGGATTCCATAGTCTTATATGATCCTTGATGTTAAGCCTTGGTCATGCCCTCTCAATCAGTTTTTTTTTTTAACAAAATGAATCATAGCAGGTGGTGGGGAATTAGAAAATTAGTAAGAGAATCAGAAATTAAAATTTGGAAGTATGGGTCTAATTCTCCATGTTATTATCTGTAATGTTCCTTTTGGGACATTACTGATTTTTGCCCCAAGTCGACAATAACATACTAAAGTGGACTTTGTTAGCCATTAACAGTTTTGAGAACAAATCTATCAGTTAGTGAAAAATGAGATTAGAATAGGCATTATGTCTAGCCAACCATCTCAACCAATCATAAATTACTCTTTGTAGGGAACACAAAAGAGTGCCAGTGATCTGCCCAGCCCAACTATGTCCAAGACCACACAACATTCACATAATGGCAATTTGCCTCTTATCCCAACAAGTGGCAGGAGCATTCAACTACGACCAGTTCCATTCATGAGGGTATCCCACAAGCAACAAGAATGTCCAACTATGACCAATTCTATCCCTTGGGGTGATCAATTCGCCTCTTGACCCACAAGAGGTAGGAATGTTCAACTATGACTGATTCCATCCCTTGGGATGATGTACTTAGTTCAGGGGAGTTGGTAAACCACATCTCCCTTACATATGTCCTCCAATTCATATTTGATTGTTCTATTTACTTAATGGAAATATAATCCAAGGAATACTCATATTAGACACAAGGCCTATCAGTAATACTTAAGTCTTCTATTTGCCTTGTAGCAATCTGATCTGATGCTCGTTCAGGTATTTTTAAGTGTATGGGAAATCATCTCCTATTTCTTGATCGATTCTTTATATTTGATTTACCTTCTATCAATGTCTGCTGCTGCTTACATTCCATTTATAGATTTCAGATTGTATCCCCATTATCCATAAGTGAGTAATTATGCATAAGATCGCCTGTGCTGTTTATCATAAGAATCAATAGTTTGTACCAGTGTTACAAGATTCAGATTCGCCAAATTGAAGAACCCAAGAAATTCAAAGATTTTAAAGGATTTAAAATGTTTTTCATGAGTCATTTAATAAATTAACAATAACGACAATATTTGGGATAAATTAGGTTTAGAATTAATAAAATTATAGAACTTAGCCTTTTACTGGAAAAAAAATTGAGATAAATAGAAGCTACTTTGCACACATACACAAGTTTACATTGATCACATAAGTACAAATTTCTGAAAGAAATAAGTTAATCTAAGAAATATAAATAGTGTCACCGTCAAATGTCTACAATATTCATGGAATATGAAATCGATGGAATCAAAATTTCAAAATATATCAAAATAAAAGCTAGAGCCTAGAAGACTAAGGATTGGAGTAGCCTATATTAGTGACCAGTCGACCCTGCCACGTGTATGCCTAAGATCGGTCCTAGAAGATTGTGCAACCATGATCTCCGCATGTGTCTAAGGCTCAACCTTAGTGACATCCACATTCTAATCCTCATCATCCTCAAAGTCCTCATTCTCTGCCTTAGGGTCCTCTATGTTAAGTTTGTAGTAATAGTCAAATTGATATGATCATGAGTTTCATTATTGATGGTAAATCATCCTTAGATAAATATTCTTTTATATATATATATATATATATATATATATATATAATACATATGGTTATTTATATTATTAATATACTAACTAATGATGTTTAAACCTTGCAGACATGTCTCTTAAAAAGAGACATGTCTCCTCCTCTCATACTTATATGAGATCCAAATCTGCATTTGGAACATATCTATAACAATGACAATATAATTACATTTGCAGAACCAATCCATGTTACTTAATATGGTATCAAAGCCTAACTGTAGATGTAAATCAAATGAAGAGTATATAAGAAAGAGATTGTGAGCATGAGGGTATGCAAGTTTTGTATTTGACAATCAGGAATAAACTGATTGTGAGCATGTGCATGCGAGTTTTGTATTTGACAATCTGGAATAAAGTATAACACCAGATATAATCGAAGCTTTGAGTATTGGAAAGAAAACATTAACATCTGGTAAATGCATTTATTTGAAATCAAATATCTCTCAAATATAGACCCATAGTGAACAATTGTGGACCCTTCCTCTTGAACAGGTATTACAAAATCCATATTGAGTGTACACCATGGAAGTCAGATAGAACATAACCATATCAAGTCTCAATCAAGATGCCCTCTGCATTAGAGTCGACAAGTAGACAGATGATCACTTCACTGTCGTATTTATTGCAGAGCTCTTGTAGTTCTAAATTGGGAGATCAAATGAGCCTCCATCACAACAATTTTTTGGTGGGTAGTTCCGTGGTTCTATTTATGTGGACTTGCCATTACACAATCACAAAAGAATATGCATCTTGTGTTTGATCTGAAGATAAGATTATGCCTTGATGAAGTTTGTATCTGAATATATTTCTAAATTTTGATGATGGTAGAGTCCATGAGTCTAAACAAGGAGGATTTTGTTGAACAAAGAATTACCTATAGATCATTCTCATGAGAATCTAAATGTTGGAGATGTTTGTATGGATGTTGTAGGCACTTCAAAGTCCATAACCAGAAAAGAAGATCAAGAGGTCTGACTATGCTTTGGCTCATAAAATAAAACTCACTCGCAGAAGGATGCCGCAGGCCCCAAATTAAAAAATAGCTATGTAGAAGAAGGTTTAACAATTTCTATTTCAGACTTTACTCTAACTAACAGTGGTAACATCAAAGTTCCACTTTCCTGATAACTCAAGGGTATTGTCAAGAGCTTGGGTCTGGATCGATATTGTGGAAAAGTCTTTGATTGATGCTATCCAAAAGAAGATTAACAATGATCAATTGAGATATCCAACAAACAAAATAATAAATTCAACAAGCTCGTCCTTGATAGCAGGAGAATAGTAGGTATTATCATATTGATGAAAAGACATGTATTGTAGGAACCTCAACAACAGTTGGCTACCTAAATCAATTGAGAGGCTCCCAAAACAAAAAGTAGATGAATTGTATAAAATGGCGATGGACACTTCTCATTGGGCACACCACATGGGGGACAGTCAACCCCATAGTGAAGGACAATCAGACAAGGTAGACCCCACATAAGGTATGTGTCAACTCCTCCCAACAAAAATAATATGGATCCCCAAACATTAGAATGAGAAAAGGAATGTGAAGCCATGGATAATAAAAGATCAAAACCTTTTATATACAAAGTGACAATGTGGATTCCATCGTGTCAAGTGTGGATGCAATCCGAAAACTTGCATACATAGTGTTGTCATACTCTAGCATATAAAGGAAACTATATTATGGTACATACATTGAGTAAGGTGCTATATTCCCTCATTGAGTATCGTCTGCCCAAAGCAATATAGTACAGTTCGATGATGGACCCACCAAGGTAAAGGAGTACAAATGTAATCGAAGGATGGGCCTTTTGATTCTACTCTTAAATTCAAGGTTTACAAAAAGTAACTACCCATTACACATATTTTCTAGTGGAAACACTACCAAGAAGAAGTTAAGGTAATGTTGGAGTTAGTATTAATTGTTTATTCCTTCTGAGTACAAGTGATTACAAATTGGGAAATTGGAAATTTTAGACTATTATATTTGGCATTATTAAGGAAATAATATGTTAAAATATAGATTAAAGTATGTATATATATATAGAAGTTTGAATGTATGCATATATGTTTAATATATATTTTATCTATATTTATTAGAACTATTTATTATCCACGAGTGTTACTGTAGTCTTTCTTTCTCTTATTTCCAATACATACTATAAGAGCTATGTGCTTTGATCTATTTTGAGAATGTTCTTGTAGGTAAAAAGAGGGAGTTTGACACTCCATTGGAAGCGACATTGGATGAGAAACTCAAAAGATTGATTTAGAGGGAGTAAACCATGTTGAGATGGATTCTCTAGTGATAAATAAATTGTAGTAGTCAAGAGGACTGCGATTCATGAATATACCTTGTGACTGTGATTTTAATAGGCCTACCCCCCAAGCACATCATGAGGAAGTGATGACTTCTAAGTTATGTCACTTGTATTTGCAGAAGTTATTGTAAGGAAATTTGAAATGTCAATGAAGTTTAAGAATTCATTTGAACCATCTACGAGTCTCTCCTTGATGAATGAAACTTGACATATGAGTTGTAGAGTCATTCATGCGGTACAATCATATTTAATCAAGATATTGGGGTATTGTGGATGAGTTCGATAAAATGGAAGGACATGTTTGCTTCTATTGTTAAATTGAATGAATATTTGGACCTTCAATGGACGAAAAGAGCAAGTTGGAACTTAGAAAGGAGTTGTCATTTTTTTACAAAATTGTTCAACAATATAAGAATAAGTGGAAATTTTACATTGTGGGGGGAATAATAGTCAATGTTCCATTCCTACTTGAACCTTATTAAGAGGGGAGATGTTACATTCTCAAATAATCTAAAAAGACAATTTCTGAATCTGCATGTGCAGATAAGTATTTTTATCTTTTACATTTGTCTACTCTTTGTAGTCTCTCTCTAATTTTTAATTCTATACATACTATAACGGTTATTTGCCTTGATCTTTTCCTTTATGTTTGAGGATGTTCTTATAGGAAAAGAAGGTTGGTACTTTACACATGCTATCAAATATTGTGTAGACTCAATCTTATGATAGTAGCTCCAAAGACCTTGCTGATCAAGATGGATTAAGTGAGGTTCTTGAAGCAAACATCTTTGATGATTGAAATTATGAGATCCTTCTACATTAAGAGGGAGTATGACACTTCTAAGGCAATGCAGGAGCTTAGAAGATTGATACTCAGAGGGAGTCTAGAAATACATGTGGGTGAATGCATGATGTTGATGGGCCTACTCCTACGTATATCACGAGGAAGTGATGACTTATCACCAGTAAATTACAAATTTGATATTAGATTCAGAGTGAGTTCAATAGACATCCTTGGGTGAAGAGAGTTTCTGAGGAAGTAACTAGAGGACTTGACTTCCCAGGATCGATATTCAGAGGGAGAAATTTTGAGATGCAACCCTTTGTGGATGATACCCTCTCTATGAGAAGAAGTTCTAAGGGAAATTCTTTGTAGAAATTCTTTGTAATGCGCTCTCCTCTATGAGAAGAAGTTCTAAGGGAAATTCTTTGTAGAAATTCTTTGTAATGCGCTCTCCTCTATGAGAAGAAGTTCTAAGAGAAGATCTTTGTAGTGCGCTCTCCTCTATGAGAGAGAAGTCTAAGGTGAAAACCCTTGTTCCACCCTCTAGTAGTAGCTATGGTGGCTCCATCCTCTGACTTGGTTCATGGTGGATATCATGTGAGTTACTACATAACGCTGTTGTAATTATGTCATGAAAGGTGATGATTTTTCATTGATGTAAATATTTAGAGGAGAGATATTGAAAGGTGATGATCTTATCAATAGCTAGAGTTGTTATCATAATAAACTACATTAAGTTGTCTCGGAGTGTCGGAAGTTATGATAACGAACATAAGGTAACTATTGAAAGGTGACGATCTAATCGATAGTAGACCTATCTCCTAACACCAAAATGTGTTAGAGCGAGTGTTATCATGGTTCTTTGGGCCGGATTTTGCCAGACACCATGAAATTAAATTGTTATGGTTCTTCAGGCCGGATCTTGCTAGACACCATAACATAAATTTATTATAGAGCACACTTAAGATGGTGTTTAAACTTATATTAAAGCTATAGAATTTGCTTCAATTATCGCTTTGCTAAAGAAGTGTTGAGAAATTTAGCCTCATTGTGAATTGAATCCAATTCCATATGTAATATATGTTATTATATATATGTGCGTTGATAGATTTATGTTGATAACCTTAAATATGCCATTCTAGGAATATCATACTAAGATGATATCTCTTCATACACTCAAGAACATAATATATTCTATATCAATCCTTCCTAACTAAGAGGGAGTGTTAAGTTTGTAGTTATAGTCAGATTGATATTATCATGAGTTTCATTATTGATGGTAAATCATCATTAGATAAATATTCTTATATATATATATATATATATATATATATATATTATACATAGGGTTATTTATATTATTAATATACTAACTAATGATGTTTAAACCTTGGAGACATGTCTCCTCCTCTCATACTTATATGAGATCCAAATTTGCATTTGGAACATATCTATAACAGTGGCAATATAATTACATTTGTAGAATCGATCCATGTTACTTTATACTCTAAGCAATCTACAATCAATATTTGAGAGCCAATTGATCTACTAGTCTATTCCCTAAAACCCCAACATTTTTCTCTAATCCCTTTTTCCTCTCTTCCTTGTCTTTGCAAATGAAAGAATGCTGTTTTTTTGTGTTTGAGAAAAGCTATAGGCCTAGAAAAGTCAAACAAGATGGATTGGAGAAGTGTTTTCTTTCACTTTATCTTGTTGCCAGCAGTTGAATCTTGATCTTGTACTCGGCGAGTTAGCCCAGACTTAGTTTGACTCGGCCGAGTCGGAGGTTATGGTCAATTCGACCCATTTTTTATGGTTTTGCCTCTTAACTTGCAAAGTCTTGCCAGGATTTGCAAAGTCATGTAGCTATGCTTTGTACCAAATTGCAGTTATAATATCAAGTTCTTGTATTTTTGGGTATGACTGCCTTGAATTTGATCTTATTTTATTTAGTGCCTTTCTTTGAATGCTTTCCTTTAATGTGTATATCTCTTTGTTGTAGCGGAAAATCATTTTCTTTTAAGGTCATATTTTTTCAAGCTAATGCACCCCTTTATTTATTTAAGTCACACTTACTTGGAGAGTCATTATTGGATACAGCACTGCTTATTATTAATATATACTTCTGAACAAATCAGTCGTCTTTTGAGTTATTTTGTCTTTAACTAACTCTATTTTGCTGTCATCCTCACATTAGTTTGCGGAAGATTATTACCTCCTTACTAAATTTAATCATATGTTATTAATACATTGGATCATTGTGAACAAATCAAAGTAACAAGAATCGGAAACAGCAAGGCCGAATCAAATCGTGAATTGGCCATGAATCGGAATCGAATTGGCCACAAATCAGCAAATTAAAAAAACCTTTGAAATTTAGTAACTTATTTCATAAACCCTTTATCGCTGATTCGATTCACCGTTCACAAAAAATCGTTTGGCTTGAATCGAATCGCATGAATCGCCATGATTCTCGGAACTATGGAACAAATATATTTCTATTTAAATGGATCCACTCCTTAACCTTAGTCGCAGATATTTATTTGTCCTCTGCTCCTATCTAGAAGTAATTGCACCTCATATGTCCTTTTTCTATTTTTTGAAGGAATCGGCCAAGGGCAGTATTTATTTAATTCAGTGTAACACGGGTCCTGGGTGATATATGTATAGTACTTGAAATGTTAGTTATGAAAAGGTGTATAACTGTGTAAGAAGTAAATAACACTCTTGCAAATGCCAAATACTAAATACAATATACTTGAACATTGAACAGCGGAACTGTTGATGTGAGTTTTGTTCCACTGTATTATGCAGAATCAAATATCTAATGTTTTGAAATGAAGCATTAAACATCCCATCCTCTCTTGAACAATGTCATCTGCCATGCTAAGCTTGCAATGTAAGATCATGCAATGACTCCAAAAGTACTGTTAATTGTAGACGCTCAGTGAAATGATGTGATATGCTGGCAATTGGGATTTACGCTATCCATTCAATATATATCAACCATTTGCACTCCTAAAGATTTGGCTTCACAATGTGCAATAAAAACATAATTTGGTTTTCCAATTCTCACTTCAACTCAAACTTATACTTACTCCTGCTACTGCCAATTTAACCATGAATGCAAGGAATCATGGGTGACTTGGACTCTACTAGATGTAACTTAATTAGTGACCCTACACACCTGTTAATGTTTTTATAGGTGCGAGAGAAATCATCTTTACTTGTAATAATCTGCCATGATTCACTGTGCTCAAAGTGCTTTGAAAAGGATCACAAATAATGTGAGTTGGCGTCGTATTTCATGGCTTCCTGGGTGTGATGGCTGGGACTGTTTCATTTTGTGGTCAAGCTGATCGTGCTTGGTGAGTAATGTGGTCAAGCTGGAAGATGTCAGTTCATTGGTCATCAGTTCTCATATTAAATATGACAGCGTCATTTCATAACCGCCAACATTTCAGCTTCAATGAAGGACTCTTCAGCTTTGCAAGGGATATATATTTGTTTTGTTCATTTGAATTACATTTATTCATCTAGAATTTCATTTTTTGGTATCTCAGCAATAAGAGTTTTGACGTCAATCTGCTTGCAAGGGAATATAAGTTTTGAGTTTTCTTTGTTAGCTGGGTGAACAGTGATTTAGTCGTTGTGGTCATGTACAGTGTGCTGTGAGTTCTGGGACTATAGCACTAAGTGTATATGTGCTGAGACTCAGTCATCTTGTATGTTCTATTTACATACGATCTGTGTGGTGATAGTTGAGCAGTCTATGTGATTCTTTAGGTATTGTAATTGATAACAGGAGCTACGCAGATTGTTATAAGGCATTCTATGTGTGATAGTTAAGTGGAAACAATCTCAGAGTAGGATTCAATTCTCTGACGGAGCTTGTTAGCTTTGTAAACATGATTTCAATAATGGAGAATTTCTTTGGCGTGGCTGGGTTTTTTCCCTCAAGTAGGAGGGTTTTCCCAGGGTACCTCTGGTGTCCTTGTGTTTCTTGCTTTATCTGTTATTTATTTATGCTATTCTGATTCAAAAATTCAACAGTGCCTTGTGCAAGCTTCTAAGGAGCACTCAACCAATTTTCCAATCGATATCTCCTCTCTGATCCCATCAAATAGATGCAAACTAAAGAATCAACACCAATTGAAGTTAAGTGCATCCAATCATCGGCTTACCACACAAGGCACACTTCAATTAGCAAGAGGCTAGTGGCCTAGATTTGTTCGAGACAAGCAACTAAACATCCACAATTACTTCTGTTCAGCTAACTACTTGAACATGAAAAGAAATTCATTCCAAGTGAAAGATTGAAGAAACCATGCAACACTTCAAAGCAATATTAAATAATTTACCATGAAGAACCAACAATGAATTATCCATTACATCAAAAGCATCATAGCAACGATTTGATCAAGTCTCTCCCTTAGCTAACCTATTCTAATCTACTTCTAGTGCTCTAGCGTCTATCTCCTCTACTTATCTAACTTTATAATCCATTTACAAATGAGAAGGCCTTGGCCTTTACAAATGTTCAACTGCATTGAAGGGCCAAGAGCAATTGAAGATCAAGGGTCGAGATTTAACCCCACAAACCTTAAATAGGGTTTCCAAACTTACAACCAATTACACAAAGGCACCAAATCATGAACCGATAAGAAACTTACAATGGTTTTGATAGCCAATGAGAAATAGGACACTTGGCATGTTGTGCTTGCTTGTGCAATCTGGAATTTTCTGATGGGAGAAGACAACTCAATGCCACCTCATCACCTTTATCTTGTAAATCTATTTAAGAACAAGTGCTTGGAGTCTTGGATTGTGGAATGTGTTTGTTTAAGCTGCAAATATTTCTTGCTTGATTGTTAGAAAGTAATTCTTGATGAAAAAAATCTTGATTCTTTATCCTTCTCGCATTGATTAACTCTTCTGAAATTGCTAGCTCTCTTGAAGATGATTTTGATGGCCTTTATGACTTTATCCTTAAAGTTTTCTCTATCTTCATTTAGAAATCTCCCTCATGGCCTTGCTTGGATTAGCATCTCGAACTTGTACTTTGATTTGATTTGAACTTGGTGTTGTTGTTCTCATGTAAGCGAATTCTTGGACTCGATCTTGAACTTGTACTTGCACTTGACTTGAACTCCTCTTGTCATTTGGAGTTTTGGAGATTGAGCTTGGGGCAGCCACCTTGCATTTCCATCCTCCTATAACCCAGTGTAACATCAGCACGGGGGGGACGTCAAGACTGGTAAACATTGGGACAAGAAAAGAAAGGGTCTCAATTTGGGGATGGTAGGGGAAAGATAGGGGGATGGGGGGTTGGGGGGAGGGCTTCTATATACTATACATATATAACATAAAATGTTAGTCATGAAATGATATTTTAGTATAACATACCAAATTGAAATACTTGCACATAGCAAATTTACAACATGAACGAAAATCATTGAACATTCAACATAGTAACATAGTACAACTACATACTAAATAGTAACATTAATAAATCAAGATTCAAATTGAAATACATCAATTATCAACAAATGGAATTTATATTAGTTCTATCAAATATCAATTATATCATAATGATAAAGATGATTACACTGAGTATATTATGCATGATATGAATCATGATCAATATCAAAATGAATACAAAAACATGTCAAAATGATAAAGTGCCCCCCAAGCCAAAGTCCTCGACACTGGAACTATTGACTCCTCATGCTCAAGTTTCACAAAAGGAACACCGACGAATACATTTGTTTTTGCTGCAATCTCATCCTCATCAATATGAGATGGATCCTTTGGCTCTATATTCCATCATGCTACTAGGCTTTCTTTGTACATGTGTGTCTTGCAAACTATGATATGCAAGGCATTGTGCACAACAACTAGCTTCACTACTCGCTTAGAGGTAACTTTGTTCCTCTTAACAGAGTGGATGAAGCACCCAAGCATACAAGCACCCAATTAGAGTTAAGTTTGTTCGTCTTAACAGAGTGGATGAAGCACCCAACTACCCAAATACCTCTGACATCCCCAAACACCCAAGCAGTGCTGCGGTGTTGCGGTTGGAGGTATTATCCCAGGGTTGTCCCCGTACTAAGTAGTCCTAGGTTTTGGGCTGGGTGCATGTACCTAGGTTTCATTGCTATTAAGTTGCAGAACAAGAGAGAAAAATGTATTAAAGTCACAAAGTTGACAAATAAAAGAAAGACAGTTTGAAAGCTTATGCAATAATCCCCCAAATATAAAATCATATTTTTCTCAACTTCTTGCACTCTGAAACTAAATTTACAAATTTCCAACACTTAGACAAGCCTTGCAATGTGTAAGCATGCCCAAACTTTTTGTAATGCCCCGCCATGTGACCCAAAAGAAGTTAACCTAAAGTTTTACTAAGTTTGACAAACATTTTTTTAAAAAGAAGTTAAAGATACAACAACAGTAATAGAATAGCGGAAGCAATTAACATACACTCATACATCAACCACACATAAACAGGTTACAACTCTTAAGGGTTGCATGACGACGAATCACATTTAATTTTAATTAACACTAAATCCAATATACAATAAATCCACATTAAATAATAATATGCAAGTATGAATCCATTTAAATAATATACAGTCATCTCGAATGCCACTTGGCAATAATCATAATGCACAATCATTCATTGTACAAGTCACAGGGTATGAGAAATTGAAATAATATACATCATGAAATAGATTACATCATCTTGTAAGATTTTTGAAATTAAATACAATACACTAAGTATAACCATCCATCATAGAAATACAGGAAATTATAGAAAAGAACATCTGCACAAACACATCCAACAGCAGCATCCAATGGTCGGATCTCAATGGTATAAGAAAAAACACTACCACCCGACCTCATGAAACCCAAAAAGGCCCACTCCCACCGCACTGAGGAGATAGTCTCAAGTCCCAAACAGGATAGCAAACTCACAAATCAAAACCAAAATCTAGGTTCAAGGAATCACTTGAAGGAAAACTATCTTAGAGGGTACTAAGACACAAGTATCAACTAATCCCAGAGGCAACACAAACACGTAGGAAATCTATTATGCATGTGGCCAAGTGTTATCATACGAACCAACTCTAAGGTTACCCGGCTAGTCTTTTAATCCTCCGGCCCCTTAGTGACTCTATGCGGCACTAGTATCCTTTCGTACTGACAAGGCATACTAACGAAGCATGGTTGCAACCAAGTGTCCTCTCTACTCCCATCCTAGACTGTACTAGCACTCGAGGCATGGGCGAAGAAAACAATGACTCTTATTAATTCATTTTAAACCCATTTAATGAAATGCTGTCACTTATTAAATAACTTACAATGGGTTACCTGTGAGCCTCTTTAGGGCCTCAGCCTCCATTGCAAGCCACTTCCCAACATGACATATAGATAACCTACCCTAAGCTCAGTAAAATAAAACAACATACCATACATTAGTTCTTAAACAAGCAACTACAAGCATTGAAACATCACTGGTCAAAATACAAGCATCACTAAAACGATCATCCTAATAGGACTGATCCAAGAAAGTACACAAACCAATCCACGTCATAACATGACATCACCAAGAACAAATCATACAAACACCTCAGTCCTATACAAGCAATTGGAAAGCAATCCAAATACAATTGATTGAAGACTCAAAGGTTATATCGAATAAGTCACACCATTCACCTCAGTTTCGCACAAGAACACTTGAAAGCAATAACAATCAATAGATCATAACACCTCATAGAGCATACAAGACACATTACCATGGTTGAGTATAAAAGATTCTGATCAAAACATCATCATGACATCACAAAACAGAACTCCCGAGCCTTTGGTAAACATCATGATTTGGTCAAAGTACTAAGTCAACTTGACACCCAACAGTAAATCACACGTCATAAAAAGAGTACATACAAAAGTAACTTTCACCATAATATTAGGATTAAAAAACACAACGGTTTAATTTTTATTAAAGGTTTTCAAGTTTTCATTTTTCCTTTTTTAAATATTACAGTTCATAATGTTTTCGATCTCAATCAAGGTTTCAGTTTTTCCATTTCTCTAGTTGCCAGATTCACTATGGTTTCCGAGTTCACTAGAATCCAGACGATTCAACAATTTATATAAAATTGTTTAAAAATTGTTTCATATTTCAATTCGTATCAAAACATAAGGGTTCAGTGAACATACACAACACAATTTTCATCTTCTTAAAGTATGTTAATTACTAAGGTTTTAAAATAAGAAAATTTCCCTAGCAATATAAATCATTTTCATATGAAATTGAATCAAGCACAACCTAAGTTTACTAAAGATAACCATTAATTCTTCCAATTAATTTCTTTGATTTTTAATTTACTTTAGAATTATATTTAGATAATAAAGTAATAAATCAAATTTTCAAATAATTAAATTTCAAATTTTAACAATATTTATTAAAATTATTATTAATAATAATTATCAATTATTACCATAATAATTTTAAATTTATTAAACTTTGGAAAAACTTTCTCGAAAAGGAAACTTGCTAAAAATGGAAACTTTTCAAAAAATGAAAACCTACTAAAAACAAAAACTTTTTAAAAATAAAAGACTGCTAAAAGTAAAAACTTTCCTGAAATAGAAACTTGCTAAAAATAAAATTTTTCTCAAAATGAAAACCTACTAAAAATAGAAACTTTCTCGAAATGGAAACCTGCTTAAAATAGAAACTTTCTTGAAATAGAAACTTGTTAAAATTAGAAACTTTCCAAAAATAGAAACTTACTAAAAATGTAAACTTTCCAAACTAGATCTGATAGAGCAACAAAATTTAAACAATTAAATTTAGTAATTTAAAACTAGTTTTCTTTTCAGAACCCCTATCTCGAATTTAATCAAATCTATTATGAATCACCCAAGTTAAATCAAACGAGGGTTTACAATCTCAATTTAACAAAGAAGGGTTTCAATTTAATTAATTTGTTCACAGCCAAAATCAAGGACAGAGAATAGTAAATCTCAACACAAGGGTTTCAACCAAATCTAAAATTCTGGAAATAGATTTATCCAGACACGAAGAAGACAGGAATTTAAAGAACGGAAATCCACTGTACTATTAAACCATGAGATCCTACCTGGATTTGATGCTAAAACGACGGATGCATAGAATACACAACAATTCCCTTTTTATGAAAATCTTCCTCTCTGAAATTGCTCCTCGAAAATCTATGTAATTGCATAATGAGCTCTAGATCTCTGATAAAGAGTTCTCCCTTAATTTGGAGCTCTGATTGTGCAATCATGCGAGGGAACTTGTTGATCAATTACTGTTTATTACTTGTTATCTTTTACCTCTTCATGCACAAACTTTTAGATATTTAATTAAAATATCTTTATTAAATTAATCAGCTTTCTCTCTTTAATTTAATTTATTATATTTTAATTTCATGCATATGCTTCATGCAATTTAATTAAAAAAAACTTTATTAAATAATCGCTTACTCTCTCTTATTAATTTTTGAAGTGTTTTTAATAATTTTTTTTAAACTTAAATAATAATAATATTTAGCATTTATTAAAAAATGAACTTCTAAATATATTATTATTAAATTAAATAAATATTATCATGCCCAAAATTAGACTATAACTTTATCTTTAAATGAATTGTTTTATTTAATAAATTCACGAGACATTTTAATAATATATTTATTAATTCAACTAATAATATTATTTAGAGTTTATTATTTAAAATAAAACTCCTAAATAATTATTATTAAATTAAATAAATATAATTACACCTAAATTAGAACCATAACTTTATCTTTAAGTTTCATTCCTTTATTTAATCAATTCACAAGAGGTTTTTAATAGTATATTTATTAACTTAATTAGTAGCATTATTTAGAATTTATTATTAAAATAAAACTCCTAAATAATTATCATAAAATTAAATAAATATAAATACACCTAAATTAGAACTTCAATAAAACTTAAAATTTAATTTCTTTATTTAATTAATTTTTCAATTAATTAAATATTGAATTCCTTTATAATTTTTTTATTCGATTAAATCATTAAATTATCTTTTAATTCAATTTCATTAAAATAGAAAATCATCACAAACCCAGAAAACCAAAACTGACCACTCAATTGAAGATAAAGAACATAATCAAACTCCAAGGTTAGAATCATGAATTCACGTCACTTGACGAATTCGGAAAGGTGAAACTAACTCAGATACTTGTCCTATTTTTAGGACAATTGGCATAGGGTTTAGGATTTGGACTCAAGAGTTCTCCCCACTTATACCATTGAAATACTACAATAAGGTATGCTCATGCCGGCAATTCGGTACCTGCAATCTGCATAAAATTCACGCATGTACAAACACAATATTCTAAACTAAACAGGCAATGGTAGGAAGTGGTTCATTGTGTAGATCCCGACTAGCAAGTGATTACGACTCCCTTAACCACATTAGAAACGTCACACATAAAAAAAACATACACGCACACCATACACATGCAGTATGGGGTAAGTATCCATAGAAACGGCATAAAAATTATTCATCTAACTAACATCATTAAATAACTGAAAGTCACTACATGAACATATATATCATTATCGAACAACCATGCATACATGAAATAACTGAAATAACTAACTCATCACATATATCAACTGAGTATAAAATAACATTTAATCCAATCTAGTAACCAATCACCGATAACCATAAAACATAATCAGAAAACTTACCTAAAAGAATCCAGCACTACAACAAAAAAGTCAAGTAGGGGTAGGCGTTACACTTTTCCTTATTTCACATCAGATTCCCATGAATTAGAACCCCTTTTACTGCACCTGATTTCCTTGTATGAGATCTTGATCGTTCTATCATAAAGAAACCAAGGGACTCAGTCACGTATAGTTCAGATCTGCATTATAAACTTGGGAAACAATGTAAGTTCGTCAAAATCTGAAACAATAAATGGCCTCTTAGCTTATGAAAGTTTGAAATTTTACCTTCTTTCAAAGCTGGATTATTTTTGGGTCTGATAAATCTCAAAACTGCAGCCCCTTGAGGTTTTTGAAGCCACCTCCAATTGCTAATGCAGACACCCCACTGCTGCCTTAAGGAGGCTTGCCTCCCTTTTTAATTTACTGTTACGCTACAGGGGTAATTTAGTGCAATAGGCAGGGGGAAAATTGGTGCCGCTGTAGGGTAATTCGCTACCCTTCTAATGACGGATTTCGTTGTCTTCCTAGGAAGAAGTTGATGCCAAATTAGAGTGAAGCAGAGTAAAATTTTCCTTGTTTGATGACAAAATGAAATTTAATTGAACTTCTTTATATAGGCACTTGAAGAGGTCAAGGGCCACGAACCTCTAGGAAGGCTGACCTGGCCTTTATTTAATAAATTTAATTCAAATTGTCTTATCTGCAGGTCAACCTTAATGAAGAGGGAAAATTATAAATTTTAAAATTTGAATTATGTTGCCACCCCTATTGAAACTTGGGCATATTTTCTTGCTTATGGGGAAAATTGCCTAAAGATGGGTCGGATTCCAACTCATCTTGGGCAATTTCTTAGTCAAAATATCATTCATTTCTATCAAAATTTATAGACTTCCAAGGTTATTTCTTCATCAGATTTTGCCAAGTCATTCAATGATTTTGCTTGGCGCCAAATTATTTGCTTGAAAAATAAGGTCGGAAATCAGTCAAGTTTGGGCAAAATGCCCAAAGATGGTCAGATTCCGACCATTTTTGGGCATTCTCAGCTACGTCGTCAAAGTTTTCCTAGTCTGAAACCATTAATCTGTTCTTGTTCCAATTCCTTTCTCATGTAGATTTGCAAGTTTTTCAACAAAGTTTAATGGCACCAAGAGATCCTGCTGGCTGGGTAGGGGCAGAATTTGGACAAAGTTGGGTATTAATGCCCAAAGGGGGTCAGATTCTGACCCATCTTGGGCAATCCCAGCTACATGCAATCAATCTTTCCCAAAAAATTCCTGCTAAGTCAATTTTCAATCAAATTTGTTAAATACTTGAAGTTTAATGGCCTAATTCAAACAATCGCTCAAAATGAAGGGTTGGAAAGAGTTCTGGGCAAAAATGCCCAAATGAACGTCAGATTCTGACCGTTTTGGGCAATCCCAGCCCAACTCAATTTTTTTTCAAGTCCTCAAGCCACTAAATATTTTATCCTTCAAGTTGTTTTCTCACCAACCTCACCAACTTTGAATGCAGATCTCAAAGGCAATAACGATTAGAGCTAGAATGGGATGTCGGAAATCTGGGAATTTTGGTTCAATAATGCCCAAAAAAGGTCGGATTCCAACCTGTTTTGGGCAATCTCAGCCATCAACAAAAAAACAATCTAAGTCCACAACCCCCCTAAAAAGCTTATTCATACAAATCAATTTTTTATCAAATTTGCCTAGTTTTAATAGGTTCCAAAGGTGCCAAAGATTTAAGCTAAAATGGAAGGGTCAGAATTTAGTCAAGTTTGGGCATAAATGCCCAAAGAGGTCGGATTCTGACCCTACTTGGGCAATCTCAGCTAGCAAGAAAAAAAGAAATCAAAATGTGGGAACCGTTAAATCTGTCCTTTCCATTTGTATTACTTTGCTCAAATTCCTCAAGTACTTCATTGGATTATGCTTTAAAGGCTTGACTAGAGTGGCAGAATTCTGCCTATTTGGGAAATAATGCCCAAAGAGGGTTGGATTCCAACTCATCTCGGGCAATTTGCTTGCAAGTATAAGTTACATTTTTTCCTTTCTTACACGTTATATTTGTATAAATATTGTCCATATGTTTGAGATAGGTTTCAGCTTCATAGGAGTACAATAAAGATTCTAGATTGTTATATTTGTATAAATATTGTCAAGATGTTTGAGATAGGTTTCAGCTTCATGGGAGTATAATAAAGATTCTAGATTTTGGGGGTTTTGAAGAAACTCTAGACTTAGCCAATTTTTAAGATTCAGCATGCCTTCAACAATGTTACCTCCCTCAACTTTTCTTGTTTTTTAAAGGTTGAATTGAAGCTAGAACAAGGATTTTCTAAAGGTTTAAACTCATTTCATTCCAAATCCCTTGGTTCCAACTTCATCTCTATGATTAGCTTAGCCCAATTTTTGCTTACATCTCAAATAGACATGACTTCCTAGTAGGTAAAAATTGCTCAAACTTACTTCCTTGAGTAGGAGACTTGAAAATGTTGCCAACTAAAACCACCTAAGAGCACTATTACTACTATTGCTAAAACAAAAAGAGGTATTGCATATCAAATTGAAATTACAAATTACAAATTAGAATACTACATAAAATTGTCAAAAAATCTCCATTACCGGGTTTGGACCTTGCTGCTCGGATCCGGCTCCAGGTTCGCGCAGGTCCGAATTTGTGCCCGGGTTCGCTGCGGGACCCTGTCTAGACACACAACGAACCCATGAGGACCCGTGGTGAACCTGGGAGGACTTGTGGCAAACCGAGGAAGCCCCACGGCGAGTCTGGGAGGACCCATGGGTTTCTCTTATATATATATGTACTCACGAACCCACCCACAAACTAAAATGGGAAAACAAAATTTACTTGAACCCACAAAGTCAAATCCATCCCTGAACCCGAATTGGCAACTTAGCAAAAAATGAATGGAAGACTTATATAATATCTAGTGTAACACGGGGACGCGTCCCCCCTCCAAAATTGGGCCGTTTCGGAGACGGGGACGTCCCCAGGACATGGGGACGGCGTCTCGGCATTTCGGGCGGCGCCACTTAGAGCGCCACCGCCGCCGGAGACGGTGAGACATCTCCGAGACGGCTAGAGGCTTTCAAGTGTGGGGGTGCGGGGGGACGCCAAGGAGTCTCCTTCATCGAGGGGGGACGCCAAGAAATCTCTTTCATTGTGGGGGGACGCCAAGGAGTCTCCATTGATTTGACATTTTGATTTGGACTCTTGGAGACTTGTAGTTTTTGTTTGCATTATATACTTATTTTGATATTATGATTCATGGCACATGATACTTATTGTAATCATCTTTATGTCATGACTCATATGATCATTGATTACTATTAAATAGTAGAATCTAGATACTCATACTATTGATTTGAAGGCTGATATATAGAGTTTAGACTAATATTTATTATTTGCTGATGTTCAATGTTTAATGTTCATTGTTTGTTTGTCATTTGATCATGAATCATGATATTCTAGTTGATATGGTATATGCTATACCATATGTATAGTATATACACCCCTACTCCTTCCGCCACCCCCCCATCCCTTGCTGCCGTCCCCCCGCCGTCCCCAAATCAAGGCGCCTCTGTCCCCCCGTCTCGGAAACTTGTCCCCGTCCCCCCGTCTCCCAGGGCGGTGTAACTATGATAATATCATAAAGATGATTGCAATGTTTAGTACTATATCAAGACAAGCACAAAATGTCAAAATGTAGTGAATGGAGGCCTCTAATGATCCCTCAAGGCAAACTCCTCATCACTCGAAAAATCCGTGTAGTCAAGATCTGTCAAACAAACATCAACCAGCCCTGCATCCTCATCTTCATCGATTTGTATTGGCTCCTCTAGCTCTACATCCTTCATGTTGGTGGGCTCTCCTTGTACATGTGTGTCTTGTGGTCAATGATACGAAAGGCACTATGTACAATCATTAGCTTCTTTGCTCTCCTAGAGATATTTTTCTCTTAAGAGAGTGCATGAAGCTATAATTAAATCCTCTTTGCAACTGAAGAATTAGAAACCTGAGATAGTAGACTGGCTTTTGAGGTAATCTTTACTCTTTGTACTCCATGATGACAGTTTCCCTGCAAAATTGTGTCCTCCTATGCCATAGCTCTTATATCCATCTTTGCTACATCTGAATTAGCCCTTAAGAGTGACAAATTTTATGCATTCAATGTGACTTTGGCCAATAGTATGATCATCATACATCCTATCAATGGTTGAACAACCATGCCTTCATGTCATCATCTTGAAGTGGTGTAACTCTACAAGGCCCAGGCATGTATCACTTAAGATTCCATGCATAAGCAACCATGCAGAAAGGATTGTTCAACTTTTCCCATCTATGCTGAATGACTGGCTGAATGTACTCATTGCAGAATGCTGAGTGGAGTGCAGATGGCCTTGCTGGATCCCTCTCGCACAACAACTCTCATCTGGTCAAGCATAGAATCGATGCACTCATACACCTCTCCAAGGTTAGGTGCATATCCATCTCCATATTTGATCACATAGAAAACCAGACCTATGATAGAGACAATGTATTTTGCATCACTCCAAAATTGATCACTCTTCACTATCTTCTTCACCCTCTTTTGCTGCTCTATCTTGACCTCAGCCTACTGGTTGCACTAATTCATCATAACCATTAGTTGCAGTGCCTCTTGGAACTCAAGCATTCTCTCCAAGAGAATGTAATAGGATGCATCTTTGGTCTCAACTGGTTTGAAGAATTGTTTTGTGAAGGCTCTGAAGAGTGCATGTGAAGTGTGGTGGTTGCAGATAAACATATGCACATCTCCTGCACTGCTGACCACGCCCCTAATTCAGTCAATCTTCCCCATGTCCTTGAGTGCATTGTTTATGGCATGCACTTTACATGAAGTCCACTAAATATATTGTCTGATTAATTTACAAAAATTTCTAGCTGATTAATATTTTTCCACCAGATTTTAATCTATAAGCTTTTTATATATTTTTCCAGGGTACAGTTTACAAATCAAGTGGGAAGTGTTCCAATTGACTGGGCTTTGGGAGCTTTTATTTTGCACACCATAGAAGATTTATCATCAGCTCAACCTTCGTGGATTCTTGGGGAAGATTCTTTTACATTTTTTTCGTTGCTTGCAATTCTAGTTTTGCTAGGACTTGCAGCATGGTTTTTATCAAGATGGAGAAAACCCAATGTGAAGACAATATATGATTTGGAAAAGGGACGGTACATAACAACAGCAGCTCGTGTTTACAGATAATTTGAACAGTGGTCTATTGTTTAGATTCCGGAGAAAAAGTAAAGGTCTATCATTTTTCCTTTCTTGTTCTCTGTGTTATGCTTTAATAATTTATAACATGCATGCAAAAAGTTGATCCTCTGATTCCCAACCAGATTTGCATGTGTTCGTTCATGATGCCAAGGCATGATTGTAGAATATGTTCATTATTTGTCAAGTTATGCACTCTGTAATCTTAATTTATCATTTAAAGGTGGAAAAACCTTGCACAGAAGCTCTGTTATTTTTTCCTGTAGTTGAATTTCAATATCTGGACTACAATTAAATGTCTATGGAGAAGACATACCTTGTTGTTTGCCTCTCTATTCATGCATATCAATTGGGGTGGAAGCTAGAATTAAGTCGTGTAGCTATGAACATGGATACAGAAAAATCAAGGTGATGGGAGTTGAAATTCCTTACTACAGAGCTCTTACATCTTCTAGTTCCATGTTTAGCGGATGCCTGAAGAATTTATTCCCTACATTCCTTTAATGGTAAGAATGAGGTAAAGAGATTCACTATGTACCGGATGCTCATGAGTGCACATGGAGGTCCTGTCATGTACCTGTATATACTAGAAATTTTGCAAAGATGTAATCCATGCAAGAGTTATTGATCCTCAAGATACAGACAGAAAATATATAAAGATATTTTCAGAAGTGCTGCCTAGACTGTAAAGTGGCATGGATTTGTCTACAAACAATGAAATTTTTTTACTACAGTTGCTTTTAATGTACCCTTACAAATCAATATCATTCTTCCAGAATTTTCTGGAGAATTAAAATTAACATGTCCGTGTTCCAGTTGAGGAATATCATATTATTGATATTTCTTTATTTTGATTTCTGTGTGGAAAAAGATTGGATTAGCTCCGAGTGCAGGCTATGGGCTCAAGCCTGCATTTGATCTCCCCATTTATTAAATACCTTTTCAGACTAACTCAAATTAAAATCTTTACGAAGAAGCCCGAGCATCTTATGAACTGATCATAACACAACCCAAAATTTACATAGCAATTTAAAAGCTCCCAGAACATGGCTTTTTATCCTTTAAAATTTCTAATTGCTTTGGTTGCTTAATCATCTGAAATGAGATCTACTTGTTGCTGTTTTATAAATATCTACTTGCTATGGTTTATAATTGCTTCCACAAGTTAACAAATTAGTTTCAGATCTTCAAAGCTTAAGTCTATATATTTTGTATCAAACTTGTAGTGCATTCATCTCTTGTGCAATTGGAGTTCATTTGAGGGCCATCCCCATGAAGATTAATAAGTCAACTCAAAAACAGCCCACCTTCAAATATTCTGATAGAATCATAGAATTCGCAATGAATCCTTAGATTATCTTTTAGACTTAACAATGAGGTGTGTTCTTAACCTATGATATTAAAGAAACTAACCTTTCCCTAGGGTTAATGTATGCTCATCCAATAAAATGCATACAACTTGTCATGAGTTAAGGTAGATCAATAGAAGACCGCTGGAGGAATAGATAAATTTAGAAATAAATGTGAAGCTAGAAAATTAAATGCGATGAATGACAATTCTAGGAATGATGCAGATGAATAAATTTGATGTCTCAGTGACTTTGACGATCTACTAGAGAATAAAAGATACCAAATTCTATTTTATTTGGAGTTTTGGGCAGACTTATGATTGCTTCGCAGTTGAACTGTGGGTTTTGGTCATCTTTTTAGATGGGGATCTGTTTTGTAGTTTGCAGATTTGATCGTGTTGCTTTGTATACTTTCGTTTCTCAGTTCACTCAACTCTTATGATGCATTGAATGCAAAGAGTTGACATTGTTAACAAGCACTCAACTGGGATCACTACATCACAAGTGTTGTTTTTTTCTAGATTCACCCTCTTGGTAGAACCTACTTTACAGTCATGCTAATATGAATGTATTAGAAGTATTGTTTCAAATCATGCACCAATTTAAGTGATCTTGTAAATGCTACTTTTATGTGAATGACATTTGATAATGTTTGGGAATGATAAAATGAATGCAATCAAATACCTTTAAGTTTCCATAGAAGTAAATGACAATAATCGTGCAAAATATATGTCAGTTTTTGCTTAGGGACACAACAAAATAAGAAAGAGCCAGCTGAAAATTGAAATTGAGCTTTCTAATCTTAGGGATCAGATCTATAGATGGGGTGTTAATTCCACTTCCTTGTGATTGACTTGCAACAATGATGTGGTAGGAACGTGGGAAATGCACGTTGAAGCATGAGGTATGCAATAAATGCATCACATGTAAAATAGATGAGGTATAGTCAGGGTTATGTAGAACGATGGGGAACTAGCTTAACTTTGCATAAGATTGTACTATTTATCAAAATGTAATTGGATAAGTGTATATTGAGTTTTATCTTTTATATGTCCACACATCTTGTACATATCTTCAGTTTTAGACTTACTGAAATATGATGGCATTATGCATGCAAATCACAAACTAAGATGAATTTTTGATTTTGGGGGGTCAATAAATGTGAAATCACAATTTCACCCTTTTGTTATTTGGTTTAATTCATATTACTATTTGTCTTGGGAACAAGGAATGTTGAATCATTGTTGTGGGGTCTATGACCCTATCTCGTTGGACCCACTCTTGACCCACTCTTGAGCCACCCGCCAAATGTCACAAGTACAAGTGGTTCAACAAAAATGAAAAGGTTTCTTTGCATGGGATTTTGTACTTCCCTCATCTTTTACCCTCATTTAGTGGGGAGTTTTTTCTCGCAATGTTTCCTCTTGTGCTATTAGGACTCGCATTAAGTTTTGCTTTTGGTACCCAATTTTTTCTCTTCACCTAAGTTAGCTTAAGGGGGATGCTACTGTAATAATCCTACTTAGGTGGCTTGCTTATGAGAGACATGGTATGTATATGTATCCCTTTCTTAGTTATTTATTGTAACGCCTTGCCAAGGGATTCAAAAGAATTAACCTAAATTTTACTAAGTTTGCCATACAAATTTTTTTTTTAAAACATGAAAGTTAAACCATCCACAACATACACATAGTAGCGGAAGCAATAACAACATTCAACTAAAGTATACATAACATGTTACACTCCTTAAGGATTCTAAGACGTTGAGTCACATTTAATCTAATTAATACTAAGTCTAACAATTACCACATCCACATGAAAGAATAATGAAAAGTCCAATGTCCATAATATACATCTGTTTTGAATGCTTCTTGGCAATTAAATTCGAAAGACTCAGTCATCCACAGTACATGTCACAAGGTATGAAAAGCTTAAAAGAATATACATATGTAAAAATAAAGAGACATCATCTTCATCAAATCCATGATACAAGTGCAATAAAGTAAATGAAACCAATAACATACATGATACATCTATCCATCAATAAAGATATAACAACCATCATAAAAGATAACCATCCATCATAAAACACAACTAACTAAGTGCGCGGTTCCTCCCAACCGTCAATAACATCATTAGACCATTGTGGGCCTTAGCCATCCCTTCGTGCGTAACATCCCAAGTCACCGAAGAGATCATCAACATTATCATAGTAGGGATGTCACTCTTAAAACATACTACAACATATGCATAAAGAAACCTAACATGATACAACATACGCATAAAGAAATCTAACATGCAAGGAATAAAGCATAAGATGATCCTACAAAGCAAATAACATCATCTATCACATGCTAATCATCAATATAAAGAAACGTATATGTAAATAACATCCATCATAATGATCCATGAACAAAATGAAGATAAATGCCAACAAAGAATGCTCTAGCCACAGTGTCTATAGATGGACCTCAAATGGTAAGAGTGAAAAAACACTACCACCCGATCACATGGAACCTAAATGGTCCACTCCCACCGCGTTGAGGAGATTGTCTCAAGTCCCAAACAAGATATCAAATCACATAACACAAGATAACAAATCACATAATAGAAGATAACAAATCATATAACACAAGTACTCTCTAAGTCTAGGAATCTTAAAAGTATACTATCTCAAAGGTTCCAACACACAGATCGACATTTACTCCTAGAGGCACAACAAAGACATGTAGGAAACTTACTATGTAAGCAGGAAAGTGTCATCGCACGAATCATGCTAGAGTTATTTTGGTAGTCTCTCAATAGACCCTGACCCCCTAGTGATCTCTATGCGGCAACTAGTATCCTCTCATACTGACGAGGCATACTATGGAATGCAAGGTTGCAACCAAGCGTTCTCTCTACTCTCATCCTAGTCTGTACTAGCACTCGAGGCATGGGCAAGAAGATACAATTATCTTATTAGGTTAATTTTAATTCCCATTTAGTGTAAATGTTTTCACTTATTAAATAACTTACAATGAGTTACCTTGGTAGCCACTTAGGGCCCCGGCCCCCATTGCAAGCCACTTTCCGACACTACAAGTAGATAACCCACCCTAGGCTCATGAAATCACAAATCACAAAATCACCTCAATCCTATACAAGCGATTGGAATGCATCATAAAGATAATCAAAATAATCGCATCAGTTCTCCACGAGCAACTAAAAAGCATCCAATTATAATCATAATATCCATTGGTTCTCAACGAGCAACCAGAAAGTATCTCAAAGTAATACTGATCGAAGACTCTAAAATGGTCAAGTTAAAACATGTCACAACATGACATCATCAATATCAAAACAAACACTTCAGTGCCATCAAGGTGACTAGAAAGTAACTCAAGTATAATTGATTGATGACTTCAAAATGGTTAACTCAAGTATCTCAAATACATACACCTCAGCTTCACACAAGAAGACTGGAAATCAATAACAATCACTAAATACAAACATCTCATAGAGCATGCTATCACATGACCATGGTTGGGTTATAAAAAGATCGAGATCAAATAACATCAACATGCCATCACATTCGCATAACTCCCAAGCCTCTGGTAGACATCCTAACTGGTCAACACTCTAGGACCACCCAAACCCCAAAACACAAACAATATACATACAACAATGCAAGTTCCATGTTTGGCTTTAGCTCTGAACACACAATGTCAGTGCACCGCAAAGTTCCAATTTCCATTTCAGTGTGAGTTTCAAATTTAAAGAGGCACATCTTATTCGATATAGTTTAACCATTTCAACAAATAGAATACAAAATTACCCCAATCAAATTCTCAGAATAATAAAGATGCAAATACATGTTTCAGTTTGCTCTTGAAGCCACATGGTTATGCCAAGTATGAGGTTTCAATTTTCATTCAAGTATATTTTAAATGTACCAGATTCTTCGTTTAACGTCCAAGTCAACATAGAATTATCCCTCTATTATTTAAAAACAATTTTCTAAAATGATTCAAAAGATAATTGCTTACTTATCTAAATCATTAAACTAGTTTCCATTGACCTTTAATAAAATTATTCACATTATTTCACTAAAATTCAATGTTACTAATTGAATACAATTCCTCCAAAAACAATTAAAGGATAAGTAACTATCTATTATTAAAATTATTAAAATATTACTCTTTGATTTTCAAGAGATTCATCTTGACTCTTATTAAACCAATAATTTTCAGACTTAAGTTAACAACTTCTTTTATTAATTAATCTCAATTAATTCACAATTAATTAATGAAACAAATAATTTTCCATTTATAATACCAAATTATGATTATAATAACTCAATTAAAACTTGATTAAATATTACCATAATCTAAATCACTTAATTGAATTATTCGTAATAATAATTACTAATAATAATAACTCATTCATATCAGTCATTAATACTAATAAAATTACCAATAATTTTATTAATTAAAAATTGACTAAATATAATTGCACTAATGTTTGAATGTATTTAATAAATATTATTAAATCACGTAATGCTAAACCTTATTATAATATCATTAAAAATAATTATTAATAACATTAAAATTGGTTAACATATGTATATATATAAAATTAAATATAAACTAATGACATCAAACTTTATAATAAAAACAAACAAACTTTAAAAGCGAATTTGGATCTGCAGGCCACTATTATATGTGTAGCCCGCTGATCGCAAGTACTCTACGATCACGCAGGTACCCTGCGACCACGCGGACCAAGGCAAGTACGTTGCTGCTATCGGGAATGAGGTAAGTGGTACATAGGGTAAGGTAAGTTGTTTTTTTGGTTTTTATTTAATTTATTTTATTATTAAATATATATGATATAAGAAAAACTTGTTTATATCAAACTTTATATAACAAATTTCTTCCTCCCCCCTCACATAATAAAAAATAATAATTTTAATTTTAATTTGATTAATTTTTTATTTTAATAAATGTTTACAAATATAGCCTTATAGAGAAAACATCTCTAACCATTCGAATTTCCAATTTGAAAGTTATTCTATTTTCAATTTCAGACCCTTGTTAAATTAAAATTTCTCAATCCATTTTAATTTCAAACCCAAATTTTGATTTAAAACTAATTTCTTTCATCAATGGAATGAGGGTTTTCTAATTGAGTTTACCCATGATTGCTTCACACAAAGAAAAAAATCAACATGCATAACCAAAATTTCACAATATAAAACATTCAACGCAAGAATTATCCAACAGTCATTTAGCAGACATGATGAAGACATGAAGATAAAGAGCACAATAGAATATGCGAAATAATCACGAATGCCTACCTGGACACTAATGCTAATTCGCTACACCTCAGAAAATTGTAGAGAAGCTCCTCCTCTTAGAACCTTCTCCTTTCCGAAAATTCTTTCCTTCTCCAATATTCACAATTCCTCCAAGAACCGAAACCCCCAAATGACTAGAAGCATGTAGAAACATATAGAAGCATGTAGAAGCATATAAGCATGTCGAAGCATACGAGCTTGTAGAAGCATATGAGTATGTTCATACACACTAGGAGAGCCTCTATATAAAGGCCTCTAAGATGCATCTAGAATGTGTCTAGAGAGAAGTAGGAGATAAGCATGACAACTAAGCACATAACTTCCACGATAAGAAGATAAACATGATGAGGTGTCTAGAATGTTGTAGACACCATGTGCTCAAATAATGCGCTAACTCTTAAGTGTAGACAACACGTGCATAATTAGAGTGCAAACTCATGTGTTGTCTACATTACAACTCCTGAAAGTTTGGATACTCCTATGTGAACAAATATTAAAATAACGCACCTTAATTTATTTAATAATCACTTTACTCTTTTTAATTTAATTTATTAATTCTAAATCTCATGCACTAATCATTCCAACTTTAAACTTATAACTTTTATCACCAAATTAATTCTTTTATTTAATTAATTTTTCAATTAATTAAATAAAATTAAATGTTAAAATATTATAATGATTTTTCATATAATTAAATCTTTTAATTAGACTTAATTAATAGAAAATTCCCTAAGAAAAAGTTCGGCAACAATGGCAAAATGGAAACTAGGGCAGGCACTACATCCACCCCCCTAGAATTAGGCTTACTCCTGAAAGCCTACATGAATGATAAGGCTAAGGGATTCAATGTGCAGGCCCCATTGGACCCTTTCCCCAAGTAGGAGGATATGACACTACTGAGGTCACTACAACACACTTAGAGCAATATGATTCCGGTTTAATAGTAAACCAAAAACCACATTGATCCAACATTTGTTCTTTTAACAACTACTAAAATAGATCCCCTAATACATTCTAAACAAGAGCAACATAATGCTCGCAAAGGCATACTACCTCAAAGCATAGATAAAAGATACATGTTTTGCAACTAGAATAAGTTTCAATTTTCAGTTTTGCCCATGTTTAGGTTTTTAGTATAATTTTAGGTTTGAAACCTGAGTGTTGAAGTATGAAAAATATGGAAGTAACACTTTAAGTTCTATTTCAGTTCAACTAGTTTCAAGTTTCAATTTGAAAGAGATACACAGGATAGTTCAAAGTTTTTCATTTTTCGTCCAAATAGTTATCACTAGTGGCGTTCCAATATACCCAGAGCTCCCAATGTAGAAACTCGAGCTCTGATATTTATCATCCTGGGCTCGTTTGGTTGTTGGAATATGATTTAGGAATTGGAATCTAAAATCCTTGATTTTTTATTTTGGAACTTGAAATCCATATTATGGTTTTTGGAATTTATTTAGGATTGTTTGGTTCAAGCCCAAAAATATATGATATTTAGAATTTGTTATTCCAAGTCTATTTGGTTCAAAATACGAATATATTGTTCAAAAAATGAATATAAAAGTTACAGTGAGAAAGGTGATTCATATCTCCAATTTGTTCAAGGTCATGTTCATGGTGCTTCTAACTCCATACATGTCAAAAATGTCGACGTTCATTGCAAAATAAAAATTCAAGAAAAAGTTAAAAGAAAGACAAAAGAAATTAGATGTACGGTACTAGTTATTTTATTTAATCTAAACATATGAATAGGTGCAACAATAGTCGAGATTTTCCCCCAATTAAAAATAATAATATTCCTATGAATTTTTGCAAGAATCTTTCTAATTTCTTCAAGCGGCACTTGCTAATTTTTACAAAACGACGTTCAAAGGGTGCCCAAAGTAGATGCAAAGGGTATCATTTCTTGAAACGCCCCACTCGCTTGGTTACAACTCAATTAAATTTCAAAAATATGTGCAAAAATAGGTGCTCTCAAATAGGCATCTAGATGTCAAACCCAATTAAATTTCACTTTAGTTGAAATCTTCATTTTCAAAAATGGGATTTAAAGTGGGAATTAAAACGAGAATTCTAAATAACAAGTATTTTGAGGGGAGACAAAATTCTTGTTTTAGGGGTCAAATGGGGGTATCGAATCCACATTTTTCTGAATTCTAATTACTATTTTGCAGACCCAAACAATGGATTAGGAATTTTTGAGGATTCCAAATTCCAATTCCCGCTCAAATCTGTGATCCAAACGGACCCTAGTATCACCTTTGTCAATTGATAAACTTAGGAGGTGGTGGCGGCAACACGGTGACACGTGCACATGTTTGATGGTGGGTTTTAGACAAGTTTTTTCTTTTTCTTTTTTTTTCTCCATTTTTAATGCCTCCAAAGGCTAGAGGTACAACTCCACATGGCTAGTGTTCTAGTACTGTGGGCTAAGCTCTAGCTAACCCACAACCTCCTACTAAAAGCTATTGGCCATGGCAAACAATGATTGATTGATGATTTATAGTAGAGCATTATCTCTATAGTAGTGTGTATGAGGTCTATAGAAAGCCCTCCCCCAAATTTTTGATATTTTTAAAAAAATTGTTATAAAAACTATTACTCTTTTTCTTGTGCAAGAATTTATTCATTGCAAATTCAATGATATGACTAAGGGGAGTTGGTATTTGCTTTCTTTAGGTGATGGTGGCCAAAGTAGGCCAATTTATATTGCCATCTTGATTTTTGAAGCCTCTTTTATCTAATGACGAGGTTTAGTTTCCCTAGGGGATCCTAAAAAACTTTCATGGTGAATAATCATAAATATAGAAACCCCAAAACCTTAAATGTTCATATTTCAATTCATGCAACACATCTCATAGTTTGAAATATTTGAATTCTGTCTAGTATTATTGTGGCTATAACTTAAACCTACCTAACAAATGTTAATTATTATAACAAAGTTTTAAAAAATAACAAAAAATTGGGGGAGGGGTTTCTATAGACCTCATATCCACTATGATATAGATAACATTGTACTATAAACATCAATCAATCATTGTTTGCCATTGCCAATAGCTTTGAGGAGGTGGCAGCTTAGCTAGAGCTTAGCCCATGATACTTGAACACTAATCATGTGGAGTTGTACCTCTAGCCTTTGGAGACATTAAAAATGAAAAGAAAAACCTTATCTAAAATCCACCATCAACCATGTACACACATCATAGTATCTTTGTCACCACCACCTAGGTTATATCAATTGGCAAAGGTGATATTCTCATAGTTTGAAATATTTGAATTCTCCATAGTATTATATTACAAGATTATCAAGCCCTTTTATAGATAACATCATGAAAGAAAATTATGCATATACAAAGATCAAATACAAAAAAATCATACATGAGGATCAAATACATGCCCAAAAATGGACATTGAAAAGACCCTTAAGAGGGAAAAACCTAGCCTCCAAAAGCATTTACACTCAATGTTATTAAAAAATAAAATTACAATACACTTACAAAGCTCCCATGGATATCTTGAAACACTAAGGTTTTGATGAAGAGTGCTCCTCTTAATACTACAATCATCCAACATAAATAGAGAAGTGACAACACTATGCAAAAATAAATTATGAACTTATTATCTCCAAAAGTACGGAATTACAAATTTTAAAAATACATGCTAATCCACATGTGTGTTTCCTTACAATATTTCATAAGTCGGAGTCACCAACAACCACCTAGAACTACCCTAAACAACCCTATGTGTCTTCCTTATATAGGCAAATTTCCACCATTTGGGAAGATCTTAGAATTTAGCCCTAATCCTTGAGGTCGACCAACCCTAGATTTTTTTTTTATAAAAAATATTTATTACATTAGTGTTGACTCAAAACAATTATAAATTATAATTTCAGGTAGCCCAACTTCCAAAGGCCACAACTTCTTAACTGTTGACTCAATTGACTATGATAACCACTATTCACAAATGACAACTCCTAATTTACAAGGCCAAGTGCCCCAAAACAAAAGTTTGACCTCATTTCAGAACCTCTAAGGCCTTCAAAATTGAGCTCAAAGATTTTTCACCAAAAATCCTCAATAACTTCAATAATACAAATGGAATGATAATGAAATTGAACTAGAAGGTTGATATATCTAGGATGAGCTTCCACCTGTGAAATTATAACATTTTGAGCTCATATGGCCAATTTACTAAAAATAGTAAGTTTTCACAAATAATAACTATGCATTGAAACAACCCTTATTGAAAAAGACAAAAAAATGTATTTTTGGGTGATGCAAGATTGCTCTTACACCCAAGATGCTCCTGCATCAGGTACTTAAATACAACATTTTGAGACATTATCTGATACTTAGAACATATTATATTATTTCATGTTATGTGATGTTACTTTCAGATATATTGATGTTTGCCATTTAAATGTTTTATGTACATGTATGTTGATGAATTACGTAAAATGTAGGATTAACACATTGATTTTGGAATCTTTATGATTAAGGATATAGGTAGGATGCAAGAAACCCTGATTGATGTATGTTTCAATTTATGTGAATTTATGATACATATATATGTACATGTGATTTTACGGGACTACTGATGTGTGCAATGCGTGTGCAGATATTTAGCCGAGAAACCCTATGGAGGAACATAACTGATCTCTTTGTGTTAGTTTTTGAAAACCTTGTTGTTCGTAATTCATGTATTGTACTGTGAGATGTATGTATGTATCTTTCTATGTTCAGTAAATGTTAATGTTCGTAACTATGTTTTGTTAGTGTCACTTGACACTCGTGAATTGTTTGTGCTCCTCAGTGTACTAGTTAGGGCTAGCTGTGCAACCTTAGGACCTAAGTCAGTTTAAGTTAGTGTTAATTTTCTAATTGAGTTGTTAATCGAGTTTAGTCATCCCTAATCCGAATTAGTGCTTAATCTGCTTTTTAGAGTTGTTAGTTTGTCCTAATTTTATTCTTAGCTTTTGGATGGCTCTAAACCTATTCCTAAGACTTCAAAACATGGAATATTTATACCCAAGGGGTATGGGTATGGGTTAGGGGTCTTTTCCAACCCCTAAGCCCCTTTTATTGACTTTTGAGACCACTCAAAAAGTCTCTTTTTGCCTTTGTGCGAAAATTGACCATGGTTATCTTGAGTTACCTCACCTCATCTCCACTTAGGGTTTAACCATAACGAGGGTAGAGTTAGGAGTTTCTAGAATTGCAAGTGGGTGGGAGAAGTTATTGATCCTTTTGGGTGGTTGAGTTTGAGGCTTATTTAGAGGCCTTTCTTGGACTAGTGGAGGTTGTTACCCAATCTCTACATTTAGAGAGGAGTTCTTGAAGATTGAAGGAAAGGAAGGGAAGCTCTACTCAAACTTGTTCATTGCCATTACCTCTTTGTGAAGGTTGGAATTCTCATCTCCCTTGTTCAGATTTCATTTTTGTTTCATGCTTATGCTACCTTGTTGATGTTTGAATGTTTGTATGGTTGTGGGTATGTTGGGAAGATTTGAAAACCATGTTATTTTTTTGATGTTTTCCTTTCATGTTATGTTTCAATTTTGAGGCTTTTCTTGCATGGGTGTTTTGGTATTACTCACCCTTGGAGAGGGCAGAAGTGACCAATTTTGGGAAAGGTCTGTTTAGTCGGACTCCAACAAGTGTAGAGTCTCTTCTCAGGATGAGAAGAGGGAGAAAGGGTAGGGTGTTATGGGCCCCTACCTGTCAGCGCAAACCTTGTATGATTTTGGTATGTTGAAATGGAAGAACGGAAGTTCTTGGTATATAGCCCCGATTGGGCATCGGTTTGGTGTTGTGCTTGACTTCTCCTGGTTGGAAGAATCCACCTTTCTCTAGTCTTGATTCATTGTGAATCCTATTGTGTAAACCATGTATGATTATGCATGTTTGATTTTCTCCTGGTTATGCTTGGTTGTCACCCGATCAGATAATTGTTTCCTCCATGGTTCTTGAAATGAGATTCAGAAAACATTACAAACTCCTTGATTATGATCATGAAGAAAATTTGATTTAATTGTGAAATTTGGGATTGAGATCCGATTGCAAATTGTATTTTAAACCTTATTGTAAATGGCAACGAAGCCGGGTTTTCTTCCTGATTCTTTCCCGGCTGAGCCTTGAATCAGGTTTGCCAATATAATTGGTGTTTGAGTAAAATTGTTTATCTTGTGATTTAATCGTAATTTCAAAATAGCCGGATGCACAGTAGGAATAAGGTGTTTGATGATGGTTTAACTGAACAAAATTTCAAGTTTCCTTATATGTTCAAAATGAAAATTATGTTAAGAAAAAAAGAAAATAATGGATATGGTTGATATAATTTAATTCAAGTTGTTTTAGGAAATCAATTTAATCATGCTATGTTGTGACACGATCATTAACTTCATGTTTAATTCCATTCACTTCTACTCCCTTGTATAAATGATGGAAGGATATTGCTCAACGTATGATTTGTGTATGCTCCTACGTCAGTTCGGGTGTGAATGGAATGACGAATTTAGTCCTTGGTTTAATCTTTTCTAGATGTGATAGAAAATTGTATTGAATCCTACCTTAATCACCTAATAGATTTAAGAGATGCACTATTAGTTTTGTAAGCCATAAGAAATTTTTAGGAATTAAAACCTTGTGATAATATTAGCATTATGTTAGCTTTTCAATTTTTGATCCAACTTAAAGAAGATTAAATTAACTTTTCATATCATCCCTAAGAGAAAATTTCCAAAAAGCACCCACCTACAGGATGCTGAAAATTGTATGGAGAAATAATTTATTCTCTTGTTGAACAGAGAATATTCCTTGGATTCTTTAAGAAAATAAAAATAAAAAATATATTTTCTAAATTTAATAATATCTAAACTAGTTTTGAGCAATTGAAAAAGAAAATATCCTATTCCTATCAACTAAACTTTATGAATTAATGTTGGGTAGATGTCAGTTTTGGAAGGAAAAATATTCATAATAAAAAAAATTTGGGGTAGGTCATCACATGGGATGGCGTCACCCCATGTCCCATCTCCCTCCTCCATATAAGATTGACGCTCAAATCTTTAAGTTGCTACTTGCAACTATGTCTTTTCCCTTATACTTTTGGGCCGCAGGTTTGATGGAGGGAGGGGGGGCGGCTCTGCAGCTGAACCCTCGGGCAGAGCGCTGTCCCAAGGACAGCGCTTGGGAAGCGCTTGCCCAAGGGCTTGGGGAAGTAGGTGTGTAGGGGGGTGTAGGGGTAGCTTAGGATAGGAGGTTAGTTTGTAGGTAGTTTCATATTTAAGTTTTTTTTTAGTTTGTAATTAGTATGTTAGTTAGTTTATTATTTATTTTAATTTGTGTTTTATTAAAATGTTTAAATAAGTTAGTGGTTAAAATTTTTAGATTATTTTATTTGTTCATAGTTAATGATAGATGTTAGTTAATATGGTTGTAGTTACTTTTAGCTTTTTGTTAATAATTTTAGTTAAGTTATTTCATTAGTATTAAACTAAGTTAGTTAGATTGTTTTGTATTAGTTAAATTGGCTTAGTTTAGATTTAATTTAACTGGTATTATAAAATATAGTTTAGCTTAGTTTTGTATCAAAAAAAAAAAAAATTAAAGATAGAATTCACTTGGAGTCAGTTTAGTTTTAAATCAATTTAGTTGTTTTACTATTTTGTAAAGGTTTAATTTATTGATTGGTTAATTAATAGACTTTATTAAAATGATTATCAAAATGATTGCTTAAAATTATAGCTTATAACGTTTTAGTTTTGTTAAAGTATTGTTAAAAATTGTAGATAACGTTTCATGAAATATTTTTATTATCTTAATTTAAATTCATATGGTCATTATATTAGAAATGTTTTATTTGATTTTTTTTATAAATTACGATTGGAATAAAATTAAATATAGTTTATATAGGTGTATGGGTCGATGCGATATGACTTTTAATGGGTTCTTGTCTTGATAATCAAATGAATTTAAGAGAAGTCAGTTTTAATTCATTTAAGTATAGATATTAGATTTAGATAGTTTAGTTTTTTTAAAGATTTGTGTTAATTGTTTAATTATTTTAGGAAGCTTTAAATTTCATATTAGTTAGAATTTATTTAGTTGTTAGTGGATTAAATTTAAAATTAGTAAGTTTATGATAGTTGATTTTTATGTTCAAATAGTCGGAATGTTTAAATTAATAAATTATTAGATACATAAGTTCAGTTTTAATTCTAGTTAAGTTGTTTTTCCTTAAGTGACTTTTAATAGCGATTAAATTGTAAATTGATAATTGTCTAAGAGTTTTATAGTCGATTTTGATTATATACCTTCAATGAATCTAAACTCGAATACATTTACATTGTCATTTAAATAATTGTTCCTTATTTTTGAATGTTAATGTAAGCACATAAGTTATCGATATCAATCTTATAGCAAAAGTTTCAAATCTTAACGATGTAATCGTCCCCATGTTATAATCTTAAGACGTAATGTAGAGAAACTGACTTAAACTGTAATCACAATCATTTTCAAACTTAGAGTAATTTTATCGTTATTCAAAAAAAAATAAAATTGTGTGTTTTTGCCCTCGTAGTTTGGGCATGACAATCCTCAATTTCCCTGGTAATGAATCCAAAAGTCTCAGGAAATTCTTCATATATGCACTCTTCAAAGGATACTTTATTACAATGGAAAACCACTCAAACATAGAGTTAAAAATTGACTTACATTAATAAAAGAAGAGCTTCTGATTTACAACACCATTACCATCATCAAAAAGGCCCTAGAAGTGACAATTTAGTAACCATGGAATGTTAGTTATGCACATACACTTCTATATTGAATTAACTTATAATTTGAATAAGTGGTTAATACAAAAAACATATTAGATCCTTTCTAAAATTCAAAAAAAGGCCCTTTCACTTTGCTATTATTCTCGTCTGGATAGTGCTTGGTTATGAAGTACTTTGCTAACATAAGTAGGCTCATCATCAATCTTTAACCTTACCATGAATTGGTTTAGCCTTTCTAGTTCTCTTTGTCCAAGAATATCTTTGTGAATAATTAAGTACTGGTATGAAGCTATATCCTCTTTATGGATCATGATTTGGCTTTCCTGCATCAGCATCATAAACTTGTCTCTGGATATTTCTAGAACTGTTGCAACCTGTGACATAATATGAAAATTAGTGAGTTTACATCCAAACTCAGTAAGCTGCATCTTCTTTTGAAAAATCTCTCCATTTCTCTCCTTCCAAAGAAACCATAAAATTTTGCAAGTCAGAACAAACCAAAAGGTGTTGGCCTTAAGATCAAAGGACTCCACAAAACCAGCTAAGATCTCACTCCAAGAAAGACTAGGTCTATTGTTCCATACAATAGGAGACCCAAAGAAAATAAACCAGACATCATAGGGAAACCTACAATCAAAAAACAAATGCTCGAAAGATTCAAGAACATCAAAAACACCACATACAATAGGACTTCCTAGACCATAAGGAAGAGTGTTACCAACATCAAGCTTACTCAAGAGAAGCAACCACCTAAATCAAGTTCTTAGGTTCACAGGGGGAGTGCTAGAAAATATCAAATATAAATTGTCACTTGGAGATTGAGAAATCCAGCCCCAACCATGGTTAACCCTCTCAAAGATAGAACAATCATCTTTCAACCTATTATAAATCTGATTGGCGGAAGTTGCATGAAAACTAGAACCATTTGTCCATTTGATCCAATACAAATATTGCTCAATGTGTTTTCTTTTATAGAATCAGCTCATGCAAAATAACTACATGGAAAGGTAAAACCATGTGTCTAATAACCATGACTACACAATTTTTTTTTTTTGGTTCAATGTACAAATCATATAAAATATCAAACCAATATTAAATACACTTTACACAAATCCAATTAAATATTTAATGTGGCTAAACACATCAAGTAAGATTGCATCAAAAATAAATATTGTAATTTTTTTTAACAAAATATATAACACCCTATTCCTATCAAGTGGTACACTCTTTTTAGGTAGACAATTTGTCATCTTGTGGAATTGTTTATATTAGTACATTTTTTAATACAACTCTCATTGTAGTCACCTAGGATCAATTTGTAATTGTTCATTTCTCTTACTCAAATGGTGCATTTCATTCTAATGAGACATTTTTTCCACGAACTCAGCTTTCTTGCAGTTCTTTTGAGTTCTTTTAACTTTTTTCAGAACTTATTTTTATAATATGTACACCTTTGAAGAATTTTTAAAATAGTAGATATAATACAATTCTTAGTCTGCCACACAAATATTCTTATTCTTGCAAACTACAAATTACTTGTATCTCTAATGTTAGTTGATTCATCATCTTCTAAAATTGTGTTTATAAACTAGGAAGCCACATATAAACTATTGGTATAATAGATGAATTTAAATGTGTTTTATATAAATAAGTGAAGTATTGAAACATTCAATTTATTCATTTTTCAAATTTCTTTTGACGCTATTATTAAAAACATTAGCTCATTACAACATATTAGCCTCAAAATCATAATTCCCAATTTATGTAAGGTCTTATAGTTTGTTGGAAGACTCCCCCTTTGCCTTGAAAGTCTTCTAAATAAAAAAATAAAGAGAGATGATTATTTATTCATTTCAAAGTTTAATTATCTTATAAATCTATGTTATAACCTTCACGACCAAAATTATGAGTGACACTGCCAAACTATAATTGTTAATTATTATTTTTGATTGGTAATAGGCCGAAGCCTTTTATATGTTTATTAATTAAAATATAAATTTACACGAGGCTTCGTTCAATGTGGGCACTGGTAAGAAATAACAGAAAAGAAAACCTCCAGTTTTGCTCGAGAAATAAGTCTAGCATGTAGTTACATAAATTAAGAAGATAGGGGCATACCTCTATTTACAAATTTAATTTGTGGACATACTCTTATTAGATCCCTATTCTAGATATTGCAAACTATTATATTTTTTGTCTTACAAAGAGGGCTTTGCCTGAAGACAAAGTTTCTCTTATTATTAGAAGCGGGCCCTTTAGACCACACATGTTGCAATTCACATTTAAGCATTTTATTAATCTTGTTAGAACATTATTCCAAGTTGAGGATATCTTTCCATCTTAGTATCTATGATGATATCTCCAATTTTGAAATTGTTCCTATTTGAAGTTTTCTTACTTCCCACAAACATCCACAAAATACACAAAGCAAATCTACCTCGTTAAAGGACGTGAAGTACTTTCATCTGTATATTAGAATGGTTAGTATACTTTAAAACAGGATTTGTTTTTAGTAAATAAATCAGAAACAAATCTCTTATGTTAATCTGTTTGAGTACTACTTTCTTCTAGTTACTAGGAATACCTTTATATTAGCAAGATTTAGAAACTTCTTAGAACTCCTTTTACCATGGTATGTATGAAAACATGATCTTTCTAAGCCAAGCTATTATTGAAGATCTTTGAAAATATCCAATCATTTCCGTTTTGAGGGACTAAATTACCCACCATACGCTAGTAAAACAAAGTGATTCTAATTAACTTGAAGAACCCAATGAACAAAGGTAAAACTTAGAAAATTATTTTTTCAATGTGACTTCACACCTATGCATGCGCACAAACATGCATGCATGTGCACATGCACACACACACATTTGAATCAATTGGGATTCTTGGATACATTAGAACAATTTAGCAAAGGAATTAATAACAGAAGGAGTTTTTTGAGTACATTAAAATATATACTTGATATGAATGTAACATAAGAAAGTGTGAGCTCGTTCAGATTAGAAAATTTACAACTAAGAGCCATGGATACATGTTCAAATTTCTAAGTTGGATTACTTGTAAATTAGTTAAGGGTTTTTACTACTTGACAAAATGCTACTAGAAACATACTAAAGATCACACTAAGTCTATAGTATTCACATAGATTACACTAGCTAACACAACTAAAAAATAAATAGCAATGATAAACATCCAGCTAACCCATAAGAAAACGACCAATATAAAATTATACTAAGCCATGATTGAAACAAAGGTTAACTAAGGATCGAACACCAACCAAGCTAGACCCGAAACCAAAAAAATATGACTTGACTAAGGAAAAGGACATACCTAAGAACAACCAGGGTTAGAAAAGGGAGAACTAACAAAGGAAACAAAAAAAGAGACACAAACTACCCACACTAAGGAAACCAAAAAGAGGTCAACCTACCAAGAAGCCAACCAACCAAAAGAAGAGAATGAAGCCACCACCAAGGAGAACCCAAACGTGAATAGGTGAAGATATAGAGAGGGTTTGAAGAGGGCTAGAATAGGAAAAGACATGAGTGAAGGATGAGCAATCAAACACAGAGAATGATGAAGAGGGAGAAAGAAACACACATGTTATGTCCTGCATACCCATCCCTACTTTATGTGAGCAAAAAGTTGAGTCCCTTATTTTTGTGTCATGCCCATAATTTTGTAACCAATACTCAAATATATATATATATATATATATATATATATATATATATATATATATATATAAAACTACCACAAAACTTTATATTTCTTGCAACTCTTTCTAATGAAGTACATATGCATGTTTGCATGAAGGAAATCCTTTTACTAAACCTTAGATTAATATAGAAGATACATTAAAATGTCTTCTTTGATAGAGATTCCTACATTTCTAACACTTATAACAAGTAACACAAGACAATTCAAGGAAAACTTTTCTTCTCTTATTCATTCAACATAATAGTACAGATTTGCAACTTGCAATGATTCTATTCCTAGTAATAAAATGGAATTTTAAGCTTCACTAATTTTCTTTCTACTGAAATGTCAACAATGTTTACTACATGTCCTTTCTTGCTATTACATAGTAAAAATATGCATTCTACATTCTTTCTCTTTGCTTAATAACATGAAAACAACAGATTCCATACATGAGCTCCTCATTTACAATGATCATTGAGACATTACAACTACTTGAAGACTATATGAAACAAAAGCCATATTTTCTTCCTTTCACAACCTACACTGCAAGACACAAATCTATAAATCCAACAAGGTTAACTATGGACAACTCACCTCCCATCCTAGGTTTGTATGAGACCACCCCTGAGCTTGGAGAACAAGGCTAAATTGGATACACTCAAACCAAACTCACAAATGCAATAACACCACAAATACAACATTGAACTCCCATAATAATGAGCATCGCAATGGGTTGCCTACAAACCCATGAATGAGGGTGAAGGTGTGCTAAACCCAAGAGGATAAGCAATACAAACTAACCAAGTATCATTCCTTCACAAGGCTTCAACAACCACACAAAAAATGGGTCAAGATTTACATATCATCCTCCTCACAAATTCTCCCCTTATTACCCCCAAGTGTAACATAAAATTTGGAACATGGAGCCCATATTGCATGCTTTTTGCATCTTCCCTCAAACGGGAGATACTCTAAACTCAAGGGCTGACCTAATGAACCCCTTCACCCAAGGCCACTACTTCCATCCCAAGGGTGAATGATGCCTTTCACACCCATGAACATCATACAATCAAAATCACAAAAAGAAAGCAATGCAAAATTCTTCATACCCAATACATACAAGACATGAACATTTACATAACAAGAAATGCAAAAAAAATCTACATATTCATTTCTCACAACTTCAAGATGTAAACTACAAAATGAAAGAGTTCTCTTTCATGGAAAAACATCAACCTTTCTCCTATTCAAATGGAAAATGAGAGTTGAGAAGAGCTTTTTCATCCTTAACCTTTTTCAATCTCCAAAGAAAAACTTAAAGTGAATATAAAACTAGAGAGTGGGTGAATACCAATTAAGTCTCACAAAGCCCTCTAAAATGGCCTCCAAATCCACTACCCCATCCACCAACCAAAACTAGTAGTGACACAAGTACCTTTCTCTTCCACCATCATCCCTCCCATAAATGCAAGCTTAACCAAAAGTGTGGGCTAGGGAAAAAATGCATGACTTCTCCATTTTCGCCACTTTTAAAAAATGACTTATTTGGAGGGCCACTAAACTTATCTAGGCATCCTAATGGTGAAAAATAAGCCCCTAACTCATAATACCACTATATGGGTTGATTACTTTCACTTAAATGACACCCTAGGATCACTATCTAGCCCCCAACAGTCTCCACGAAGTTTGAATTAAAATTTCATCTTGATGTGACCTCACATAACATCTATTAGAAACTGGGATTAACTTAGGTACCCTATTAGGTTTAGTATTAGGTTAGGTATCTTTTGCCAACCCTAAATTGACGTGTCACTTCCATATAGACATCACAAGTGTCAAATAAGACCATTAAAGTAGGTTTCAAAGTACAAGTGACATATCTAACTCACAAAATGAACTTTGATCTAATACATTTGTCCAAATTGTGTTTACAAATAAAATACATCACAACAAGGATTTAATCTATTCATTAGATTAAACCTTGGCTTCACAGTTTTCACATATGTCTAGCCTTGGTTCTATAAAATTCCATGGTTAATTTTCGGCACACAAAATTTGAGTATCAATAGTCCAAGGAAATATATATCTAGAAAAATGATGCAACATAATCTTAATTCAACATTGGCCCGTATAGGCCATAATCAAATAATCTTTTATTTTCGAAGCAATATTCATAGTCAAAATCTTATATGAAGCCCTTGCAGAATTCAAACATCATGCAATATTCATCAATATCAATTTTGAATTTAAAACATAATTCATATGACTAAATATAACTGTTTTCCATTTCCCCTAGAATTCATCCCATCACTAATATCCGTTTAGAGAATCCTTCAATGGGCTAGGTTCTTTGCAGTGGGTTAGCATTGCTAAGGTTGGTGGCTAACATTTCATGTTGGCTCAATTTTTTCATTGACCGAGTTGACTCAATTTGTTCTTGGTTGGGTTGTCTTAGGCTACGAGATCCAACGGCTCTCATGTTTTCATGAGCTATCTGCTCATCATCTCAAAAGCACAATATGCTTCCACGCATTTCCATTCTGACATTTCTTCACTCCGCAGTGTCTCCAAAATCTAGAACTACGCCATGTGGTCCCAATCCTTCTTGCTATCTACTTCCAAACTTGCATGTGATTCCTTGAGAAATAGAATAGAGTTACTACTAGTGTATTTTAGTCATTTCATTGATGTTTTGTGCAACTATAGGAAAAATTGTAACCATGTTTCTATCTTGGTGCACCACCCCCCTTTCCCCTTCTGCAATTTCTTTCTACTTTCCTTGTCCCTTTTCCTTCCCAGTTGTAGTTTAGGTGCACCCTGATAGTGAGAAAGTTGGCCTTCTCCAGAGATTTAGCCTTAGAGTGCAAGTCCCACACTTGGAGGTTGTTTTCATGTTGCATAAGGTTGCTTGAGGGTCATACCTGAAGCAAGGGTGTAGACTTTTATGTCAACACTTTTTGGCATGCTCGGTGGGACTAACATTCAAAGCTTCAAATCAGTTTCTAGAACTTCCACTGGTCATACCATAATTTTTAGCATGCTTGGTGGGACATATTTTAGCTTGATAAGTTTGTTGGTCAGCCAAATTGTCCCCTATTCATTGAGAAATTGGGTTTTTTTCTCAATGCAATCAACCTTTGGAGGCACTAATCTAACACCTTGGCAATTGTATGCATCTACCAATTTCAATAGACCAAGTGCTAGTATGTTTTTGATTTTCTATGTTTCCTTTGGATTTCTATGAAGGTGCTTGTTTAAATGCTTTATCATGGATCCCCTTCATAGAGATTCCTCCCACTTTCTTCCATAATATGAAGAGGTAATTCCTCATCCCTCCCATCCTCTATCTTAGCCACAACCTATTAATGACCACCCTAATTACCTAGATCACTAGGAGGTTTATTTTACTCCAACCTATCATGTCATCTATGGCCACAAATATGTGAAAATCCCCCCCTCCAGGTTCATCATAGTCAAAGAGATCCAGGAGCAACAGGAGAAAAAGATGAAGTTAGACCTTAGTTCAAATCATTTTGAGCTTCAAGAGCATTCATATAGTTTGGGATTCAATTTTGCTAAAATTTCCAAGATTTTTAGCTATGTTGAAAATCCATACACAAATATGGATTGTGGGGATTCTTCTTTTGTTATGATCTTGATGACTTCTTGGATTAAGGAGTTGTAGGAGGGCAAGGAGATGTGGGAGAATGATCCTTATGTTTGTGGCATGGTGTCTGAAGCATTTGATATTTTCAATGAAGTTCACTAGGCCCTTCAAAAGGTGCAACAAAAGGAAGAACTAAAACATAAGGAAATTAAGGAGGAGGCAAGGCTCAAGCTTTCTCAAATGCAGAGAGCTGAAGTGTAAGAGCCTCCAAGGAGGCAATTTTCTAGCTTTAGACAAAGAAACCCTCCCCAGATCTCTACTTCAAGATGCCCTAAATCTCATCCTATATCTCAGACGCCTCCACATGTTGATGGTGAGCCCATACATGATTATTGTCCCTTCTTCATTATTGATGAAGTGGACATGTCTTTTCCCACATCAGTGACAACAAGGGAGAAATTGCCAATTAAAGAGCATGTGTTGCAGCAAGGGGTCATGGAGGAAAAAAAAAATGAGTTTGTTCCTATTCTTGAGGTACAAAATTTTTCTTTTGAACCTAGGGTGGAACCTGAGGGCTTGTTGCAAAAGGAAGGAGAGCCAAACCATGTGTTGTAGCAGGAGGTCTCCCATGATGTGATGGAGAAAGAAATATTGCCTAGGCTACCCCAAGTACATGCAGTACAAGTTGTTTCTCATGAGCCAACACATACTCTGAAGGGTGAAATATTATTGCAGTAGCTTGAAGCACAATGAAGGCAGAGCTTGCAAAGCAGTTGGAGGCTTGACAACAAGTGCAGGAGGTGCAACACCTTGTTTACAAGGATTGACATAGGCTAGAGAAGGAACATATGTTGCAGCCGCAACATGAAGAAACACACACATTACCAACCACACCATCAAAGCCAGCCCCTACTAACCAAGAAGATTCAAGTGTTGTAGAGCACAACAATGTGGTCGAGGCTAATTGCTTAGACCCAGTGCATGTTGCCCTCGGTCATGCTTACTTTTCAACATTAGGATGAAGATAACACATAAGAGAAGGCATGTTTTGCTCAAGAAGATGGTGTCGTAGAGTTGGAGAGCTTCATTTTTCTCAACATTGGGAAGGTGTTCCAAAGTGCATCATTATGTCTTTAATGTTGGATTCTATTTTCTGTTGCCTATGTGCATGGAAAAAGAAATAAACTTGTATGAAGGGGCAACTATTTCAACAAGCCAAAAAATGACTTTGTTTGATTTTTTGCATTGTAAATACCTGTACATAATAGAGTAGGTTTTTTTCTACTATCCAAGAAGTGCACGAGCACAACTATTCCTTCCTAGATATATAAAATTGTGTAGTTTGCTCGTTGCAAAGGTAGATTTTTATGGAGTTGCAGGTGGAATAGCATCTTGTTCTTTTTTGGTGACTCTATGCCCAATGGATTGCTTAAGGTCACTAATCTATGCTTAGCAGGCAAGAATCCTTTTGAGTCACCAAGAATGTTGGCCATTGTTGCCCCCCATTCATCCCATCATTGATATATGATTAGAGAAACCTTCAATGGGTTAGCATCGCTAAGGTTGGCGACTAACATTTTGTGTTGGCTCAGTTTCTTAATTGACTGAGCTAACTTGGTTTGTTCTTGGTCTGCTTGACTCCAGCTATGACATCCAACAACTCTCGTGTTTTTGCGAGCTATCTTCCCATCTTCTTGAAAGTACGAGATGCTTCTACGCATTACCATTTCAATGTTTTCTCACTCTGTAGTGTCTCTGCAAGGCTCCAAAATCTAGAACTATGACATGTGGCTGGGTTCCCCATCTTTCGTGCTATTTTCTTCCTTCATTGGGAGGAATCTTTTTGTTGCATCTCATCCATCCATTGGAAATAAAGAGGATCTACATCAATGACCCACATATTTTCATGAGATGGTCTTCTCATCTTGTGAAAGTGTGAGATGCTACCAAGTGCTATAATTCTAGTGCGCTGAAGCTTGGAATTACATGACAACCATTGGATCTAGCACATCTTGGAATCTCCTCATTGCATTGCAGTCGTCCGTTGGAAATAGAGCTAATATTGATTGATGGTTGTTGTGTCTTTTTGTTTGGCTCAACGAGGTTTTGTGAAGATACAAAATGTTTCCACATGTCGCCATTCTAACATTTCTTCATACTAAGATTCTTTGCAAGGCTCTAAGATCTAGAATTCTAGCACGTGGCAGATTGTCCCATCTTCAATGCTTAAGCGAGCCCAATATACACATGTGCAGATCGACAGTGGAGATTTTGTGAAAGATTAAAAGATTTTCATCTAATCTGTCAAACAATAGAACACAAGATGCTACCAAGTGTCACCATTCAGATGTTTCCTCACTTTGAAGTGTCTCTTTGAGACTCCAAAGATCAAAATTGTACAAGATGCTACCATGAGTCGCCATTTTGGCATTTCTTCAAGCTGCAAAGTCTTCATGAGGCTCCAATGCCTAGAATTACGTGATAACTATTGGATCTGATGCATCTTCGAGGATTTCTTCGCTACATCTCAGTCATCCATTTTGAAGGAAGGATCTCAATTGACAATTGTGACCTAATCTCTCATTATGGAGATTCTCACTATATTTGGGCCATTCATTTCAATGGAGGATCTTCATTGACGACCAAAATTCAATTTTAAGGAAATTGAATTCCTCCCACCTCCCCGTGGTCAACCTTGCATGTTGCGGGAAAATAACATGTCATGATATCCTTCCTCTTAGTTTTCTTTGATCATGGCATGCCAAAAGGGCTAGTTCTTCAATGCTCGATGACTTCTTGGGCCTTGTTTGCATGATGCCAATGCATTCCATGCCTCTTTAATGCATGAAATAATTAGATTTCATTAATTTGATCTCTTGTGGCTGAGGGCACTCATTTTTTGCTCTTCCTATCACTTCTAGCATTGAGTTTCACTTCATGATCAGATCTCATTTTGATTCTTAGTTATTGCTCTCCTTTGCAACTCAACTCCACATGGTCACAGTTTGAACTCCATAGTTAAATCAATGTTATGCCTGAACTCTTTAAAAGGTAGTTGTAAATATGTTTTCTAGGTTCTTCTCTATTTTTATTTTGTAGTAGCATTATGGTCAGCAACTTTTGCCTTTCCATTAATGAAATCTATGTTCCTTACCTTCTCTTGCCATTTTATTGTCTAGTGCATGTATGTTCCTTGTGGTGAATGCTTCTATTTTGCTTTTCTTGATTCAGATGTTGTGTTAAGTTTGCTAGCAGTTGCTGCATGGTGAAATACCTTTCCTTTCAACACTTCAATGAGTTCCAAACCTACATGTGATTCCTTGGGAAATAGAAACAGTCAAGACTAGTGTATTGTGTAGTTATGAGAAGAGTTGTAACGATGTTTCTATCTTGGTGGATCAACTCCCTTTCCCTTTTTGCAATTTCTTTCTATTTTCCTTCTCTATTTTCTTTCCCAACTATAGTTTAGGTGCCCCTTGATAGTGAGGAAGCCAACCTTCTCTAGAGATTCAGCCTCATAGTGCAAGTCCCACACTTGAAGGCTGTTTCCATGATACACAAGGTCACTTGAGGGTCCTACCTCAAGAAAGGGTGCAAACTTTTGTGTCAACAATTCTTGGCATGTCTGGTGGGATAGATTTCAACTTCATAAGTCCATTGGTTAGCCAGTTTGTGAATTATTCCTTGAGAAATTAGGTGTTTTTCTTAGTGCAATCAACCTTTGGAGGCACTCATGTAACACCATGGAAACTATATGTATTTACCGGTTTCAACAGACCAAGTGCTGGTATGTTTTTGATTTTCTATGTTTCCTCAAGAATTCTATGAAGGTGCTTGTTTAAATGCTTTATCATGGATCCCCTTCATAGAGATTCCTCCCACTTCCCCCTGTATTATGAAGAAGCTATTCCTCAGCTCTCCCATCCTCTATCTCAACCATAGTGTGGTTATGAGTAGCTTGATTACCTAGATCACCAAGAAGCTAATTTTACTCTAACCTATCATGTCATGTATGGCCATGAATATGTGAAAATTTCCCCCTCCAAGTTCATCATAGTCAAAGAGTTTTAGGAGTAGTAGGAGAAAAAGATGAAGTCAGGCCTTAGTTCAAATCTTTCTAAACTTCAGGAGCATTTAGATACTTTGGGATCCAAGTTTGCTGAACTTTCCAAGATTTTTAGCTATGTTGAAAATTCCTGCCCAAATACGGACTGTGGGAATTTTTCTTTTGTTATGCTCCTTATGACTTCTTGGATTAAGGAGTTGTAGGATAAAAATGAGATGTGGGAGAATGATCCTTATGTTTGCGGCATGGTGTCTAAAGAATTTGACATCTTCAATGAAGCTCACCAAGCCCTTCAAAAGGTACAGTAGGAGGAAGAACTAAAATAGAAGGAAATTAAGGAGGAGGCAAGGCTCAAGCTTTCCCAAATGCAGAGAGCTGAAGTGCAAGAGCCTCTAAGGAGGGAGTTTGCTAGCTTTAGACAAAGAAATCCTCCCCAGATTTCTACTTCAATTTTCCCTGAATCTCAACCTACATCTCAGATGCCTCCACATGTTGATTGTGGTTGAGCCCACACATGATTATTGTCCCTTCTTCATTGTTGATGAAGTGGACACGCCTTTTCCCACATCAGAGACAATAAGTGAGAAACTGCCAACTGAAGAGCATGTGTTGCAGTAAGGGGTCATGGATGAAAAGAACAATGAGGTTGTTCATATTCCCGAGGAACAAAATTCAGCTTTTGAGCCTAGGGTGGAACATGAGGGCCTGCTGCAAAAGGAAAGCAAGCTAGTCCATGTGTTGTAGTAGGAGGTCTCCCATGATATTATGGAGAAAGAAACATTGCTTAGGCTACCCCAAGTACATGAGGTACAGGTTGTTTCTCATAAGCCAACACATACTCCAAAGGGAGAAATATTGTTGTAGCAGCTCAAAGCACAACAAAGGTAGTTTGAGGCAGAGTTTGCAAAGTGGTTGGAGGCCCAAAAACAAGTGCAAGAGGTGCAGCCCCTTGTTTGAAAGGATTCACATGGGATAGAGGAGGAACATATGTTGTGGCTACAAAATGAAGAAACACACACATTACCAACCACACCATTTGAGCCAACCCCTACTGGCCAAGAAGTTAAAAATGTTGTAGAGCACAACAACATGGTCAAGGCTGATTGCTTGGAGCCAGTGCCATGAAGAGGATGCCCAATCATTCATCTAACTCTAAAAAAATGCATGTTGCCCTTGATTATTCTTATTGATCTTGAGCATGAGGATGAAGATCATAAGGAAGAGAAAGCATTTTTTTTTTGAAGATGGTATCCCAGAGCTGGAGAGCTTCATTTTTCTCAGCATTGGGAAGGTGTTCCAAAGTGTAGTAGTATGTCTTTCATGTTAGGTGCTATTTTCAGCTGCCCATGTGCATGGGAAAATAAATCAACTTGTAAGAAGGGGCAACTATTTCAACAAGCTTTTTTGAAATACCTATACATATTAGGTATTTCAAAAAATGGCCAATATTCTTGGTGACTATGTTTGATTTTTTGCATTGTAAATACCTATACATATTAGAGTAGGTGTTTTTCTTCTTTCCAAGAAGTGCACGAGCACAACTATTCCCTCCTAGATATAGAAAATTTTGTAGTTTACTGGTTGTAGAGGCATATTTTTGTGAAGTTGTAGGTGGAATGGCATCTTGTTCTTTTTTGGTGACTCCATGCCTAATAGATTTCTTATGGTACTAATCTATGCTTAGCAGGCTAACATCTCATTGAGTCGCCAAGAATATTGGCCATTTTTCCCTCCATTCAGCTCATCATTGATATTCAATTAGAGAAACCTTAAATGGGTTGGGTTCTTTGCAGTGGGTTAGCATTGCTAAGGTTGGTGACTAACATTTCGTGTTGGCTTAGTTTCTTGATTGATCAAGATGACTTGGTTTTTTCTTGGTCAGGTTTACTTTGGCTATGAGATCTAGTGGCTCTTGTATTTTTGTGAGCTATCTTCCCATCTTCTTGAAAGCACAAGATGCTTCCATGCGTCACCATTTTGGCATTTTCTCTGTAGTGTCTCTGCGAGGCTCTAGAATTTGGAACTGTGCCACGTGGTAGGAGTCACCACCCTTCGTGTTATCTGCTTCCTTTGTTGGGAGGAATTTCTGCGCTACATCTTTGTCATCCACTAGAAATAAAAAGGATCTATATCAATGGTCCGCATGTTTTCGTGAGATGGTCTTCTCATCTAGTGAAAGTGCAAGATGCTTCCAAGTGTTGTAATTTCTACGTTTCTTCATACTGTAGAGTCTTCGTGAGGCTCAGAAGCCTAAAGTCACATGATAATCATTAGATATGGAACATCTTGGAGTCTCCTTATTGCATCTTAGCTATCCATTGGAAATAGAGCTAATCTTGATCGATGGTTGTCATGTCTTGATTTTTGGCTCAACAAGGTTTCATGAAGATATAAAATGTTGCCACATGTTTCCATTCTGACATTTCCTCATACTATGATGCTTCCACGAGGCTTTGAGATCAAGAATTCTACCATGTGGTAGAGGGCCCCACTTCTGACGCTTAAGCTAGCCCAATATACACATTTGTAGATCGACATTGGAGATTCTACAAAAGATAAAAGATCATTGTCCAATCTGTCAAACGACAAAATACAAGATGCTAACAAGTGTCTTCATTCTGGCATTTCGTCACTCCATAGTGTCTCTGCGAGACCTTAAAACCTAGAATTGCTTGAGATGCTGCCACATGTCAGCATTTCAACATTTGTTCACACTGCGAAGTCTCCACAAGGCTCCAAAGCTCAGAATTGTGTTATAGCCATTGGATCTGACACATCTTGGAGGGTTTCTTCGTTGCATCTTGGCTGTCCATTTTGAAGGAAGGATCTTGATCGATGGCTGTGACTTAATCTCTCATTGGGGAGATGCTTGCTGCATTTGGACTGCTCATTTCAATGGAGGATCTTCATCAATAGCCAACATTCAATTTTGGTGAAATCAAGCCCCCCTCGTTGTCAACCCTACATGTTGTGGGTGGATAATACATCATGTTATCCTTCCCCATGATTTTCTTTGTCCATGGAAAACTAGTAGGTCTAGTTCTTCAATGCCCAATGACTTCTTGGGCCTTGTTTGCATAACGTCAATGCACTTCATGCTTCTTTAATGCATGAAATGATCATATTTTAGCAATTTGACCTCTTGTGGCTGAGTGCACTCTTTTTTTGCTCTTCCTGTTACTTCCAGCATCAAGTTGTACTTCATGATTACATTTCATTCTGATTCTCAGTTATTGCTCTCCTTTGCAACTCAACTTTGCCTGGTTGGAGTTTGAACTCCATAGTTAAATTAGAGTTATGCTTGAAATCTTTAAAAGATAGTTATAAATATGTTTTTTGAGTTTTTATCTGTCTGTATTTTGCATCAGCATTCTGCTTTGCAACTTTTTCGTTACCATTAATCAAATATCTATTCCTTACCTTCTCTTTCCATTTTGTTGTCTAGTTTTTGTATGTGCCTTGTGGTGAATGTTTCTTTTCTTCTTTTCTTGATTCAAATGTTGTATAAAGTCTGGTACTAGTTGTTGGATGGTAAAATATCTTTCCTTTCAGCACTTCAATCAGTTCCAAACTTGAATCTGATTCATGGGGAAATATAATAGAGTTAAGACTAGTGTATTTTGGTCATTTCATTGATTTTTTGTGCAACTATAGGTAGAGTTGTAACCATGTTTCTATCTTGGTGCATCACTCGCCTTTCACTTTCTACAACTTCTTTATGTTTTCCTTCTCCCTTTTCCTTCCCAGTTGTAGTTTAGGTGCACCCTAATAATGAGGAAGCTTGCCTTCTCTAAAGATCCAACCTAAGAGCGCAAGTCCCACACTTGGAGGAGGTTGTTTTCATGTTGCACAAGGTCGCTTGAGGGTCATACCTCAAGTAGAAGTGACTAATTTTTGTGTCAAGAATAACCATAATTCAATTAACATCCTTATCATAACCATTTTAATAGAGAAACATTAAAGTATACATAACATTTCCTAATCCTGATCGTCATTAGTGCTATACTTAACATAAATCAATTCACCATATATTATCATATAAGATATCTTTGTCTAATCAATCTACAATGTATCAAAATATCATGTCATAAGAGTATCAACATGAAAATATATCCACTATTCAGTTAGGACTCAAAATTGTGGGAGGATTTTGAGAGCCATATTTAAATATTTTGCAAAATAGGACCCTTATAAATATTTTTTCATGCATATGTACCTGGATATTGTTTTGAGTCCAATCATATAGTTTAGTTGTTCCATGCCTTTCATTTAGTATATCTATGTGTCTCCTAGTGTTAAAGTTACAATTTTGAGTCATTTTATGAGATGCCATTCAGAGCACTTGTCAAATCTGCATTTTTGCATAAGTGTCAAACAATGTTTGAAGGGCTAGTTTGCATTTGAATATCTTGCATCTGGTTCAGTTTGACGATTCACCACTTTAGGAGTGTTTATATGCATATAAAAAAACCTATACTTTATATTTTGAGTCATTTTGATAAGTTATAATATGTTTTTGAGTTCCTCAAATTTAGTTGTTAACTATATGTCATGCTAATGCATTTTGCACATTAATTTTAGAAGCCATGTTTGACAGTGAATATTTCATGACCTATTGAGTATTTTGAAGAACTAGTCATGTCCCTATATTGTAGTCATAAATGAATTTCAATATATGCAATTTTAAGTCTTGATGAATCTATTTGATATGTTTTCAAATCCAATTCCATATGCAAAAAGTTAAAAATTGCCCAGTTGTCTTTTATGACAGTTAACCAATAGCCCTATTTGACCAATCATAACTTTTAGCTGTTGACCAAAATGTGAAAATTCCTTCTTCACTGCATTTTAAAAGTCAAGGACATGTTATGTTCTAGATTTGAGCTCTTCACAAATCCATTTGACTAGTTTTCAAACACAATTCCAAATGCAATTTCTAAAGTTTTATTGGTATTGAGAATTGCAAATTGATTGAAATGCATGCCTAAGATGCAATATCTGTGAAATTATGATAGATGAGCCTAAATGAATTATACCAATATGTTCTATAATTAAATTACTCCTACCATGTGATTTCACAAGTCTTCATCAATCTATTTGCACTCTTTCCCAAGTTCATTCTATATGTAGAAATCTCTACATTGTAAAGGCACCTAGTTCTACAAGTTTTGGAAGTTGATTTCAAAATCTTGCCAAATATGTCATGTTAGTTGTCATTAGCCCAAATTGTGGAGTCATACTCTCCATATAAAAGTCTTCCAATGCACCTTTCTAGACTCCCAAATAATTGTTTGACTTGTTTTTGAAGTCAAACCCATATGCAACTTTCTATTTTTAACATGTTGTTTGTAGGATAAAATTTTAAGGGCAACATCAATAGTTAATAAGTGTTGATCTAGAGGTTCTCATTAGGATAAAGTTTGTAGGAAAGATCATGGTTGATCATATATCATATGTGCAATGTGTCAGGGCCTAGTTATTTGATTTTGTTAATTTTTAAAGCTGACTTATGGGCCTATCACACAAAGATGACATTTTTTAGAAAGGGCAAGGAATGAGTTTTGAGTCATCCACAAATGATTGGATTTGAATTTAGTCAGTATAAGAAGGTTTCTCAAGAGCTTTCCTCTAGGGAAAGTTGATTAAAATCAATTTTTTTAGTTAGGCCACATTGTGACCCGACTTACTGCATCATTCTTTTGATTCCAAGTGGAGAAGATAATGTTATTACTTAGATATTTTTGATCAAGAAATTAATACCAAATTCGAGTATTGATTGAAGTTGAGATTTGAGCTTGATTAAATACTCAAAGGGCATTGTTTGATTTTATAATACAACAGGTTGCTAACATTACTTTTGACGATTGCATAGTATGTGATTAGCAAGCTTGACTTTCCTGCTCAGCTGGAGAATAAATTTGTGCATTCTTTCCAAATTGAAAGTTGTAGATGTTTTATAAAGAGGACCCACTTTTGATCCGAAGATGATTAATGAATATGTGGGATCATTTACATAGTGAATAATAGAGGAGGGAATGGAACATACCTGTGAGTTCCTATGACTAGCCTTTGTTAAAAATCACATTAGCAATGATCCTTCATTCAAAATATTCTCAAAGACTTCTCATGCGATGAAACTTGAATCTGGGAGAATGTTTATATGTTTATATTTAGCTACGTAGGGAATCCTCTCCCACATCAACTATGTAAGGCTTGTTTTGGATGTTTATTGGGGCACACAAGTATTATTTTATTATTGAAAAATTAATAATTTGCTTAGATGAAACATGAGAAAATAAGTTAATTGTTTCAACTATCCTCCAGTATATTGACCACACAACTAGTAAAACAAAAACTAATATATTGACTAAATAGTGTACCTTGTATGGAAGTTAACCAAGCATGGAAGATCACGATGAAGGATCATGAATATGATCTTGCTGAGTTGCAATGGTTGTAATTAGCAGAGAACCTTGCATCCATTCGAAAGGCAAAAAACTCAATGCGTAAGTTTGGATCATTAATTGTGTGTATTTTCTTTTATGTTCATATTTTCCAATTATTGGAAACATTGTTTGGGAAAAAGGAAAAGCTGTTACAAGATATATTAATGAGTACATAATGTAGTTGGACCAAAATTTTGAGAATATTATGGATGGTTATTTTGAGGAATTCAAATAGAAGATGAGAAAAAGACTAAGAATCTTAACATCATTAGTTATGAAGCATTATAATGCTGTACATCTTCTGGCAGACACAAATTATACATTTGTACAAGAAGTTAAGCCTATGAAATCATGGCTTAAACCTTTTGGCTATGAAATTGAAAGTGATAATGTGACTGCAAGCATTACTGCACTATTCAATGAGGAAATTAATGCAAAGGTTGAGCCCTTTGGGAAATATGAGGAAGCAAAGGATAGAATAACAATTGATATCAAGATTGCTTCCACTGATAAGAATAGAAATAAAATGATTGAAGATCTTGAAGTGAAGATAGGCACTCAAGGAAAAGGAAAATAACTTTTGATGTTAACACAAGGCCTTGGAGAGGATGAATAAAATGACAACAATGTAGAGAAAGAGGAAGAAAGTGCTAAGAAATAGGGAAAAGCCCTAGCACTTGTTCCCCCACTGACAAAGAAGGAAAAATAAATTGAGCCAAAGGAAAGGAAGATTGTGAAGAAGACAACAATAATGCCCCTCTCTCCTCCTGCACTATCAAGACTGAGAACTAGGGAAACAACAACAGTCAGTGCTAACTCACCAATAAAGAAAGGAGTAGTGAAAATTACCAAGCCAAGAAAAGGTTCAAGGGGCACTAGTGTAGAGAAAAGGAAAATGACACTCACCAGAAAAAAGAAGAAGAGAAGAAGGCTAATGAAGAAGAAAGAGGCTGAAGAGGAAGATTTAGAGTGGACCGAGTCTGATGAACCTAGTTAGCATTGAATGATTGTACATACCAAGCCTAAAATAATTGATGAGGTTTGTGACAATATTAGAAACTTTGCAGGTCTATCAAGATTTAGGTATGTGAAGCATGATACATTGAGTAATGCCGATAGATCCAAGGTAGAGGAGGCCATGATAGATATGATCACTAACAATAAATTTTCTCCTATTGAACTTGTGAAGAAGATTCCAAATGATTTGTAAAATAGACTTCATGCAAAGTGGCAACAAGATACTACTGTTGAAAAGAAAATAAGAAAAGGCACATTGGCTAAGGTTATGCCTGAACTAAAAAATAAAGACAAAGCAACATTTTTGGAAAAGTATAGGAACTAATTAGTTCCTAAGTATGGAATATTAATGATCTTATAGAATAAGGTTGAGGTTGTTGTACAAAAAAATGAGTTGTTACGATATAGAAAGTTGAGGAAAAGAATGTAGTAGACACCATCACAATTGAAGAGAATCCCAGTGATGAAGAGGATTTAGGAATGCTGAGTCCATGGGGAAGTATATCACCTATTCATACACTTAGTAGTCCTAACAAAAAATAAAGGACTATCCTAAATTAGGAGAACCATGATTCCAAGTAGCTGCTTTTAATCAACAAATACAAAAAAATGAGAAGCAACTATAACATGCCTCTCAAATCAAAATAGTGGTAATTGATGTTGAGGAGCCAGAACAACAAGAACCAGAAAAGGAAACATAGGTAGAAGTGTCTACTATAGGTCAAGAAGGACCACATGTCTCAGGATCTAGAATGAGGGAAATAAGGAGATTGAATAGCAAGGAGAAGATAAAGAACAAGAGAACATAGATTCTCAAACATTATCGAGTGCTATTATTGTGTCCTTGGCACTGAAGTTCAAGCAAGACTGAGTGGTGACACCCCCTCATTGACCCTAACTCAAGCCATACTTAAAAAAAACACTCTAAAGAAGGGAAAAGGAAACATGAAAAATAATAGTTCTTTGAGTATAAATGTTACCTTGGATGAAGTACTTGAAATGCCAAAATTGGATATAAACAATCTCACTTTTGAATAAACTATTATCTTGCAAGATATTCTCGCAATAAAGAAGAAGCAAGAAGAAATGAAAATGGAGCAACAACATAAACACATGTTGCATGATATCAAAGACATACTTGTTGATGCCTTTTCTATAGAGAACATTGATGAATAGGTTTGCATAATATCCTAGTTAGTACAAATAGTTGAAAAAGTTAATACTAAGGATATTAAAGCTAATGAGAAGCTAATGGTCTAGTCTGAAAAGAAATTTGAGAAGAAAGTTTTAGAGAAAATCTCTACTGTTATTGTAGTAAGAAAAGTGGAATCAAAGGCACTTGTATATAACATAGAAGAACTTGTAAAGAAGGTACAAGATCTATACAACATTCTTTGTGATGTACCAAGGTTCACAAATGAATTCTAGGCAAACATACAAAAGATTTAGGCTGACAAAAAGTTTTCAAGAGGATCTATATCTTAGTCATTTGGATCTACATTCAATGTACTATAACAAATTGTTGTTTGCACATGGAAGATTGGTTAAGCTACATACAACAGATAGCCGAATGAGATCCAAATTGATCTCCATACAATTAATGTTGATACCTCGCTTGGAAGTTATGAAAAGGGACATAGCTGCAATAAAGGATCTAATTCAAAGAGATCATAATCTCTCAATTGTTGATAACTCAATTGATTTAGTTGAAAATTTGGAGATACAAATTCATGTTTTGGAATTAGCAAGAACCACATGGGATCATGCACTTTCCATGATCAATCAAATTTGTAAACCCTTCATTGATAAATATGGTCTAATTCCATCCACATCCACCCAGAAACAATGACTCGAGTAGTAGACATAAGTGTAAAAAACAAGGGGAAATGAATAATATAGATTATTGAGATATAAAAAAAATAAATGATCAAGGGGGAATGATGAGTTACAAGTAAGAATGGAAAGATACAAAGATTCAGAGTTTAGAGAGATAGAAATTAGAGAAGGTGTGACAAAGATACAATTAGACCGATTTGAATCATGTAGAGTATTGTATATTGTATTCTAAAGAAAAGTTTTGAAGTTCTATCGAAACCGAGTCGTAGGCTTAGGGGGGTAATCTTATTCTTTTATTGTAAATATGTACTCATGACAAAGTTTTTTTGCCACTAATGTCAAAGGGGGGGATTATTGATATCTCTAAGTCTTGTTGTCTATTAGTGTCAAACACTTAGTCACATATAAGGCAAAGTCAGCCGGTTATCATTGTGACTAAGTTACTCTATATAGGCTAAGTCATGTAAAAAATTATAAATAATCATCTATATGTTGAGCTCTATAGGAGCTGAGCAAGTCTTTGGTTGTCGAATACTTCTATACAAGCCAAGTATAGTGAATGCTGAGAAGACAAAGCACATAGATGTCGAGTCATACAGAAGGAACCAAGTACAGTTAAGGCCGAGCAATAGAACAAAGAACAATTATGATTGAGCATCAGAGACAGTAAGGCCTGAGTAACACATAGTGAACTTAAATGTATGGAATGATACAAACTTTGAGGTAAACCATTTTGAGCTGACATAGACACAAAATTTAATGATTTTAGAGTTTTTTATAAAGTTTGTTACACATTTTGACATGGATCATTGATCCTTATGAGGAAAGAACAACCATTCAAATGAATAGGAAAAAAGGGAAGCATCTAGAATATTTCACAAATATATTTGAATAGGAAAATCAAAACTCTATTTTAAGAAGAGAGAGAAGAGAAAGTTATAATAGAGGAGATTGTGAAGTGTTCAAAGGAGAAAAAATATTGAGCGAAGGAGTTAAGCTTTGGATGTTGCATGTATAAAGTTCTAAAGAAAAAAGTTTAGTGGCTTGATGAAGTAGTGAAGGACAAAGTAAAGACATATCTTATTGTAGATAAAATTGGAGATAGAAAGGAGGAGATCTATAATTAGCAATTGTAAGTGTAGACTAAAGGATTAGGTATTAAATTAGTTTTGACAGATTGAATGAGGAGAAATCTCTTGACATAGTGGTTTTAATAGACCTTTGTAAATCTCCTAACAGAGTCCTTACTTCATTGTAAGTGTAACATCCTTTAATCAAGGCAAGACTTAATAGTCTTAAAAGTCTTTAATAGGGAAGACCCTTCATAGGGTAGATCATTAGAAGTGATCAAAATTGTAACCCTAACAGGTTAACTTTGTTACTATAGTACTAAATATTTGTTGGTGTCATCCCCACCCCAATTTCACCTTCACCTTGGAGGTTTTCTGGGTTACCAAATCTTTTGTGTCATGTGTTTATGTTTCATGGATGCAATCCATAGTTAGATCTATCTATTACAACATTTTATTTTTCAAGTTATGTTATGCATAAATCAGATATGAGATGGTAAATATGGTGGATGTAGTAAAGTTGTTTTGAATATTAATATTTTTATAGATCTTGATTCACCCCCCTAGTATCATAGTTTCCCAATTAACTTCCAATAGTTGTAACCTCAAGGGAATCTTAGGAAAAATATAGAGAGAAGGTAGTTGTACAACAAAATCTTTGACCCAAAAGGATATACCATTCAATCTCAAGTTGGGAATCTTTCATAGAAATATAATTATGATTAAATTTGGTATATCTAGCAAAAATTCTAGAAGAAGGTATCCAAAAACTAAGAAATGACATTCTAGATTCCATCAATGGGAATTTAATGACTGAACTGCCCTCTGGTTTACTAAAACAATGTGAAAATAATATTGTTGGTAAAGTGAAAATTTATAGCAATGACCCACTGGATATGACAATCTTTGAAGTTATTGATAGGGACAACTACCTTGCACACATAGAAATTGTCAAGGATGTAGGGTTTAAAATGAATTATCTTGGAAGTATGATGATAGATCTCCATTCATCTCATAATGAACTAAGGTAGTAGTTGTTGAATTAACACAAGCTTGAAAATTTGGCAAAAAGTAGGAATGCCATTTATTAAATCTCAAACCTCAATCCTAACATGAACTTAAACAGATCTTATGCTCTTCTTGCTATAGATTAAAATCTTAGATGATTCCAATGAAAATTCTTATTATATACGATTGTATGGTGAGTAATCCTCAAGATGACATTGATAATAATTGGGAGATATTTGGTAATTATTTTATAACCAAATTTTTAGAAGGATTGGTCTTTGAATCAATTGGAGGAGTGTATAGAGATCAATTTTAGGAAAACTAAACTGAGGAGAAACTGGATAATAAATTTTTGTAAGAGGATAAGGTCATTAGCAAAGATATTGAAAAACAATTCAAGCAGAAAATAGCAATATCCATGAAGACAACTGATGCCAGTGTATTTTGAATGTTGTTTCTAATCAATACCATTTAGGGATTATATATTATAATGGGAGGAATTAGTCATCCCTTTTGTGTGAAAAAAACCAAGAAGAGAGGTAGGAAATCTCTTTTGGAACTATGAATGAATGATGGAGATTCTAGAAATCAACAAAAACTTACTGGTGTGATGTATGTAGGGAAGGGAAGTTCTTTCTTAAGGAATAATGAAGCTCATATCATGAAATATTAGGGTTCTAAATGCACCTATCAAGCTAAGTGTAACCTCTCTATATTTGAATCTTAATCCAAGAAACCAAGTTAAGTAAGTATAACATTGATAAGCTTAAAAAGAGATTGAGATTTTCAAAAATGGAGTTGATTGCTTTGATGGGGTTTTCAAGGGTCTAGATCTCTTATGGGACCCAATAAATGTTGACTTCATGATGGATGTGTCTCATCCTAATTGGCTATGTGTTATGGTTTGGAGCATCAAAAGTACTTTGAGTTTCTCTTTAATAAATGTACATTGTCCTACTCCAAAAACTCATGAAAAAGCAGTTTGGGACAATATCAAGAGTCACTTAGAAAGTCATCCTTTGGAACCCTTTCTTAATGGAGGGGATTTTAATGCAATTGTGGACCCTAAAAAAGTATGGTAGGGATCAAAATACATCACAATCTATGTTATATTTCAAGTAATGGTTCTTTGATAATAATTTGTTGGATATCCCTGAATACAATGGAGTATTTACATGGAACAACATAAGAACTAGCTTTAGCTACATTGTAGAACAACTTAAAAAATTTATTTTCAAATGAGATATATCATTATTAAACTACTCGTTTACTTATTTTATTCTTTCAATACTAGGTTTTGATCATTTCCTAATTAGATTGAAAATTTTAGAAGCCAGTGACACTTCTAGGAATCCCTTTAAAGTTGAAAAAATGTGGATTTTAGTTGCAATTTTTTTATATATAAACTAGACTCATGGTGGAAAGAGGAACAGGTCAAAAGTTCTAAGATATTTTTTTGTCTCTAAAGCTAAAACATCAACAGATAATATTATCAAATGGAATAAAACACACTTAAAAATATCTTTGAAGATAAGATCAACATTGAAAATGAAATTTTTGATTTAAATAATGAAGTAATTAAAGGTGGTATGGATAAAGACAAATATCTAAAAGTAAAAGAGCTACTAGCTAAAGAAGAAACTTTTTGGAAACATAAATACAGAGAAACTTGGTCATCTGAAGGAGACCAAAACACTAAATTCTTTCATAATAGTTCAATAAATAGAAGAAATATTAAAAAAAATGTTGTAATTAAATCTATGGTGGGCAGGGCGGGGGGGCAGCGGTTAAAAAGACAAAATTCCTACCCAAATAAATTTTCTCATACTTTATGGATATATTGAACAATAGAGAGTCCTTTAACTGCACAGGGAAACAACACATGTGAATATCTATATTTAAAGTAATAACAAAAGAAGATAATACATTTTAAATAGTAAAATCTCATTGGAAGAAATCAAATCAGCCCTCTTTCAATTGAACCCTAACACATCCTAGGACTAGATGGGTTTCAAGATTTCTTTTTTCATAAGTGTTGGTATTTTTTAGGTCAAGATTTGTGGGACGCAATTGTGGGGACTAGAAACTCAAGAAACCTTCTAACTCAAATTAATAACACTTTCATGGAATTAATTATGAAGAAGACTAATTATGAAGAAATGAGAGATTTTAGAACTATTTCTTTGTTTAATACCATTGATAAAATCCTTTCTAAAGAACTAGCTAATAGACTAAAAATGCTACTTCCTAAAGTTTCCTTTGAAGAACAAACAAGCTTTTCCTCAGACCATTCTCTCTTTGATGGAATCATCATCATCATCCAAGAATTGATTCATTCAACACAATCTAATAAAGACCCATGTATTCTTATGACACTAGACTTCCAGATGTATGCTTAAAACGTGAGCACACTTCCATGAGTCATTATATCCAAGATTGCTCAAGAATGAGGTCTTCCAAGTTTTGGCAGACTCCATTAGAGATCAAGAGTTCCCCATTCACCCCAATAGAGAATTATCACAAAGAGGAGTATTATAAGTTTGAGAGCTTTTTGACAAAAATGGTACAAGAGTTCCTAATCAAAGAAGGCAATTCAAAGGTAGATCTAAATGACCTGAATTCAAGAGATGAGAATATGGAATAGTTAACAGATGAATTAGTTTAGGTTTTTAGTTTTGAGGAAACTAATAATAGCATAGAGGCTCAAAAGGAAGATCTAATCCAGAGAATCATCAAATTAGGGGGCAATAACTATTCTTGTGAAGATCTTAGAAGAGACTTGATGAGTATAGAGGTAGAGGATAAGGCTAGGAGGCAAGATCGGATTACTGGCATGGAGGTTGCAGATATGGGGAACAATGTGGATAATATTACAAGTAATGGTATTGAAGAAGATCCTCAGATAGGTATTATTAATAAGATCATCAGAGAGTTAGAATCTAAAGATACAAAAGGGAAGGATGTTCATAAGAAGACTAGTGATTTAAAGATTGGGAAAGTCACAGAGCACCTTGGGATTCAGCGGAATGAAGATAGTTTAAGCTCTCCTAACTATGGAAAGATCAAAGGTAAAAGAGGTAGAAGATCATTGAAGGACTTGAGAGAAGTAGGACTTAGTAGAGAGCAACTGAAGATTGATCAACTTTTTAATGTTGGGAAGGGGAAGTGCCTTCCCAAAGAGACATGAAGATTACAACATGGAATGCTAGGGGACTAAACGCCCCTAGCAAGAAAAGATTAGTAAAAAAAAATCTCAAATATTTTGAATAAGATATCATTATAGTTCAAGAAACCAAGCTTAATAAGGATGAAGCAATTTAATTAGATAAAGTGTTAGGCTTATGGGGTTCATTCTTACAAGAATCTGCGGGAGTGTCAGGTGGTTTAGGAGTTTTTTGGAATCCTAGGAAGGTATCTCTTAGCTATCTTTATCATAGTCCTAATTGGATTAGCTCTATTGTCAAGAGTTTGAAGTTAGATTTTTCGTTTATTCTTATTAATGTTTATGGCCCTATTAGCTACTTGGACAAAAATTAGGTCTGGAATGAGATTAGTAGTTTCTTCCTAAACTTTAAGGACAATGCCTTTTTGATAGGAGGAGATTTTAACACCATTTTAGACCTATATGAAAAATAGGTGGTATCCTCACCTCTCACAATCTTCTTTAGACTTTAAAGCATGGGTTAGAAAACATGACATGATTGATGTCCCCATCAACAATGGGAACTTCAGATGGAATAATAGGAGAAAGGACTTCACATATATAGTGGAGAAACTAGATAGGTTTTTGATCATGGGCGAGCTAGCCGAAAGAAATTTTAATTATCAATTGTCAATTCTGCCCATCGCTGGGTCAGATCATTATTCGGTTCAGCTGGAACTTTCCAAACCTCACAAACCCACTAGAAACCCATTTAAATGTGAAAAAATGTGGTTCCTAGATCCAGATTTCATAGAAAACATTAAAATTTGTTGGGAGCAATATAAAGTAGAAGGTTCAGAGTTGTTTGTTTTTGTTTTCAAACTAAAACTATTAAAAGATTACATTCCTAAATGGAGTAAAAGCCATTTTAATAATATTTTCAAAGAAAAGTTAGAAATAGAAAATCAATTAAAAAATTTAAATCTGGATATTATAAAGAATGGTATGAACAATGAAAGCTATCTAGTAGAAAAAGAGTTAATGGCTAAAGAAGAGTTAATTTTATCAAAAGAAGAGACCTTCCGATGAAAAAAATGTAGGGAAAAATGGTTGGAAGAAGGGGACTGTAATACCAATTTTTTTCATAACTTGACTTTATATAATAGATCTAAGAATAAAATTAGTGGCATCAAAAATCACTTGGGTACTCGGGCCGAAAAGCCAAGCGATATTGCGGATACCTTCGTAACTCATTTTAAGAATATACTAAATAATTATGAAGGGTCAAATAAAGTGGCTCAAGATAAGATGCTTAAATTTATTCCTAAACTAATCTCTACTGAAGATAATAAGTTCTTAAACAAACTCATTACCTTGGAAGAGGTAAAATGAGTAGTTTTTAACATGAATCTGGATAAATCTCCTGGACCTGATGGTTTTCAGGCCTTTTTCTTCTAGAAATGTTGGGACATTATTGGGGTTGACCTATGGAAGGCCATTGAAGCCTCAAGAAATGGCAGCACTCTATTATCTGAAATTAATTTTTCCTTTATCACTTTCATTCCTAAAAATAATGATCCTAAAATTGTGGGGGATTTCAGGCCTATCACCTTATGCAATACGATTTATAAGATCTATTCCAAGATTATAACAAACAAGCTTAAAGGTTTCTTGCCTAAATTGATCTCTGAGGAACAAACATGCTTTGTCCCTGGGAGATCTATTCTTGACGATATCATTATTATACAAGAAATAATTCACTCGACCGACAAAAGCAAGTATCCTTGCATATTTATGAAACTTGATATCCAAAAAGCGTACGATATGGTAGATTAGAGATTTCTGTGTAAGGTTCTTGAAGCCTTCAAATTCTCTCATCAATGGATTAATCTCATTTTTAAATTCATATCTATGCCTAAAATCTCTATTCTGATCAATGGTACACCTGAAGGTTTCTTTGAAATCTCTAGGGGTATTAGGCAAGGTGATCCTTTATCACCTTCTCTCTTCATCATTATGGCTAAAGCTTTTGGGAGAGCCTTAACTGCTTCTCATCAGAATTGGCTAATTTCTAGTATTACTATCACTAGAAATATGTCTAATATCACTCACCAACAATATGTTGATGATACGATTCTCCCTGGAAAAATCACTATTGCAGAAGCTTTTGGATTTAAATCCATCATAAAATCATTTATGATGGCTTCAGGACAAAAATTTAATGAGGCTAAGTCCGAGATTTTCTTTATGAACACAAAAGAAGAAAATGAGGATAGGATTTGTGAGTTGATGGGCTATCAAAAAGGACAATTCCCTTGTAAATATTTGGGAATTGCGCTTGAATAGGGCTCCAAATCCTGTAAGGTTTGGCATAATACAATTGAAAGATTGGATGCTAGGATCAGGGGATGGAAAGATAAATGGCTCTCTAAAGTAGGTAAGGTTACTAAGATTAGTTCAATTCTTTCTACCATTCCAATTTATCCCCTATCTTTTCTCCCTCTTTTTAAGAGTTATCATAACAAATTGGAATCTAAACTTAGGAATTTTCTCTGGAAGGATTGTGAAGAAGACAAAAAAATTGGCTTTAATCAAATGGGAAAATATATGCAAACCTAAGGAAATGGGTGGACTTGGTATTAAGAACCTAGAATGGAAAAATGAAGCCTTGGGTGCAAAACTAATTTGGTGACTGTACAACGAAAGAGACCAAAAATGGGCTAAGATAATATATAACAAATATCTCAATGTGGAAGACCCCTTTTCTATATTTAGAATGATCGATCCTCCCAGAGGATCTGAAAGTTGGAACTTTATGCTGAAATGTCATGATCTTATAGGTAAGTTTCTTACTTGGGATGTTGGCATAGGTTATAAAGCCTTATTTTGGGAAGACTTGTGGGATGGCTACCCCCCTCTTATTTCCAAACCCTATCCAAAACATTTAAAGGACTTGTTAATCTCTTGATGGGGTAATGAAGTTGGTAATTATAAAATTAAGATCTCGAGTAATGGTGTGGCTAGATGGGTTTGGAAATCAGTGGAAGACTTGGGTGCTAATTAGGTAGAAGTAGAAGCTTATATCAAGATTTTATCTGATAGGGTAGTCAAGCAGTCAAAAAAACTGGATAAACTTATTTGGGCTACTGCCAATGATGGAAATTATAGAGTAAAGGATGGTTATAAAGCTATACTCTTCTCTCAAAGTTGGGATAATATCGATATCCCACTCAAGCTATGCTGGGATGGGCCTGTGTCCCTAAGGTTGGATTCTTCCTATGGTTAGCCTTCCAAAATAAGGTCTTAACTACTAAGAGGCTAAGCAAATTTGGGATACATGGTCCTTCTAGATGCGTGCTATGTAAAAAAAATTATGAGGACCTTAACCACTTGCTTTATAGGTGTCCTTATTTGCTAAATTTTTGGGAATGGATTAGATTTAAATTGGGTTGGTCTTTGCCGCTCCCAAAGAGTTTTAGGGATCTTCTTATTAGTTGGCCCAACAACTTGGTTAAGGGCGTTTATAGTAAACTTTGGAATATATGTCTGTCTATTGTCTCTTGGGAGATTTGGAAGGAAAGGAATAGGTGCATTTTTTAGGATTCCAAATTGAAGTATGAGGAGCTAATCTTAAAAATTGAGGCTAGTATCATGCAAGTCACTAACTCCCATCTCAGAAAATGTATGAAAGAAGAAGGATCCTTCTCTTTCTGGGATGGTCTTATGAAAAAGAATTGGGAAAACCTGATTAACCCCCTTCTTGTCTATTTCAAAAAAAGAAAAGAAGATAGGGCTAATTGTAAATGGTCCCCTCTGATGGGCTATACCAAACTCAATTTTGATGGAGCAGCTCATGGTAATCTTGGCACAATAGGAATTGGTTGCATCATCAATAATTATTCTGGTCAATGGTTAGCAAAAAAGGAGATGGCCATTAGGCCCACCTCTAATAACTTAGCCAAACTAGAGGCATTGGAATTGGGATTGCATTTATGTTTGGAGGTTGGGATAACCAAAGTGGTTATTGAAGGTGATTCTTAGATCATTTTGAATACTATCAAGAAACACTCTACCCCTAATTGTGTCATCAACTCTAGACTAGATACTATGCTTGAGCTTCTTGATTGATTTGAGGATTACCAAATTCATCATATTTATCATGAAGGCAACCAAAAAGTGGATCAACTTGAAAATAAAGGGGCTGATGGTATTAACATTCACCTAGTTAAGGATTTATTTGTCTAATACTATTCCTAGATTAGAATTGATAAGCTTCTTCCATTAGTATATGCACGCTGTATCAATAACATAGGTTATAAGTTTACTTTCTTGAATTATGTAATAGTGCCTATATTTAATTATGATAATGCATTACTATTGTCACTTTAGGTTTATGTGTGTTATTACTTAAGTGTTATAGAGCTAGGGATTGATGCAAGGTGTGTTGTGTAGTATGATCAAATCATGATTGGCTTCTTGAGGAATAATTATCATTTACCCTTTTTTCCCCTTGTGACTTGGTTTGATGGTGTCATCACCATGATGAGGTGCGTCAGTTTCTTATAGATCTGTCTGTGATTTTTTTTTTATGGGATTATTTTTATCCAAATTCATTACCTTTCCTCTTAGTGACTATGGATACAAACACTGTGGTCTTTCACACCAAAGAAGCTAGAACTATGGCTTTTCGTGGCCCTGTGAAACTAGAACACTGGAATAGGATCCTGAATCCTTTAGATGACATGGCAAGGATTGTAGTGGGGAGGGTGATTGGAGAAGGTATTTTTGACTACAGTCATACCTGGTGGACTAACAGTAGCATTATTGGATTCTTTATTGGTTGTTTAGCCAGAGAAAAGGTAGACCATGATTTGATAATTCAACTCTGCAATGACATTTTTCAATCCACATGGTGCAAGGGGCTGGAAAATGTAGTTAGGAGCATTGATAGTAAATTGAGGATTTCACTTCTTGAGAGATACATGGCTTCTCCTCTAGGTTCCTTTGAGCTGGACACAACATACAGTCGACCCTCTTTGATTATCCAGGAGAGCCTCAAGTTCTACACCTAGTGGCCTAAAATGGAGGCAAGTAATAGGTTTCTTTTTGCATTGGAGGGGCATTGTAGTTGAAGTTAATAGGGTTTGGTTGATAGAATAGCTCAATTTCTTTCATGCTTATATTCACCTGGGAGTCTCATTTGATAACCTGGAAGCCCTTATTTTCTATACTCCCAATGCAGAAAAGACAAGTAGATTGAAGGACGATTTTGAGCTCCCCCACAATTTCTAGGTGGAAAACCCTAATGACTTTTTTGAAGCCATTATGGTGTTTTTGTGGTAGGGTTTGCGGATGGATGGGATCCCTCAGCTACTTTTTCGGTATCTAGGTAGTTATTTAGCCTTTTGTTATCATATATTGACTAGGGTTTATATCTACTATTAGCAGGTTCGATACTCTGTATTAAGACTTAAAGATACTTTGGGTTTAAATTGTATATCACCATTATATAAAGAAACTTATATAATTAATATATAGAGAAATTTATATTAATGTGGATGTTGGATCCATATTTTAAACAATCCCAAATCTGGTTTTTTTTCCTTCCTCTCTTGTTTCGTATTTGAGTATTTATCTCATTTAATTAGATGGCAAAAAGTTAATCCTCTATTTAGTAATGGTGGAAAGTTAATTTTCTATTTCCTGATTTGTTCCAAATGGTGCTCTTTAGTAAGCAGATTTGGGGCTCTGTAGATTAATATATGACTATCTTAGTATCTTACTGGGTAGTTATGAGTAATGCTAATTTTGACTTAGACTTTAAGCGCTTTTTAAAATTATGGTGATGTATAGACTAGTCTCTATATTCATTCTTTATCATGATAAAGTTACTTCACCATGCATTACCAGGTTGAATGCTTTCTCGTTGCAAGAGTGTTTTTGTTAGTCTTATGTCTTGGCAGGAATAGATTGAAGTCCTCTCTCTGATATTGGTGTGACTAAGTATGATTCTATCGTAAGCATGGAGATTAGCTCAAAATATTTGATTATGACATTTTGGGTGATCATTTATGATTAAGCCATTATAATGTATGTTATAGATAGCAGATTTCAAGATGTCTGGTACTATTTCAATTGGTTTCAAAATGAAGGGGCTTCTTTTCATTAAGATAGATAAATTCATGAAATTGGCAAGATAGGGATATCGATTATTAATTACTTTCTTAGTTGGTTTCAGATTAAGTAGGTTTAGGAATTTACATAACTTGTAGTTTCTTTCTTTTTTGCTTTCCTTTTTTCCTTGTTGTTAGTATTGATCCTTATGGTTTTTTATCTATATTTATTATTTTCATAGCTTTAGACTAAGTTTAATGGGAACTTTTATGATAAATTTATCATGTATTGTTGGTACTTGTTATATGATCTCATTTGGTCAGCATTCCAAGTTGGTAACTTATAGATTGGGTCCTATTTGATTATTTTTTTATATTACCAAGGTATGGAAATCATTCTCCATATTATCTGGTTGATAGACATTCTTTCTTGTGGTTTTTCTTGTTTGCTAACATATTATTTTTCTAGCTCAACTTGAAGAAAGGAATGTTTGATGGTGAAGAATCTTTGGCACCAAGGATATGAACATTATCAATAAGACAAAGCTCTACCTATGCATAACTTTCAGATGTGATGTATACTTTTAAAGGGCTTCATTCCCTTAATTTTGTAAAATGATTTACAATCAACATATTCACTGGGGTATGCCCCTTTTAAATTGTAATAATATATGACATATGCCCCAAGTTAGACTAGAGGGTTTCTTCTCCATTCTTTCCTACCAATGCCTGCTTGAACGAAGTTAAGCTATTGTAAACTTTTTCAATTTCTATCAAATTAATCAAGGCCTTGGCCATTCACCAATTTAAAAAAGAAGGAAAAAGAAGAGGGGTTTTTCTCTTAATTAATTAAATGTAGATTAATTATATAATTAAAAGAGAGGGTTTCTTTTAGTTAAATGAGGACTTATTTTATTTAATTAAAAGGGATATTTTCCTTTAATTAAATAAGACTTAGGATAAAATGATCAACCTTAGAAAATATTGAAATAATTGAATTTGAACAAAAATTGATTTGAATTGATTTAATAAAATATTGCAAACCATTGATTTAGGAAATTGATAAATTGAATAATGGGGGCCCATAGTCTAGGTAACCATTTAATGGTGCATACACCAGAAAGCCTATGATAAAGTAGACTGGATGTTCCTAAGCAATTGCTTAGAAGCCTTTGCATTTTATAGGCAATGGATATATTTGATATAAATTTGTATTTCTGCCCTTGGATTCTCAATCCTATTAAATGGAACTCTAGAAGGTTTCGACGATATTTCTCAAGGTCTCAGACAAGGATACCCGATTTCTCCTTTCTTATTTACAATTATGGTTGAAGCCTTTTAAAGAACGATACAAGAAGCCTATATTTCTAGAGATATTTATGGGGTACATGTAATATATTGTTAGCATGATTTAGAATAATTGAGAGGGGCAGGGGGCGAGTTAGTTATCCCCAGGTCCAAATGTACCAATTAAACTTTTAGATCTATTCTTTAGTCCACTCGATCTCTATAACAACTTGTCAATAACATAAACTTGTAGTTCACTTTCCTAATAGTAACCAACTTGCAATATACAACCATTAAACAATAAAACATCTTAAACATCATTCACACAAGTATGATACCATAAATTCACATGGAAACCCAATTTGGGAAAAACCACCAGTAACATGCTTACAAACTATTAGGTGCCAACCCTTTTAAAGGTTACAATACAAATTGTTAGGTGTGACCCTGTTAAAGGATTTAATCACCTTGTTAGGAGTGGCCTTGTTAGAGGATTTAAGAACATCCCATTAGAATGTTACCTTGATTAAAGTATTTACAAATGACTATTAGGTCAACATTCACTAAAGGATTTTAACTGATGCAATGGTTAGAAAGTAACAACAAGTTGATCTGATAAATACAACTCACTTTGCAAATGCATATCATAATGTGGCTCATCTTTTGATCTACCGACTGGACTCCATCAATATTCCCATTATTGATTCACTTGCAAACCCTTCAAGCAATCACACTTCACCTCTACTAAGCTCTTCATAGCCTTCTGCTCAAGTTTTCCAATCAATATAATCAACAATTGCTTAACCTCTCTAGGTTATCCTTATGCCTCCTTAAATAGGCATCTTTGATCTTTTTCCATTTAAACATCACCGTTGATCTTAGGGTTAGGTTAGATTCATCAAATCCTTTCATCATTTCATTTCCTCCTTCTCCTTCTAGATACTTCTCAAAATTTCTCTTTGAGTCCATGCCTAGGAATGCTCAAACATAGATTATCAAACATTAAATGCTCTATTTCAGCAATAGTTATCCTTCATGCACTTTGACCAATCCAAAAATTTAACTATTTCGACTAGGAATATTAGTTTCTTCACAAACTATCAAATGCTATCACTCGGTTAATATTATGTTCCCTAGCCTTGGTCATCACTATATAACTTGGTCAGTACTAACTGTCTCACTTAGATTATATTGTCTTTCTTAGATTATATTGTCTTTTCTTGGTTTGAATTTTTTGATACTCAGTCTTAATGATGCTCGGTTGACACTATATTTTCTTGGCTTCTATTGTTCACTTGGTTGGCACAAGCATAGCTTGGCTTCTACTATAAGTTCCTTAATCTTCTGAACTAGTTCTTGGTTTAGCCCATGCATTTGGTCCTTCATTGATCACCTCAACTAGATTTCAACTAAACTATCTTCTCTACTTAGTGTAATAATTAAAAAAAATATTATCTTGCAAATGTAGCAACTAATGAAGTGCCCATTGTAGTTCCACATAACTCAACCTTTCCACTAGGTCTTCTTGTTATCTCTTCTTTTCAAACCCTCTTCATCAATAAAATGATATGGCACTTTACTTAGGTAGAAACTATCTCACCAATAAGGTTTGACATCAACAACAAGATAACCAAGATAACAATTGTTCCAATTATAGCTTCCAACAATTAGATAATGTTCCCAATATTACACATCAACAATTTGCAAGTGAAACTATGCTCTTGGGGGAGAGCTCAGAAAAGGAAGCACAAAACTTTAATGGAGTAATAGATTTACATCTTTTAGCATCTGGACAAAAAATCAATTCATCCAAATCATAAATCCATTCTATGAACGCTTTCTTGGAATGGAAGTCAAGATCAGTAACATAATGGGTTACCAAAATGATATTTTACCTTGTAAATACTTGGGTATTCCTCTAAATAAAAGTGTTAGAGTAGGTAAATTGTGGGATCATGTTTCAAATATATTGGATCAAAAAATAGAATCCTAGAAAAGGAAATGGTTAACTAATGTAGGAAGAACCATAATGATCAATGTAGTCTTAACCACAATCCTCACTTATTAAAGGTCTTTCCTCCCCCTATCTCAACGGGTTACCAAAAAACTTTATAGAAAATTAAGGATTTTTTTTTTGGAAAGATATGTTAAAAAAAATAAAAAATGGACCCCTATCAAATAGGATCACTTGTGTAAACCTAAAAAATATGGTGGCCTGGGAATTGAAAAATCTAGGATAGAAAAATCAAGCTTTGGGGGCTAAATTGGTCTAGGCAATGTATCATAATTTCAATAGGAAATGACGGGTATGTAAGATTATCTTCCAGTTGGGGTCATGCTCACAATTTTTGAATGTGGATGGATCTTATTGCTAGTATGAGACACTTTCTCCCAATGGAACCCATCATATTTTCTAGATACCTAATCAACTTTCACAAAGTTTATATGCAGATGTGAGGAGAATTGACATGGAATTTATAATGAATGTGTAGGAAAAAGCACAAATCAAAGTTGAATATGGATGATGACTATTGCTAGTCTGAAATGATATTCTCTAGTCTACTGTATATTTGTATAAGCTTAACCTCTCTGTTAAATCAAACAATGACCACCATTTTAGGAGCATTGACTACGGTGAAGAAGACATAGTTCCTAATTGTTATCACAGGAGGATGTCATTGATGTGGAGAGTTGAGATGGTATTTTTGAATTGGATCTACTTGTATCTACTCTGTAGATCAATGAAAGAATGCCCATCTCTCAAGATCTAATGGATTTTCTCAGCATGTAAAACTCCAAGCATGAACACCACACTCAATCTATGTAGGGGAATAAATGCTTTCCTAGGTCAAGTGCAAGGGTTAAGATAGAAGTAGGTCATGACCCTACATCAAGAAATGATTTTCCCCTTTATCCATGTTGGTGCAAAAAATTGAAAGGGAGCACCCATTATGGGCATGCAAACTTGGTAGGAAAAGACACTATGATCATTTATCCAACATGCACAGTGGGGAGGAAATATTAGTCATTTTTATTTGAGAATGCATATGGCTTAAGTGTCTAAATCTTTAATCTTTATGATACAGGTTGTAAGGTGCACATGGGCCCACCAAGTCATTTCGGTGGTGATCAAGTAAATTTTGAGCATGGATCCATATGATGAGATGGACATGATGTAGATTTCAGACAAGTGAATGTATATGTGCCACATAATCCAGGATGACTGACTTGGCAAAGTGGATAGGGGGAAGATAGTTGGGTTTTTGTGAGGCATATTGTCAAAGACCCAAAAATGTGACTAGAGGCTACATGGCATTAGACCTAGTAGATGGTGATAGAGTGAAGGTGCCACATGACCCAATCACAGGATTTTGTGAGAAGATGTCAGAGCTACCCAAAAAATTGTGGTGAGATCATGATCTCATGATTTCACAAGAATTATTGTGAAAACCCAAGATTGTGACATGTGTCCAAGGGTGCCAAGTGGACTAAAGATGAGGTGTCACTGAAAGGGATTTGTGGACAGATCAAGAAGCATCACTTAGTAGAGGATGATAGGATCTGTTGACAAAGTTGTGATAGAGATTGGAGTAGCCAATCGCATGGTGACATGTGCCACCTAATCAGGCTCAACCTAGTTTGACTACATAAGTAAATTGGAGGGAAACTTGAAGATTATAACCTCAAATTAAATATTAAAAGGCTATCTTATAAGGAGAGCATTTAGTCAAAATGGATTGTTAAAGGGATTTTAAAATTATAAGGTGGGGCCCACCCATTTTAAATGGGATGCATCTATTATAAGTTAAAATTTTAGAATGAGAACAAGTTTGCAACTTTTCTTCAATGGATGGACTTCACAGAGGGGTTTTGGTTCCAAATCCTGAGCAAGCATATAAGCGTCATATACTATTGGAAAGGGGAGAAGACAAAGTTTCTATTTTTGCACTCCAAACAAGTGTAGGTGTAAATGGTAAAGAGTTATTCCAGGGTTTGTCCAACAAGGACATTTTTATCAATTACATTCTCTTTGTTGTTTGTGGCTCTCTCATGGCAGTTAGAGGCATCATTTGGTAGATTTGTCATCTAGGTATTGGCCAAATATGGAGAAGATTATTCAGTGCTATCATTTTGAAATTGCATCCATTTGGAAAAATGTTTGGTAGTGGTTTCAGAGATAGATCTAATTTTCCTTCTAGCAAGGTTTTCTCATCATCATTTTTTGAAGATATTTGTGAGTTTGTTTCAACAATGATGAGATTTGATTTGGGTTTTTAGTTGAGGATAGAGGAGAGAGGAGTTTTCCTCAATAGAGATGAAGAATGAAGATGACAAGTGGAAGCTATAGATTAGATCCGATCCTCTCGCTTCTTCTACATATTCTTGTTCTCTCTCATTGTCTAGGGTTGGTTCTAGCTGGTTGGACAAGTCTTGTTGTGTTTCCACCATTCTTAGCATTTTCTTATGTAGGAGCAACATATTGTACAAAATTCATGAGAAAAATAAATGAATATGATGTTGAGTCCTTGTGGGTATCTGAGTTTTGAGTTTCATTATCATTGTATAAATAGAAAAGATTTTAATGAAAATATCTTTAGATTTGGTTCTCTCCAAAGTGTTAGTCAATTAAGTTTTAGGATGATATGAAGCAACGTTTCTTTCTTCCATTTTCTTGTTATGAGATACTCATTTGCCTTTCATGTTTCAATACAAGGGATTGCTTAAATTTGCTTGATAGATATTGGGGATTTTCTTGTATAACACATGGATTTAATAAGTAGGCTAGAGTAGATCTATTGTTGTGAGGTAGTGCAAGTAATTACTTCATAGATCTAAAGTTGTTTCGTAAGTTTTTATGCAATGTTTTATTATTCATGACTCATTGTCCTCATTGATAAGGCACTAATCTTAGCTAGATGATGTGCATTTTCTTTTTGTTTAATTCATGGATCTTTCTACAATCCTTAATCAAAGTGACCATTTCCCTTTTATGTTGTAGAGATGAAAGGAAGACCCTCACTTAACTTGTGAATTCATAGGTTTTGTGACTAGCTATTTCATAACTATTGTATTGCATAAGTGTAGAAGAATCAGGTATTATATGCTTTGTCTATATTTGAATTTATGTTTTAACACTAATGATATTAATGAATCTAAAGTCTACCTGCCTAGGTTTTGTAGAGCCTAAATAGTAGAAGGATAGTTTCCATATAGTTGGCCCAAGTTCTATTCAAATGCATCCATCATAGGAATTAGCTACCCTTAGATGTATTTTGTTTTAGCTACCTAATTATTAAACTTGTTAAATTAGGAGCCAACAAGTTAAAGAATCAGGTTATGATAGGTTAGGGTGGAAACTCACATCAAATAATCTTTTACTTCCAAAGCAATATTCGTAACCCGACTCTCATATATGGTACTTGCAGAATTTAAAACATCATGTGCTAGTCTATTAACATAAATTAAAATTTCAAAACATAATTAATATGTCATTTCAAACCCAACTATAATTCAACTTTAAAGTGTATACAAGAACCCAATCATTGTATACTATCTAATTAAGACCAATCTCAACTTGAACACATAATTCATCTATTCCAGTATATATAAATCTCAACATATGCAATTAACATTAGAACCTTATATCTCTTGTATCCCTAATTGTTTTTCAATACAAAATACATAACATTACCATTTTTAGAATAATTTTTCTTAGAACCCATTCACCACTTCATAATAATTATCCAGATCAATTAGCTATAACACAATAATGAGAGTATCATGTTAGCATCATGATTTGAATCAATAATAAGCTAAGGCACATAACCATAAAAAAAATCTAATCATTAAGCATGTTTAAAGAGGAGGAAAACATCAATTACGCATATAGTATTTGATTTAAAACTACTCACACCATTCTCAAGAGGAGGACAACATCATTTAAGCATATAGTATTCGATTTAAAGCTCAACTAGGTTATTTATTGTACAATGAAACACTTGCATAGGTGTACACCCTTGTACAGTATGCACATGCACATGTGTGCTACGGCACACATTACATGCATATGTGCTTAAGGGGGGTTTATTTGGCTTTACTAAGGGTGTGCATGTGCACACCTTGATGGGTTGTGTATGTGCACACCATTAATTTTGTTCTTTGTGTGATAGATTTAAAACAATGGCATGTAGATGCACATGTTGACACAAGGTGTGCATCTGCGCACCATTACCTTGGCATTCTTTAGTTTTTTTTCTTATGAAAGGTGCACACAAGTGCACCTTGGATAGGTGCACATGTGCACACCTTTCATTAGGTGTTTTTTAGTTTGTTTAGTTTTAAAGATGAAAATAAAGGTGTGTATGTGTGCACCTTGGATAGGTGCACACATGCACACCTTTATAATGCCTTGACTTGTGTGTGTTGTGTCCTTGTAGGTTTGCAAGAGTTTTATGCACCTCGAAGGGTGCAGAGGTGCACTCATGAAGACTAGAGGAAGATAAATGAATAGAAGGGAAGGTGGTCCTTGGTATTTATAGACCTGGGACCATGCATACCTTTGGTGCAGGTGTGAACCTCCAAAGGGTGTGCATGCACACTTTTACATATACTGCACTTGCACGCCCATGATAGGTGTGCATGTGCGCTAGGTGCACTAGTGCACACCTTAACCTCAAAATCACCTTTTATCTCTAGATTTCTAAAATCTAACAATTGGGTTTTTCAACTAAAGGGCTAAGGCTTGACACAGACTTATGTAGAGTCCCAAAAATGACTTAGATCCCAGACTAGGCATTTGGGAAAGAAAAAAATTACTAGGGGTTCCCCATTTCTAGGAGAAATGGGGCATGCATTTTGAACCACAACATTGTCAACTTGCAATTGTGGGTCTGTATGTAATATAAATTGAGCTCTAGTAGTTGTAGGATCAATTTTTTTTTGCAAACTCTTCCCCTTCTTGCAGCAACCCCATGAATTCTACCAAAATTTCTCGAGTGAATGGCACCCTAAATCCCTTGACCATAGATACACTGTCACTCAATGTGTTTAGAAACTAAGAAGCCACTTCACTATCCAAGTTGGTAAGCTTTTAAATGTCGTCAAGCCAACCCCTAGCTTGAAAATGCGGCATGCATGCTTGGTCATTTAACAAGATATCATGGATTATAGGTTCATGCCAAACCAAACCTCCTCCCACCTTGTTAGAGTACTGAGACACACAAAAAGAAACTAATATAAATTCAAGATGAAACTCATAGTCAAAGCAAGGAATTTTAGCAGAAAAATTTGTAATGTGGAGATGAAAAAGGCAATAGTCAAAGGAGAACTTCAAATACAAAGGTTCTTGGAGTTAGGTCCCTACATAAACATTATTGCAAATCTTCAACATATCACAAGCTAATTAATCATAATTATACATTTAGACTTATTGTACCAACCACCTTAGCAAATTATGTGCAAAAATTTGGCAAGATTGAAAAGAATAGAAAATACAATAATTAAAGACACCTAAAACAAAAAGGTAATACCTCTCTCCCAACTTAATTTAGCAATTGCTCCCACAATAGCACATGTTACAAGAGTGCAACCAAATTGAAAAACTAATAAATGAAATATATATTTTGGATAATATCTATGAACCTGGCAAGGTGTTGACAACAACAACAAATTGTTATCTGTTGGTGGAGAATGATGAGATGGAAAGGTGGAGAGAGAAGAAATGATGAGGTGGAAATATGGAATTTATTATGGAGAAGATGTTTTGATAAATAAATTATTTATTATGAAATGATTTGAATGTTAAAGAGAAGAACTAACGTGAGCAGAAGGCTCAAGTCCAGATGCTACAAGAGCCCCATCTTTAGCTTCATATTGAAACTGCTATAGAAACTCTTCTTTTCTCTAAGGCTTATGATACAACTTAAGCCTTTTTCCATTTACCAACAATTTGAGACACACAGGATTAACGGTTGACAACTAAATGACATCATTTGGAAAAACAACAACAATCTCATAAGGTCCCAACCACCTAGTTTGAAATTTTCTAGTGATATATCTAGAATCATAAAGGAGAGCTTAGTCACCAATTGAAAACTATTTATACTTAATAAATTTATCATGTCACTATTTCCTTTGTCATTGCACCATCTCTATGTTATGCAAGGCATATGTCTTCCATTCATCTAGTCCATTCAGAGTCAAAATCTACTCCCTTTGGGTAATTGTAAGATCTAAATTTTGTTCCAATGCTATCCTTAAAGTCTTGTGCTCAAATTCCACAAGAATCATAGCTAAGTTGTCTTCGACAAGCTAAAAAGGTGTGAATCTAGTGGTGCTTTTCCATATAATCTTATAAGCCCATAGTGCTTCAGGAAGCTTTGTTGCCCAATCCTTCTTATCAACTGACACTGTCTTGGTAAAGATTGCTTCAATCTCCCTATTAGTGACCTCTGCCTAGCCATTGGAGAAGATTTTTCATGCCTAATTTTGTATTCCTCCATCAAGGTAGCTATGAGATCTAAAGTCAATTAAGCACCTTGGTCAAATACTAATTATCTAGGGAAATGATATCTTGTGAAAATGGATTAATATTAGAATATAGCAATGTTATTATCCCTAGGATGTTTCATAGGCTTGGCTTCTGCCCACTGGCTAATATAATCAATACAAACCAAAATATAAGATTTACCTTATGAAATAGGTTCAATAGGTCAAAAAAATTCAATTCCCCATTCATCAAAAGGTGTTACAACAACTTGTGGCTACATGGGCATCTCATTTGATTTACTAGGCTTTCCCATTCTTAGGCATCTACCACATTTCTTGGTGTACCTAGTTGTGTCCCTGTGGAGAGTTGGCCAGTAGTATCCGATGGTCAAGATTTTGAACATTGTTCTTTTGGCAGAAAAATGACCTCTACATGGCTCATCATGACATGCCCGATGGATATAATAAGTTTCACCTTCTCTTACACATCTATGCATCACTTGATCAAGGCTAGTGTAAAACATAAATCTAACAATCCAAGAACAGTTAAAACTTTTCTTTGCTAACAATTTTCTTTCCTTGGGAGAGAAGTGAGCTAGTGTCCAGCCTATGGTGAGGTAATTTACAATGTCAGGATACCATGGATTTTGTGTTGATAACAAAAAAATATGCTTATCTGGAAAACTATCATCAATGGTTGTAGGATCATTAGGAACATGTAAATGGGATAGAAAGTCAAGTATTGCATTGGCTTTTCCAAGTTTTTCCACAATGGTGATATCAAATTCTTGCATAAGCAACAACCATTTAGCTAGTCTTCTTGATATGGTAGGTTTATTCATTATGTATTTAATAGCTAAATGGTTAGTGTGGACAAATATCTCATAACTAGTAATATAATGCCTGAACTTATTCAATGCATAAATAATTTCAAGAAATTCCTTTTCTTTAACAGTATAATCAAATTATGCTCCCTGTAGATTTTTACTTATGAAATAAATGACATGCTCTATTGTTCCTTCTTTTTATCCTAGTACTACTCATATGGCATAGTCTGTGGCATCTATGTGAATATGCAATGGAAACCCTCAATTGGGGCCTCTTAATACTGGTTCTTTTGTTATAACCTCCTTAAGCTGTATGAAAGACTTGTCACACTTGGAATCCCAAGAGAATTTTGAATCCTTTTGAAATGAGTTGTAGAGAGGTGTTGCAATTTGACTAAAATTATTGATAATTATTCTATAATAACTAGCATGTCCAAGAAATATTCTTACATCCTTCTGCTTCTCAAGCATAGGAAAAGTGCTAATTACCACAATTTTTGTTGGATCGACTTGAATACCTTGTGATGAAATGAAATGACCCAATACAACACCTTCCTCCATCATCATGAAACAATTCTCACTATTTAGAGAAAGATTGTAGTATTGACATCTTTTGAGAACCTTCTCCAAATTGGTTTTAGCTTCTTCAAAAGTGGTCCCATAAGTAGTTTAATCATCCATATATATTTCCATACATTCAATAGATATGTCAAAAAAATACTCATAACAGCTCTTTGGAATGTAGTCAGTGCATTATAGAAGTCAAAAGGTAAGACTGAGTATGAAAAGTTTCCCCATGGGTATGTGTTGGTACCCAATAGAGACCTGGTATTTGAAATTTGAAATTTATGGTTTTGAACCTCTTTGAACTAAGGTTCAAAGCAATTCAAAGTGGTTCAATGGTTCAAAATAGTTCAAAATGCAGATTTGTTGATTCAAAAATGTTTAGATTTTGTTGGTTCAATAGTTTGAAGATAGTACACAAGTGCAAATCAAGATTGTGGAGATATGGTCTAGTTCAAAAGTCTAATATTGTGAGACATCTAATGATTTCATTCCACATTCAAGTTCTTGATTTCATTCAGAAATCACAACATGCTAATTCAAGGATTTAGGAATTTGAAGGGCATGTGATGTGCATAGGTGAAAGAAAAGACCCCAATGGACTTTGAGTGTTCACGGCCTCTGAATACGATCAAAATATCATAAGTAGAGAATGAACATGAATCATTTGATAATCTCCCCACAAGAGAGTCCTATTCATAATAGGTGATGGCATCAAGATAATCACATGCCTAATCTCTGAAAAATGATGAAAACCATTTTTTCTTTCAAATTGGTGATTCGTGTGAAGAACATCATCAATATTATGGTATGCCATCCTCTTCTAATGTTTCTCCACTTAGTCAGAGTGTGAGTCAGTGGCTCAATCTGCATTTCCCATATGCTTATTGGTTCACATGGCATAAAAATTATGTTTAGATTATTTTTCTCAAAATATTCAAAACCAATAAAGGTTCAACAGTTTGATGATTCATAATGACTGATTCGGTTTAATTGTGAAGATTCAGAGACTCCACTACATTTCATTGACATATTCCAAAATCCCAAATAGAGGAAGAAACCTATAGAATGTATACATCAATTATTGCACATTAACATGAAGAGGGGTCAGTTGTGAATGATCAGCTTAAATGATGGTAACCTTGTATGATAATGGACCACAATATGATGACATAGTAGAAAGGCTCTTTCTTAAATAAATAATTTGGTCAAACATCAAGAATAGTGGATTTTGGGTTGCATAGAAAATCCCTTTATTCTATGAAAAACTCACCATGACGCATTGGATTCTTGTTTCACAACCAATATGACATACCCGAGCCATGCCTCATCCAGTGTCAACAGAAAGATGAAAGAAGAAAAGTAGCCCACAAGGCATTATATTAATGTGACATAATCAATGGAATCATAGTATTTATGAATCATTGTAGCTACAAGGTTTAGCCCAATTGTCTTCCCCAAACAGAGGAAGGAAATACTTTTATGCTCTATTGAGATCGTTAGAAGATGCCCAAGCCTGATGTAAAAGGAAACCTGAGGATGAATTGTAGAGATTATCATGAGGAGACAAAGATGGTGAAACCTGTAATGATGGAACTTTCTCATTCCTCTTCATCAAAATCAGGCTCGAACTAAAGGGATTAATAAGTGTTTGATGAATTATGACTGAAAGAACAATGAGCTCGATGAAACATAAGCAGAAATCAAAGGTTAAAGGCATTAAATCATGAAGTGATGAAACATCATAGGTATTGGTATCTCCATATTTGATGACTTTCTAGTCTTCGACCTTCCAGAATGTATCCTCATTCACCCAAAGTATGGGAAGTCATAGTGCATAATATGTCATAAGGGATTCACAAAAGTTACATTCTCTTCTCATGGAGAGTCTCAAAGGTTGAAGCCTCCTACACATTTTTACAATAGCTTGTCCCAACAAAATTAAATAATGGGATATAAAGAAGCTACAACATTCAAACTAAGGAAAATGATGAACCACATCCAAACTTGGAAATTAGTAGCAGCTACAAGGTGGAGCAATCTGACCATGAGTTAATCAAAAGCCCAGGATCAATTATCCTCTCTATGACCATCGGAGATTTATATCCTATTGCCACATGAAGTTGTAGATAAGAAACTGGATCCCATGAAGTCATTTCTATTTCTAATCATCAAAGCAAAATATCAATGTGACCATAATGGTTAGTCAAGGTGGATTACAAATAGAGCATGGGCTACTGGTAATAGAATTATTTTGAAATCAGATATGGGTTAGATAGATGTGAATAGATGCCTCATCAAAATCCCTCCAAGTTGATCTAATTGTTGACGGTGATGGACATATGAAATATAGAGAAAGGTTGTGATACATTTGGCAATACCATTATTATTATCTACCACGTGGAGGTCATAGTGGAAATGACTCAGCATTATAGCCACAGGTGCCTGTAAATGGAATTTTGGAAGAGAAGCAAACATTATCATAATGTTTTATTCAACAATGTAATTGCCTTTTATAATTTTATCTTTCCTTGATAGTGAGATATGTAATATTATTTAAAAATCCAATTAGGGCACAATAAGCTGATAAGGGTTTGGAGGTGAAAAAGGAGCATTCCCAAAAATTAGTTTTGATAATTGAAAAAAGATTTTATCACAGTGAAAGATGGAGATATTTTACAAAGGACAGTTACAGAGGCCAAAGAGGATTTCATTTTCTGAGTTCTATTTAATGGATGAGATCAAACCAAAGAGGGGTTCTTGTTTTTAAAAGTTTTTCCAGTCCTTCTAGGAGAGAGATCAAACTTTGGGGTTGTAGAAAGCAAAGCCTTTATTCATTATTCTGAATTGTGTGTTGGAAAAAGAGGGGAAATTTTGATTTTGAATGTAATTTAGGGGAGGGAATTTATGTTTCCTTTTTAGATTGTGATTTTGATGTAATGTGTAATAAGATCTTTGCTATCTTTTATGCTTTAGAGAAGTGAGACCTAGAAGATAATTGTACATCAAAACTTGGAGTTTGGATAGTCTTCTTTCCACTAACTATTATCTTTGTATGGCTTTCAGTTTTCTCTAAATGCATTTAAATGTCAAGATATCTTTGAAGCCCTAATTCTTCATTTTCTCAAGAGGATGGAAGATATATTCTTTTTTTTCATTCTCTTCATAATTTAGCATTCGGGTAAATGAACTATGGGTCATTTGCCATTCTTTTTCTTTTCAGTCACTTAGTGTTTCCACATCTATGCTATGTTTACAAATAAATGTTTGTATACCTTTGTATACCTTTTATGCTTTCTAGTTAAAAGCATTTGTGTTTACATTTCCATGAATTTATTGCATATCCTACACAGGGAGCTGTACTCGATAGAATTCAAAGGAAGATTATCAATCTAATGATAACCTATCCAACTATTAGTGCCATTTTTTTTCTTCTTATTTGGGCATTCAGAGTTGATTTGTATGTATTTTCTTGCAAGACAATATGTTCACTAACAATTTTTTGGCGACTCTGCTAGGGATTGAAAATAAAGATTTAGTTTCTACTAATTGTTTCCTCATTTTTATGATTATCTCCATGTGCAGGAGATTGGTGACTCGATGAAGACCATACTAGATATAAAAGTCATGATAAAATCAAGGCCAAACCCTTCTCTCCTAGAACTTTATCAAATTGATGACAAATTGTCACAAAAATTTGTGGATAGCTTTAAAGAAAACATTTTTTGAGCTATTTGGAACAATATGAGTTTAGAAGATGATGCTTCTTCTTTGTTGAAAGACTTGCAAGAACTTGAGGAGAAAGTGTTTTGGTTGAAGAAGCATTTGGAGGTGGGTGAAGAAGAAGCTCCGGTTATCTTAGTCTTATCCTTCTACTTCAATCACCTTGTCATGAATGACCAAGAAGTACAACCATAGTTACTCCAACCTCATATTGATCTAGTTTCAATGGATGAGAGTATATGTGACAACAATGGAGAAATGGTAGGCACTAATAATGAAATCTTGCCTCAAGTTCCTTTTTCACCTTCTGTAGAAAGTTTCATAGTTGAGGAACGTGATATCATCTTTTTCTTAAAGATTCTATTAAAATGCTTTCTAGCAGTGCCTTATCAGAAGATGAATCTTTAAATCTCATAAGAGATTGGCTCTTTGTATGCGACTACTGAAAAAGGCCCTATTCTAGAATCCTTTCACTTTGGAAATAATGCAGCAGTAGATTTTATTGTTAATGTTGATTTAAAAAATGTTGTTGAAATTTGTCTTGAAAGAGATTCTATTGTGATTAAATACTTGGCCAACGGGCTAAATCTAGAAACAAAATTGGAGCAAGACGCATTCTTACTTCAAGAAATGTTACAGCCACAAGAAGATCAGACAAGAGTAGATAAAGACTCTCAAGCTAAAAGTGAAAACCATGGTAGCAATAATAATGAAGGTAAAGATGAGTTGTCCGTTAAGGGGGGAGATTTTCCAGTTACATCATCTTACTTCACTCCTCACAACCCTTCTATTCTTGTTGATCATGTTGGCACTCAGGGAAACATAAGTAAAAGTGTTCTTGAATCCTTTTTCTCTCCATGTTTTGAAAGTTTTAGATTTGGAAGTGATGATAGTCATCTCATTTCAAAAGTTCCTATTTGTGAAAAATTTGACAGCAACATGCTACTGGAATATCAATCTTTTACTTTTAATGAAATGGATGGAAGTGATGTTTATCATATTTCTTTGGAGAGTTTTTTTTGTAAGAATATTTAGGATAACCTATATTTTGAGACTGAATCTTGTACTTTCATAGAAAATAAAGATGACATTTCATGTTTTATAATTTGTGATTAGCCCATGGAAAGATCTAGTCAGTTTGAGAATGAAGTTTGTAATAATGACAAGGTGAAAGTGCATGTAGAAAAGATTCCTTCTCATGCTGAAACTTTTATTGAGGAAATAGGTGCTGAAATTAACACTCAACCCATGGATTACTTGGCAAAATAGTTTCCAAGGCATAGTCATGTTGTGAACACAATTGAGAATTTATTCTATACTCATTTGTCACAATGGATGAGGTAACATCATCATCTTCTTGAGGGGATATAAATGAATTTCTACTTATCACCATTAGTTGATGGATTGAGTTGATTCTTGATTCATCATCTCCTAAATCAGGCCAAATTGCTTGATCATCTTGCAATAGAGGCTGAGCAGGAGAGTATAAGGCCAAGTTCTTAGTATGCATCCCATTAGATATTGTATCCTTCTAGACCTACAAGCTATGTAAGAATCTAAAGTAGCTAACCATGGTCTCCCTAAGATGAGAGGATACCCACCCATATTGGATTTTGGGGAAAGGACAACAAAGTCTATAGGTTATTCCCAAGAGTTTAATGTAACTATAACATCCTCTACAATCCCATGTAGTTTAATAGTAGAACTATCAACAAGCTATAGAATAGTTAGCATTTCTCTAAGGTCAATGATATGAAAGTGACACAAGACTTTCTTTGTCATTACATTTATATATGCTCTTATATTAACTAAGGCATTTTGTACTTCAATTTTATGAATGGTGACAGTAACTACAGGATTCCCACGGTTAGAATATTTAGGGATTGTTAGCTTCTCTAACATAAGGTCACACGATTGTCCCAAGGCATGAACAGTTTGAGGATCTTTCCTCTTTCTCCCTATTTATTTTATGCAAGATTCTTTAATGGCCTTAATGTAAATAGAAACTTCTTTTATAACATATAGTAATGGTATCTTCACAATCATATGCTTCAATTGGTTGAGAAAATCTCTTATAGCTTGGTTTGCTATGGGCACAACTGGGTCTACTAGCCTTTGAGGAAATGGGGGATCTTATGCTACATGAGAAGCTTGTGGGGTGGGCACATCCACCTTTTTAGTAGGAGGATCTTTGACATCTTTGATTATAGGCCCTTGAGATGGAGCAAGAGTGGATCTTGACCTTAAGTAGATATCACTCAAAGAGATATCATAACTTTGTTGCTGAGATGGTTACTTGCTATTATTAGGATGAGGATTAGGCTGAGCTAGTAGCTAGGTTTTCTTAGGTGGATTGATATTGGCTACAAGAGGGGGCTTTATAACCTTTTGCTAAGGTGGTGGTGTTAAGGCATGCTGGTTGGGTTGGTTAGACCATTGATTAGGTTGTTGGCAACGTTGCTGAGGTTGTTGCAAATGGTTAGGTGGAGGTTGTTTCCAATTTTGATTAGGTTGTTGCTAGCTTGATGAGATTGTTGACATTGGTTAGGTGAAGGTTTTTGCCAACTTTGGTAATTCCAAAATTTCTAAAGTTGATTGGACCAATTGTTATGCAAATTTAAACCTTGGGGACCTATATTTTGTTAATTTTTCCATTGTCTATCATTACCATAGTTTTGCAAAGGGTCCTATGGCATACCTGGTCTTTGGGCCCATGGCCTACTTTGAGAAACATAAATCACATCTCCATTTTCATCAATATCTTTAAAGTTAGTAGGTATTGGTTATGGCTCTAGACTTGCAACAATCTTCCATTTGCAGTTCTTGTTCCTTTCTCTACAATGTGGACAATACTTAGCTAACATAGTTTCATCTTCTTCCTTCTTCCTTCTTGCTTGCATGTTTTCTAGTTGAGTGGAAACATCATTAATGATGTCCTATCCTACTTGAAATTATACTAAAGATTGGAAAACTCCACCTTAGATACTCCTAAACCATTAGATTTACTAGGCATGGTCCTGAGTCCTCTACCTTTCTTCATAGTAGCTCTTTAGTAATTTAGACATATACTCTATATATCATCGTAGTTCCTTTTATTAATGTCTCCTGCCAACATAATTTGTAAAGCCCCAATACTTGAATCATGTACACCTTTTAGGAAAAAAATGTTTTTGTGACTCCTCATTCAACTAATGTTGGGTATTGCACTACAAGTTAAACATAAAACTTGAGACATAATCTTCCAAGGTCTCATCCTCTTTTTGTGACATTTTGAAGATGTCATATCCCTTCATATCATGACCCTTATAGTACTCCTTATATTTAGCAATAAAAATATTCTTCATTGCATCCCAATCCTCTATAGCATTGGCACCTAATACCATTGGCACCTAATCTCATGAACCATCTTAGAGTGGCCTCTTTAAAGGTAGATGAAAACAATTTCAGCTTATGGGCATTGGTTGTATAATCATAACTCCTATAGAGGGCATCAAATTCAAAAAGGAGGGTTTTGGGGTCTTCAGTGATAAGGCCATAAAACTTGGCAAGCACAGATGTAGGTATGTTTTTCAAATTATTTTTGTCATAAAAATTAGGAATGGAGAAAGGAAAGGTAGGTTGATCCATCCTTGGTGGTGGAATTGGTTGTTTTTTTGGTTGATAAATGATAAGAGCTAATGGATTGTCCTAATATTTAGGTTCAACAAAAAGATCATTCAAGTGTAGTGATTCTTCAAAAGATTATGGTGAAGGTATCTATTCTTGTGCATTAGCAAATGGGTTTTCAAATAGTTCTTCTTCTTCTTCATTCTCAACTTGGGGTTCCTTAGGGTAAGGATTAAATATATCTTTTGTTTCAATCTGGATATTCTAAGGAAGGAATCTTCCAAGATGATCTCTTCTTCTACACATACAAAATGGAAAACACACAAACTAAACTAGGGAAATGACTCCAAGATTGGATTAGATTGATACCATCCCCAAAAACAACGCCAAAAATGGCTATTCAATGTAATGACTTTGCAACTAAGGATTGGACATCCTTCTTATAATGACCTTTTATTTTTAGCAGTTTCAAATATCATACTAGAATAATATATCGAGCTCATTAAATTATCGACCAAGGATGTAAAATTGAAATGATGCCTACAAAGTGTATGCTCTAATCCATCTTAAATGTCATCATAACTATGAAATTGAAGTACTGAAGGAAATACTAAGTTAAGAAATGAAATAGTAATATAACCTATTGCAGTTTCATGTATATGTCAAGCATTCAGTAATAACCAAGTTCAAAGATAGTATTGACCGAGCTTAGTTGGTTAATGAAGTGAAGTCAGTATTGATCGAGCTAGGTTGGTTGACATTAGAACTCCTTTTCTAACCAAGCCGGGTCAGTTAACAAAGGGATCCTCTATATTGATCGAGTACTCAATTCCATATTAGCTGACTGTCAGCATATTTAATGTAATATATTTATTAGTTGATGAAAATTGTTTGATTAAAAGAGTATTCAAGCCAACTTGATAAGGTGAATCATATATTTGAAAGGTTAGGTTGAGGATTGAAGTGTGCAATTGAAGAAGATGAATCAAGGAAGTGAATTTGAAGGATATCCGTTAAGGGTAGAGCATTTGAGTGGACCAAGTTGGAAAGAACATTTTGATCAAGGAGGATCAAGCAATCAAGTTAGAACTGAGATCTAAATCATCAAAGTTAGTCGCATTAGCAATCAGGTCAAGTCATTATTACACTCTAATAATTGTAGCAGTGAATCAAATCTCCTAATAGAGTTATCCTAACAACTATTCAAAAAATCCTCTAACAAGGTGGCATTTCTAGATTGAAATATCTAAAGAGCTCTAACAAGGCCACTCTAATAGGGTGAATTGAATCCTCTAATAGGGTCACATCTAATGCTTTATTTTAAACCTTTAACAGGGTTGGCTCCTAATAGGGCTCACTTAAGAAGAGTAAAAAAAGTAACTAGTTACAATTGGTGGTTTTCCCAAATTTGGTTTCCACGTTAACTCTTGGTGTCTCTTGTGTTCATGTTATTTCCTTTATGTTTTTACAACTAAGTTAATAAAGACTAATCACATTAATATCTTAAGATCCTTGTATATTCAGTGCTAATCGAGTTACAATAACATATTAATCGTTAACCGAGTTACAAAGGATTTGGTTTTATATTGTGTTGACATCTTAAAAGGGACTTGGATTTATTTTTGTATAATTGATTCACCCCTCTCCTCTTAGTTACTCCTTTCCATTTCCAACAATTATAAGTCTCATAAAGATACAACAATTTAAATTACAACACCAAATTTAAAGTAGGTGCGATCCCTAAAATCACATGATGCATAAACAAGTTTACTAGTGTGTTAATTGTGTTATATTCATATCCTATTAGAGGACTTTGTAGATAATCCAAAGAGAAAATAGGGCTAAAAAAGGCCATACTGGGATGACAGTAGGCTCCCAAGAATCCAAGGGAGGCACCTCAACCCTAGTTAACGAATTCAACATAGCTTCCTCAAACCTAATCTCTTCTTATTTTTCTACCAACATTTTCTAACCCTAATTAGTAAGACCAATATTTTTTTAGGAAGGTTGGACATTGAAGTCTTGTCTTAGTGACTTTGTGCACAACAAAAAGGAATATCAATAGCCACAACCATTACTGATGATCATATTGGGGCCGAACCTTCGTTAAAACATGGGAATGCCTGCATTTTTACATGAATATTTTTTTGTTTATTATTATCATTATATAAAGATATATTATATAAGGTTTGTATAATATAAACTACACACACACACACAATATAGTGTATAGACTATTGGGAAGAATAATGAAAGAGAAGGTTCTATCATATACTTTTGTGTATAATTCCTTTTTGCAAGCATAGGAATATTATGTAAAAAAAAGAAAGTTTCGACACTCACATTTCCATTGCTATTTCCCCATACTATATGTTCTTTTTTTATTCGCAATAGATTCTCTTTCCTTTGAAGAGGATTATGAGGATTCCAATATATAGTGTTTGTTGGTTTAGATAATAATAGAGTAATTTGTTAGTTTATATATGTATTTGTTTCAATTTATTAGCTTGTGTCTTAAGTTAATATTTAGAGGTATACTTAGACAAGTTTGGTATCCATAGATTTAACCTTTACTTTACAACTTACTTATATGAACATGTATTTTCTTACATTAAGAAATACCTATTTAATAAGATAGTTTATACTTTCTTAGTTTGTGAAAACACACTACTCTATTTCTTACCTTACTAAAATAAATTTGAGTTTACCTTGTGTTGGCCTGAATTTTTTGTATAATAGGTTTCGTCTTGCCCAGATAAAGTTTCAGGTTGTGATCCTTTAGTGATGATTAGGTTTCCAACTAAGTTTTTGTTTTTCTAGGGCTAGTCCCTTTTTCTTTTTAAATTTTCCTTGGTGCGAAAATTTTTAAAAAGGGGGAAGAAAGTTACGTAGATGTTTTTTATTCACATATGTTGATTTTGTTGTTTTAATCCTTGTGAAAGTTTTTTACCTCACCGTCAGATTTCTTTTAAATCTACGGTTGATTCGCTAAAGAAAAGTGCTTGGAAGCTAAGCATAGCGAGTTGGCGACGTGATGACACGTGTCCGTGGTCATCCGTGGGCCCAGTCTAAAGTGCCAGAATTGAAGGAAAGGCATAGGTGGAGCTATCCTATTGGTTTGATTGCAAATATGTTAGTAAGGAAATGAGCCAGCTTAGTTGTCATTACCAGATCACAAGTTTTTCCAAGAATTGACGACGCAAGTTTTTAAAAGAAAAGGGGAAGTGTGGTGACATTCTGTCCCACACATTTATGATGAATGGAGACTTCGCGTGTGAGAAAAAAGTAGAGTATAATCTGTAAGATTTTCTTTTATTATTCATTACAGTCCACTCTAGCAAAGATTACATTTTCTCTGAGCATAGGCACCTGTCGATCACTTTGTGATTAAGCATTGGTGAAGACGCGAAAATAGTTTCATATTTGTTTGAAAGCAGTTGCAAAAGTTCAAAAGAGGATAATTTTGGCAAAATCAAGTAAGTACTTGATCATAACCTCTGTAATATTCCAATTCCCATTGTTACAATCAAGATGCCTCCTAAGAAATCATTCTCTGGGCAAGTTAATTATATGAATAGGAATATCCATGATGATTTCCTAGAGTTACTCCCAAGATCCACTACAGAGTCTGCACAAGTCAAGAGATTACTTTCATTAAGTCCTAGGCTTAAAATTGTTGATGGCTTGTATGACAAGGGGAACTGGGTAAGGGATGCAGTAACCAATCAGACTGGCCTTGTTTTGTTTAAAAAGTGGTTTTCAGAGAGGAATTTTTTTGCCCCTCACACTAATATATGGAATTTTGACTTGGGAAAGTTAGTAGCTCCTAGTGTTTTCATGGACTACGACTTGCTAGAAGATATTGCCAAAAACTATGACCAATCCATTAGGGTTGTGAGAAGAAATGATGGTGTGCCTCTAGTGTCAATTAGCCTTGAAGAAATTAGAGAGGTTTTTCACTTAGAACCATTATTAGATTTCCATGTGCCAATCAATTTGCTGGAATTAGAAAAGGAATACAAAGAGAAAAGAGATATAATTAGGGGAGGTGCATTGAGGGCACACGTTGGTACCATAGGAACTCTACCAGTAATAACTACAGCCTCTAAAGAACCTTTTAAGAAGAGCCTTTTCACTTCCTGAGCTGTAGAGATATACAGGACCCTGTGCCGTGTTCTTGGTGAGGATGAGCAAGATTTCATGCCCATTGACCTTATGTATATGATGATTCAAATTGCCTCTTTTGATGTAGATGTCATTTTTGATTTTGCCTCCTTTCTAGCTGAAGAAATTCACATCGGTTTGGTTGGAATTGCGAGAGGTAAGGTGGAGAAAACTTTTGGCCACTATTCCTTATTAATGCATATGTTCTTGTTCAAAGGGGTAACATATTTTGGAAATGAGATGAAATTGAACAGAGACAAAAATGGGGAAACATTACCAGTCCAGTTGTGGAGTGTAGATATGACTTGGGATGCAAATAAAGCCAGCTTTGTCAGATTTAATAGATATTTTGCCTCTAAGTTGAGATGTCTATTTTTGAGTGATAATCCCAGGATCCCTAAAGTATTAATGAATCTCATAAGACCTATGGATAGCCCCCATAATTTGAAAGTTTCACACAATTGGGGAGATATTATTCCATACCCTATTTTTACAGTTTTCAGAATTTATGATTTGAAAGGGAGCCCTCATGTCTTGCCTTACCAAGTACCCCTAAAGATAGGGATGGCAGAAGTCTTATGGAAATTAGGAGTAGAGGAAATGTTCTTGTCAAAGAGGCAACTAGGGTCGATTTTCCCTACCTGTACAGTGGCCCATCAATTTGTGATTACTAAAGGAGGGTGGATCTTTTTGTACAAAATTTTGGATCAGTATATGATGGCTGTCTCCCACCCCCATTTTGGTGATTCTGAGAGATTTTTCAATTAGACTCTGAGGCATAGGATCAAGCTAGGACTGGTAAAGCATGATTCATATTACCCAGAAGACATTATAAGAAATGAATTTTCTTTACAAGAACAAGAAACTAAAAAAGAAAAGTGGAGAGTTTACTCCCAAGTCCTAGAATTTATTCATTGTTTTGATCAAAATTATAGTCCTTTAGACAATCCTAATACAGAGGCTGACAGGATAAATAGGCTCATAAATAACTTCCCTACAATAATGGAAACCATGAATGAGAAGAAACAATTTTTTTATTAATTCTTCTCCTGATAAGGCCAGAGAAGCCATGAAGAGGTTAGCTTTCAATCCTAATATAGGGGTTGGTCAAATAATTGTACAGAAGAAGCCTGGTTACACTATAATTCAGAATAAAAAGGCTCCTATAGATAAGGGCAAACAAACAATGGGATCCACCAGTATAGTTTTGGAGGAGAGACCTGATGAGCCTAGCCCAAAGAGGCAGAAGGTAATAAGAGAAGGGAGATCTCAAGCTGAGGAATATTCACCCACCCAATCTCCTTTGAGAATTGGAGAAGAGTAGCTCACAGGTGAGCAAGTTGAAGAGATTGGATCACAAGGAGGTGTTTTTATTACCCAAGCAGAATTGGATGAAGGTAACCTTCCAAAGCCTCCTCTCCCAAGTCTGGATCTAACAAGAGCTGATTATAGAGGCAGGGAATTGGACCCTGTATTAGAACAAGCAAGTCATTAATTTTTTGACTGATGACAATTTTGTAAAATCAAGAGCTTTTCAGCAATTTGCATGGAGAACAAACATGAACATCTTTGAGGAGAAATGTAAAATGATGAAGACAGAGCATCTAGAAATGGATGAAGCTTCCATACAAGACCTGATTAAATAAGAAATGATGAAGGAATTCTAGAACATTACTCGTAAAGAAGGAAGGCAAATGGTAAAAGCCTCTAACATATTATTGTTGCCAAATTGGGATATTGTAGATGCCTTAATTTTCAATTCTATTAAAAATAAATTGGAATTGCAAGACCCAAATAAAAAGGATTTCCAAGGAACTGCATTCATTGAGGATCAAGCTGCTTTGGTCAGTTGGTCGTTGAAAAAAGGATCTAGAGCCACATTCTCGCAACCAGATGAGTCTGAACTGACGGGCAACATACTTGTAAGAAGGGTTGCTGACACCTCCCATGTACAAGTAGCCTATTGGAATGTGGAGTCTTCCCAATTTCTTTTGGCCACTTCTAAGAATGAGGAACAGGTTATGTTTGAGTTACAAAGAAAGTATGAGATAGTGGTGGATGCATACAACAAAGAGGTAAAGAGGAGGATTGAGCTTGAAAATAAGCTATTGGAACAATCCACCAGGCCTAGAATAACTTACCCTCGTCCCCCTGTAGAACCCTTTAAGTCAATCCCCCTCATTGAAATGCCAGATACACCCCAGGGGCCACAATATTACACTGCTGATGAATTTGAAGAAGAAAAGGCTAAACTATGGGCCTTACATATAGAGTTGGAATCTAAGTATGAAGATAAACTAAGAAAAGCTCTTACATATCTGGGAGACAAAGTTGAGTGGCCATTAATTCATCACCAATTAGTTAGGGTGATTAACATTTGGGAGGAATTAAAAGGAAATGATGAGGCTCTAAAGCCTATTGTGGATTAGTGGGTAAGAAGGGAAAAAGTAGTAACCTTTTTGTGTTTATCTATTATAAATACTTCCCATGATCAGATTGAAAAAATCTTTGATATTGTTTCTGGCCTTGTTGATTTTGATAATAAAAGGACACATTTATAGAAGATAACAATAAATCACTTGGACAAATATAGGAGTCAAAATTTCAAATTATTTCCTCATGCCCTGGATAAGAAAAATAATTTAAAAAGAAAAGAGGAATGGATGAAAGAACTTGATGACGCATTCTGTTTAAGAATGAATCAAGTAGTAAATGAAACTGGGCATGCATGGTGGGCCACCACAATAGAGGAGGTGGTGAAAGCCAAAATATTCTTTGATTCTTTAAAATAGGATTTTGTTGATATTAATAATGTGGCCGAATATGTGCTAAAAAAATAGGACATTTTGCAATTCAACTGGCGAGATGATGCATTATTTGACAAGTGGATGGTAGAAATGGTTTCTAGTGAACAGTTGGATGCAGATGAAACTGACAGTGATAACGTGCAAGATTAGGAATTCCAAACTACTGATGCTATCATTTCTCAAACCCAATTAGAAGAAGAAGACAAGAGAAACCTGTCATTTTCAGTTACAAACCCGGGACCATAGGATGCTGATAAGGCTAGAGAAGAGGACAAGATAGAAGTTGTTCTTGCCACCCGAGATAAAGACAAAGAAAGCCTATAGGTGGAAGTTAATATGCCATCATCAGAACAAGCTTCATCATCAGCTAATTTGGCAGAAACTTGTACAGAGAAAGTAGATCAATAACTAGTTAGCAACACAAAATTGTATTAACAAAAGCTGACTCATTTAAGAGAACGTTTTGATCTGGACATCTTCTGTTACCCACTTTTTGTCTTTTTGTGGTAGGTGTATGTAAATAGTCTTTGTTAAGGACACCTATCATTTCTTTTAGCCTGAAGCTTGTTGCATCTCATACTATTTAAGTGAGATCCCAAGGCTAAAGAAGGGTCCGAATTCTATTTTTCTAAGTACTATGCTTAGTCTGTTTTTGGTCCAAATTTTTAAAGCAAGTTTATAATGTATTTTTCTATCAATTCTCTAAGAATACATGAATATAGAATGAGTTGTGTTTCTTTCTGAAGGTCGTTCTGAGTCTATTGTAAAAGATATACCATTTTCAAAGAAAATGAATACAAATTGTGAACTATCCCCATATTAGTTCTTTCTGAATCTTGTCTCCTTTCAATTACTTGGTTGTCTTGATATTGTATAAGTAAAGGCTTGTGCAATTGAATGCAATCTAGTTAGGTTGTATATCTATTTATCACTATTGTTAATTCAATGGATTAAATAAAAGCTTTGATGAATGTGATAAGGTTTCTTTAGTAGTGGAAAGGATTTTGAATGATGGATTCTGATAAGAATTGCTGATAGAATTTGTTGTAAGGAAACAAACTAGTTCTGAGAACTTGCTATAGACTTTGAACCCCAATGGATTAGGCACTGATCAAATTTATTCAGCTGAAGGAAAGATATATCATAAATGGTTATCAAAATGCAGCATTAAATCAAACTTTACTTATATTTCCTGTAGATCTTCAAAGTTGGCCATCACTTGTCTGCATGGAATATTTTAGCTTCAATTAGCCACCATTGTTAAGAACATCTGCAGATCTATAGAAGAATTCTTGGCCATATCTATTTTATGGGATGTGTTTACCAAGTTAGTAAGAATTATGTATATGTCTGAGGATTTTGAAATGAGAATCAGAATGAAACTAAGAATAATCCTCATACAGTTGTTCCAATTTTGAATCATCCCTGGGTATACCCACCCTGGTTTTGCAGAGCCAAAAGAGTAGAAAACTATCTGTGGTTTTGTTGAAGTTGGGTCCAAATACTTTGCATATGCAATAGTTAATAAAAATTGGCTAGTCTTTAGATTGTGTATGTATTGTGATTCTGGTATTAAGCATTTTGTCGCTTAGTAGTTTTAGTGCATTTTAAAACACCAACACCTTGAAGAGTTGACTCCTTTCATTTAAAGGGGACCTCCTATAAAACATTCAATACAACTCTACAATAAAATTTACTTCATTATTACATATGTTTATCCTTTGTATCAAGGTTTCCTATGTGTAAACAAGGTACATATTTTTCCTCCTTAACAAAGATGAAACATAAAAATTATTCGTTTAACTTAATTTTCTACTTTTATTATTTCTTAACCATGGACCCAAATGTTTCCTATTAATCTCATATTTGTTTTGACAAGACAATGAAAAAACACATAGTTGCAAGCCAAATGATTAGAGCAAGTTGAGAAATTAGTGCGAGCTAAGTGATCAAAGCACCAGTATGTGCCAAGTAGATAGTTAGGGCCAAGTCACTCAGGAGTCAAGTAAATAGAGCATGCCAAGTCATTCAGGAACAAAGTAATAGCATTGAAGATATAGTGAATGTCGAGCATCAGAGACTTCAATTGTCGATTGAATAGTTTTGGAAATAGTTGTTTGTAATGGAACAAACTTCTATGTGAACCATTTTTGGGATGACTTAATGATTGTTTTACAATTCTAGAAGATGTACACTTAAGTATATTATGAATCCCTATGTATTACATGCAACCAATCAAATTGAGGGATGTTCTAAGTAGCAAAATGGATCAACATCAGTTGTTGATTCTAATCTAACCCTAGCCAGCTTGTGTTTACTTAAGGAGAAAAAACCCTGAACAGTTTGTAGGGTGTGAAGGAAGAGAAGGAGACACAAGAGAGATGAATGCTAAGCATAGAGAGCATTCATAGTGGCTATGGAGGTTGTGATAATGTTATAAATTGTAGAATCAGTTAGAGAGAACATAAGAAAGCAAAGAGAGGACAAATGAGAAATATCTAATTAGAAGGATCAAGTACACACTAGGAAAGAGAAGATCCAGCATATAACAATAGAGTGCTAATTGAAGGATCATGGTGTTGAATCATTCTAACAAGTGATGCAGAGAAAATCTCCTAATAGAGCAGTCTTAACAGGCTTATGTGAATCTCTTAACCAAGTGATTATTTTATTGCAAGTTTAAGTCCTCTAACAAGATACACTTTTAATAGGGTATTTAAATCCTTTAACAAGGTGAGATCTAACAATCTTTGTAACCCTTTAATAGGGTAGACCTTTCATAATGTAGATCATAGTTTATGGTCAAACTTTGTCTGACCTTAATTGGCTACACTTTATAGTTGCAGTAGTGAAGATTTGAGGATATCATCCCCACCCCAATTTTACCCTCTCATTGGAGGTTTTTTGGGTAACAAATTTATTGTGTTATGTGTTATTTGTTTCATGCTATGGTTGAGCATGTGTAGTTAGCTATTTTAGTTTACATGCAAAATTGTGAGATGGATGTGTGGTGAATGTTTTGAAGTATTGATTCACCCCCTCCACAACCACCCCCCACCCCTCAAAGTTTACTTTCCCATTATTATTTCCAATAGGTACTCATGTGTTGAAAAACCTAGCTTAGATACTAAGTGTCATGCCCATAATTTTGTAACCAAAATTGAACTATTTAAAATAAAATAAAAACCTACAACTATCACAAAATTTTATATTTCTTGCAACTCTTTCTAAAGAAGTATATATACATTAAATGATCTTCTTTGATATAGATTCCTACATTTCCAACACTTATAACACGTAACACAAGACATTTCAAGGAAAACCTTTCTTCTTGTATTCACATTACTTATTCATTCAACATCATAGTACAAATATGCAACTTACCATTATTCTATTCATAATAATAAAATGGAAATTGAAGCTTAACTTATTTTATTTCTACCATAAAATGTCAACAAAGTATACTACACATCCTTTCTTGCTATGGCATAATAAAAAGATGTATTCTACATTCACTCTCTTTGCTTAATAACATGAAAGAAACATATTGTATACATGAGCTCCTTATTTAAAATGCTCACTTCATTGAAGCTACTTGAAAACTATATGTAGCAAAAATTTTTTTGTCTTCCTTTCACAACTTGCACTTCAAGACACGAATCTGCAAATGAAACAAGGGTAACCATGAATATATCACCTATTATCTTAGGTCTGTATGAGACCACCCATGATCTTAGAGAACTAAGGCTAAATAAAATAAACACAAACCAAACTCACAAATGTAATAACACCATAAATAAAATGTTGAACTCTGATAATCATGAGCATTGCAATGGGTCACTTAAGGACCAATGAAAGAGGTGAAAGTGTGTCAAACTCAAGTAGAGAATCTATAGAAAATAACCAAGTAACATCCCTTAGCAAAGCTTCGAGAACCACATTACAATACCACACCTTCATAAGGCTTCAAGATTCACATATCATTCTTCTCACAAATTATCCCCTCATCACCCCCAATTGTAACATAAAATTTGGCACATGGAGCCCATACCCCATGTTTTTTTCCTTTTCCCTTCGAGGGAAGAGACTCTATACTCAAGGGCTATACCAACCAACCTCTTCACCCAAGGCCAGTTCTTCCCTCCCAAGGGTGAGTGATGCCTTCCACACCCATGAGCATCATACAATCAAAGTCACAAAAATAAAGCAATGCAAAATCCTTAACACCCAATACATACAAGACATGAACATTTACATAAAAAGAAATGTAAAAAAAATCTACATATTCATTTGTTACAAGAACATGTAAACTACAAAATGAAAGTATTCTCTTTTATGGAAAGAACCCCAACATTGCTCCTATGCAAATGGAAAATGAGAGTTGAGAAGAGCATTTCCTTCCTTATCCTTTTCCAATCTCCAAAGAAAAACTATAAGTGTCTATAAAATTAGAGAATGGGTGAATACCAACTAAGTCTCACAAAGCCCTTAAAAAAGGCCTCCAAATGCACTACCCCACTCACTAACTAAAAATGGCAGTGACATGAGCACCTTTCTCTTCCACCATTGCCCCTCCTCATAAATTCAATCTTAATAAAAAGTGTGGGCAAGGGAAAAAGCATTTGACTTGACCATTTTCGCCTCTTTTGTAAAATGGCTTATTTGGAGGGTCACTAATGTTATCTAGACATCCTAATTGTAAAAACTAAGCTCCTAACTCATAGTACCACTATATAGGTTGATTATTTTCACTAAAATTATGCCTTAGGATCACTTTCTGGCCCTCAAAAGACTCCATGAACTTTGAATTCGATTTTCATCTTGATGGGACCTCACAAAACATCTATTAGGAAGTGTAATTAACTTAGCTACCCTATTAGGTTTAGTCTTAGGTTAGGTATTTTTGGGTTTTCATTTTGCATGAGGTCAATGGCAGGAATCCATAGTGTAATTCCTCTCTTTAAAAGAAAATCTTTTTAAGGATCCACTCCAAGGTTCAGTGTTTGTCTTGCGACGTACCAAAATCTGCTCAGTAGAAGATAAATGTGAATGTTCACGAGGATGCCTTTGCTAGTTTCAAAAACTCTTTTACCTTGGAATCAAGTAAAATCTATTCGTTGTCTCAAAATATCACACCAAAAGAATAATATTTTTGTATTTTTTGTTTTTCAATGAATGCAACTCTAACAATGCAGCTACTATGAGGTCCTATTCTAACAAGGGGGTTAGCAAAGCAAATAAAAAAACTAAAAGAAAATAACATGAAATCAAATAACTTGAAATTGAAATTCCTAAATGGACATAAGCTACAGAACACAACACGTGTGAGTTAAACCTTCGTAGAAATCGGTAGGAAACCAATGAAAATAGGAGCAACACTTCCTAGAATCCACTAATGCAATTGTCGATGAGAATCTTTAACAAATTGAATGATGTTTCACTCTTCATCAAATTGCAAGGCCATGGAAAGTGCGCTCATGCAAGACAAAAAGCTATGTAGACACAATCGGGTGATTTCTTCTTAAGCTCGTTACGCCAACGAAATTAATATATCTATAGCAAACACCAGAACTAAAAGATCACACAACCAGAAACAACACAATAAACCTTTGGCTCAATCAAAATCTCATGAATAAAATCCATAAAATAATGACACATCCAGGCAAGAATAACTACACTCCGAATGCTAGCACCAAAAGCATAACTTTATTGCATTACATTTTAAAATGGGGTATTTATAAGAAATCATCTCCTCAATTTGTGTTGAGAGTGAGAGATATCTTGATCCAATAAAATGCTTTTAAAACATTAAAACAAACTAAATATATAAAAACTGGTAATCTAACTAGTCTTAGAAGGACTCCATCCATATTTTATTCATTAATTGGATGCATAAGCCCTTTACATGTCAAAAACAATGAAAGCATGAGAGAGAAAGTAGGAGGAAGCCATCACTTGAAGTAGAAGTGCATGGAGACACCAAAAATAGAAGCTGGACCTTCACTTGATGTGTGTTAGAGTTAACTTGCCATCAAAATGTGTTTCCAATGCATGGAAAGTGCTATTTTTGAAACTAGCAGTCAACTGTCAGCTCACCTTTGAATTGTGGAGCTACAGACCTGTGGACCTATGGACCTACAGAGCTACAGAGCTACAGATCTATGGACTCGCAGACCTTGACTAAGTCAAAAATCTCAAAATTTTTCTAAGTGTTAAAATTGAAATTCTGGCATCTGGGTTTTGTTCATCTTCATCCTAAAGATATGTTTGGATATTTGCCCTTGAATTTCTCTATAATCTTAGTAATCTTAGTAGCATCGAGGAGATCCAAATCCTCATACTTATATTTGACCTTCTGCCTATAGTTGTCCACCTCAATTCAAGTTTTTGCAAAATCCCCAAGTTTGGTATCCAACTCTAACAATGCTTCTTCTGTCCTGAAGGCTTGTCTGATGTCTTCATCACTAGATGTTTCCTCTAAAGTCTTTCTAAAGTTTTCTACAACTACCTCAATTGGTAAAAGCTTCTCTCATTCTTCATCTTCAAAAATATCCAAGCATGCATCACTATATAACTTTTCTGCTTCCAAAATTCGCTCTCAAGCTTGGTCCTTGAGTCTATGTATCTCATCATGAAATGTTTCCATCACTTTATTTCCCCCTACAATCTTTTCTATCCAATTATCTATCATGTCTAGCTCTTCACCGGTATATACATTAATCAGAATGTGGTACCTTTGTCCTTTTATGGCCTGTAGAATTTGCAAATCCTTGCTCCAAACCCGTACCTCATCCATAATGTTGAAGTCCTGCCTCAAAATTGCCACGATCTTATCAACATTATCTTGTGTAGCATGCAATAATTTCAGACTTCTTGTAATTATAGTGATACCCTATCCTCAAGGTTGTCTTGCCAATCCTGACAAGCTCTTAGAAATGGATTGAGACGTACACCTTCCCCTTCTTTAAGAATGGTTAAGAACCTCTTTAAGAGTGGTTAACGTACACCAATAACATCAACTAGATATCCTTTCAAGATCTCAACTTGCCTTCGAAGTGCTTTGATTTCAATCTCATCATGTTCCATATGGTTAAGAACCTCTTTGACTCCCATAGTCATCATCTATCAAGAAGTATCCTGTGTAAGTTTCCCTAGCATGATATCCTTTACTTCATAGTCCTGAAGGCTGACAACTTCTTCATCTATACCTTTCGAGGGATGAGCCACTTGTGCAAATAAGTCCTGATTCTGACTAGTGGTAATGAATGCAAATGGTGTTGCATCCTATAATGGAGAGTCAGGCTTGTTCAAAATCTCTACAATGTCACAAATATCATCCTCTAAAGCAAGGAATTGATGCTTAGCACTTCTCATTATTTCCTTCCAGAACCATCTCGGGATATGTCTTTCTTTAACCTTGGCTCTAGATGATGAAGGGATGTGTTCAACTACCTCCTTCCCTTTGTCACTTTTTCTTGGAGTTTCCTATTGTGAGGGTTCTTCTTCTGTAGTCTCAGTTTTTGTAGATCTCATAGTTTGATCCTCAACTTCCTGGGAAGGCTATTGTATACATTCCATTACCTGTGCCTCTTTTGGTGGCTCATTAGTAGTCCTTGGTTCTGGTTCTCCTTGTAATGATGATCCTTTATGAACATGTTCCTCTAAACTTGGAGGTGGAGGTGTCACTAAAACCTTATCTACCATCATAGCTTGAGGTGAAGATGGGGGTGTTGGATGAGGACCTTATGTCTTAGGTGGCATCTACATCCAATCTTGCTATTGAGATTCACCTATAGGAGTATCTCTAATCTTATCTCCAACCAATTCTGTACCCACTGGCATGAAATCAAAATCTGGAATGGAGAGAATATCATCACCTAGCTCTCTTTGCTCATTCACCCATCATTGTACTTCATCTTCTGAAGAAAAGAGCTCTACCATTTTAGCTTGGGTGGGTGGTGGGGTATTTGTGACATTCTTCTTTCTTTCCAATTTTGTGGCTTTGGCAAACTGAGTTCTCCCTTGTAAAGGCACTTGTTCTTCCTCCCCATCTGACTCTGTTTCATCCTCATCCGATTCTTCCTCAGGAATGGTTTTAGGAATAGATGGATTAGGCACTAATCTTTTACGAACTCTCTGCCTCTTGCTCATTCTAACCTTAACCCTCCTTTGCTTCTGTGGAACCATAGGAGAAGTGGGTTCTTCATGCATCAGATGAATGGATGTCTCTAGAATCTCTCCTTCTTCTTGTTGGCTTGACAAAACAAGAGGCAATGGAAAATCAACCTGGATATGAGAAATTGTAGGGTCTCGAGGGTCTTGGGAAGTAGATTCATGTTGCTGCACAGGGGCCTATTCTTCAACATACTCTATCTGGATCTTCTAAGGAGAGGCTCTCTTCCTCTTTTCTTTCTTCTTCTTTGAAGGATGGTAATATCCCACTGGAAAATCAAGTTGGTAGACTATTTCTGGCCTGATAGGAGACTGGAGTGCAAAGATAGGAACTGTGACCTTCCTCCCCTTTACCCTTTCTAGGTGAGCATGTGCATGGAATATCATTGTGTCCAAAATCAGATCAAGTGGAAAGGGTTTCTTGATCCAACTCTTTATCATTCTGATGACATTTCTTGCTCGATGATTAATATCATCTCCTTCCTTCCTATCAACTTTTTCATTCAGAATGGGCCTCTCACCAACCTTATCTCTCACCAACCTTATCTATATTGAATAAGGGATCTAGTAGCTCCTACGAATCTTGTAGCCTTATCTCATCCGGGATGGTCAAATGGAGAGCCTTCTCTGCTAAATATAAAGTCATTCTACAATAGTCCCTGATACAGACATCATAGTCATTTGTGGTATTCATCCAATGATCTTCAATGGCGTCCTCGTGGTAGAACTCTTTTCCTGCTAAATTTTCCACTTTACCAACATTGTCGAAGAATGGTCTAGGAGAGTTATATTCTTCAAGGGGATAGTTCTCCCATTCCCACTCGAAAGTCGAGATATCCTACTTTCTCTTTACTTGGTATGTTCCTATTACAAATGGCCAATCCCAACAAGGTCTTCATTGTTTCTTGATCCTCTCATAAGCTGACTCAATCTGTCGAGAAATTTCCATTAGAACCAACTTGTCACTTGGGTACCTTGGGAGCTTCTTTGGATGGATAGATGCCCCACCAACCTGAATGTATGTGAATGTCTGGAACTGGATAAAATATGCACCGAGAGCTGTGATATGTGCCTTGGCCTCATCAAAAAATCTCTTTCCATAATCGCCTTCGATGAATCGAATGATGGCAAAGATAAAGACATCATTCACAATCCTGTACTCTTTGCTTTGTGGCGAGAGCCCCTTCTTAACTAGCTAAGGATAAACTATATAGGCCATGCGTTAGGGTCCTGCATACTGCCCTTTTTGTACAATCCGAGATAATCAGTGGCTCTTGCTGCAAGTAGATATACCACATAAGAAGTCATATAAAACTTCTTTTTGTCCTTACTATCTGCAACTGATCACACATGTTCTCACTAAGTGTGGTGGCCCAATCCAGTGGCATTTTTGTGTGTCTGATGGTTTCAATGAAGTTAACCATGAATGGAGCGAGATGACCTACTGTAGGCAATCCCATAACTTTGCTCAGAAGAATGATTGAATATCCAATGTTATCCTTCATGTATCCTTGCACCATATCTACTTTGCTAATTATCTTTCCCCGGGATGGATTCTCAATGAAGTATGAGGAATATATGATGTCCATGGCCTCTTGGTGATGATCCTTATGCCACCTCTTAGCTACTTCATATGAAAGTCTAATAAACTGATCAACTCTAGGTAAGTGAAAAACTCTCTCGATATTATCAGGTCGTAGATCTAAGACCACTTCCCTAGTGACGCTCTTTACCACCCTTTCCTCGAGAACAAAATGTTGAGAGAAGGTCAAAATCAATTCAGCTAACTGAATGGTCCTAGGATGTGATGCTACATTTATCAATCTAGACCAAATTAAGGCAGATCTCAAAGAAGATCTTTCAGTTGGGTTGTTACAAACCCTCAAAAATTCTCCCAAGTTCGTGTGTCCAAGTTCCATGTCTTTGATCTCAGAGTGTTCACTGTACAATCGTGACTTCAGGGTTATGCCTTGGAACTTGTATACAACTGGCTTTGCTATTGATCCGAATGTGGACGCCATTTGATTATATTACCTGTACATCACAAAGAAAAAAAGAAGAAAAAAAATGATTAATCACTGTATACATATAAAACAAAACAAAAACAAAAAAAAAAATGATATTCTAGAATTTATTTTACTTCTTGTGATTTTTTTATTTTTTATTTTTATTTATTTATTTAATTTATTATTATTATTATTTTTGAGATCATATATAAAAATTAAAAAAAAATTAAAAAAATTATTAAAAAAAAAAAAGAGGTTTGGGGTTCGAAAACGTGGCGGCGCGCGCACCAAGAGGGGCGTGGCGGTGGCCACATGTGTGCATCCAAAAGGGCGCGGTGATCATGACTGGCCGCGTGGCCTAGAAGGCGTGTAGCGGCACCACTGCACATCCAAAAAAGGGAGCGCTGACAGTGGCTGTCGTGCGGCCCAGAAGGGCCTCATGGCGGTGCGGCATGTACATGGCCCAGAAGGGCACCACAACGATGTGGCGCGCGCGCGTCCTTAAGGGCGCGCACAGTGCCTGCACCAAGCGCTTCCTCTTCTGGCCGCACACGCTCGTGAGCACTAAGTCTGCGTGCAAGGTGGAGGGGGGAAGGTTTCCATACCTTTCCCTCCTTAGCTCTACCTCTTCAACATCAAAAAATAAAAAAAAGAAGGGGGGAGGGGGAATTTTATAACTTCCCTCCCCTCTTTTCTTTGCATACGCATGTGCCCGGGTATGTGTGCGCGCGAGGTCTTTTTAATTTTTTATTTTTATAGGCTTTCAATTTTTTGATTTTTTTTTGTGATTTTCAATTTTTTGATTTTTTATGATTTTCAATTTTTGATTTTTTCTACTCTACCTGATTTAATTGAGACTTTCTCCTTCTTTCGATTCTCGAACTATGAGTCCGAGAGTCGAAAGAAAGTAGGGGGTCCCCATTCCTAGTGAGGAATGGGGCGTGTGTTGTGGATACCACAACAGGTATCTCTTGAAAAACCTAAATTGACATGTCACTTCCATATAGACATCACAAGAGTCAAGTGACACCATTAAAATAGATTTCACATCACAAGTTACATATCTAACTCACAAAATGAAATTTAATCTAATACATTCATCTAAATTATATTTATAAATAAAATACATCACAACGAGGTTTAAATCTCTTCATTAGGTTAAACATTGGCTTCACAATTTTCACATAGGTCTAGCCTTGGTTCTCCGAATAAATTCTATTGTTAATTTCTTGCACACTAAATTTGAGTATCAGTAGTCTAAGGAAATATCTATCTAGAAAAATAATGTAACATAATCTCAATTCAACATTAGCATGTATAATCTATAATCAAATAATCTTTTATTTCCAAAATAATGTTCATAGTCCAATTCTTATATCAAGCACTACAAAATTTTAACATCATGCAATATTCATTAATGTCAACTTTGAATTTTAAATTTAGCATCCTTATCAGAGCCATATGAATAGATAAACATTACAGCATACATAACGAGTCATAATCCTCATCATCATAAGTGTTAAACATAACATAAAGCAATTCACCACATATTATCATATAAGGTATCTTTTTCTAACTAGTCTAAATTGTATGGAAATATTGTGTCATAAGAGTATCAATATGAAAATTTATCCATTGTTCTATGATGGGTTAGGGTGAAACCTTACATCAAGTAATATTTTACTTCTCAAGCAATATTCATAAACTGATTCTCATAAATAGTACTTGCAGAATTTACAACATCACATTCTATTCTAATAACATAGATTTCAATTTCAAAACATAATTAATATGTTAGTTGCAACCCAACTATAACTCAACTTTAAAGCGTATGCAAGAACCTAATCATTGTATACTATCTAATCAATAACAATATCCACTTTAACACATAATTCACCTATTCCAATATATGTAAATATCAACATATTCAATTAATATTAGAACCTTATATCTCTTGTATCACTAATCTCATTTTAATATGACATACATTTCATTACCATTTTTAGAGTCATTCTACTTGGAACCCATTCACCACTTCGTAATTATTATCCAAATAGATTAGCTATATTGGAATAATGAGATTATCCCATTAGCATCATTAGGTGAATCAATGATAAGCTAAGGCACATAACCATAGAAAAATTCACCCAAGATAGTTATTCATAAAGAATGTTTAAATAGGAGGAGAACATCATTTAAGCATATAGTATTTGATTTAAAACTAATCACACCATTCTTATCGCACCGTCATATAAACTAATCCACAAGATCAAAAATAAATTCTACATAGAGCACCTATGGAGATGAGTATAAGGAGGTGTTCATTAAGTCACCTAATGACTTGTCGACCTCTAATCCCCTTCATTAAAAAAATCACAACTTAACACGAAATCCAGTACTCCTAAAGCATTTTTATAGTTTATAAATTAGCAATTCATAATGCATGCATTAAGGTATCCTAAATTCATCATCATAAGTATAGGAATAATCATAACAACAATATCAAGCCCTATTCAAATAGAGTCTAAATCGGTAGTGTAGACACCTAAAATTGTCCAAAACCCGTTCCTAGCCAATTAAATATATATTCATTATTTATTTAATTCCCCTACCTTAATTAAATAGATTTGCATTTATTTACGTACTTTTTCCTTACCCTAATTTAAATAAACTAAGGTTTATTTAAATTTTTTGCCTTACCTTGATTTAAATAAACTAAGGTTTATTTAAATCTTAACCTATTTCCACTTGCATCTAACCCCTTTCACTTTAATTAATTATGTCATTTACTTAATTAATTCCCTCTTAATCTCACTAGGAATTAAATATTTCATTTAATCCTATTTGAGCACATGGCTCCTAAATTTAACCCTCACCTAACTTCACTATCCTACCTAACCCATCTTGCTAAACGTACCCACTTCCTAATCATGCTTTCTTTTCCTAATCATCCTAGCTAATCACCTCTTAATCCTAAGTGTGTTCTCACACATGTGTGAGGAATCCTCACACGTGTGAGGAATCCTCACACATGTGTGAGAGATGTTCACACTTTCCTCACCCCTCATATCTTGCATGCCTCTTGCACACTTGTCCTCTTGCATGAGAATCAAGTTGTCTCACACATGTGTGAGAAGCCATGCTTCTCACACCTCATTGATCATGTCACTTTCAAAGGTGTCTCACACATGTGTGAGGAAACATGATCTTACACACCTCTTACACCTGTCATTGACATGTCACCATCAAAGATTTCTCACACATGTGTGAGCATATTGCCCCCTTTGAATGGTCAAAACCCTAATCCATATGGAGTGTACTTGTCCTCCACCTCATTGACACCTCATCGATCCTGAGAGATCCTAGCCCTCCATCTTGCATTCAATCTTAGCCATCTATTTTCCTATAAAAGGAGAGCCCTCTCCTCATTTTTAAGGAAGCACTATCTACCTCATTGTTATGTTGCAGGAATAGTGAGCAACCACATCCCATGAGCAATGAAATCATCTACACTTGATGGTTTCATGAGGTTTGCATAGTGCTATTTTGTTGCTCATTTACATGTCTTCTTTCATATTTTGAGGTTTTGCATGATAATGTAGGAATGTGCATTAGTTGCTTGATGTTTATTCCTTAGTTACATTTTTATGCAACACAGGTAGTGCATCAATATCATGTACCTAAGAGGTGGTCTATCTTGGAAGTAGGTGAATCACTATAAGATCTTATTTAAGGTCCTTACTAACACTAATGAGAGGAAGAAATACTAATTGAAATGATCAAAATTAGTGATCCCAAACCACTTTTATCTATTATTCTTAAAATGCATAATCATAAAATTACCCCAAAGAGAAAGATGTATGGTGTGTGTATGATTCTTATCAAATCTAGTAAGAAACTATAGCAATGTACCCAATTGAAAACCTCATCTCACTCTTCAATTCCCTTGCATTCTCTCATAGGAAGACATATCTAAAGGGATAAAATTTAATTAAATGCATGAGAGGAGGGGTCTTATATTTCGCTTTTGTCTTTTCTCTTCATAAGCAAGTCTTTTTGTGTTTTATCTTTTTCTTTCAGGTCAAGTGTTCCCATCTTGCATGGTTGGGGGTGTTGTTGCCACAATTGGTAGGAAGAAGTAAATATCTTTGACTCCATACCAAGGATGTCCCTAGTGATCATGAAAAGGTAGTTGTCTTGTGGACTCTAGATATCATTTTTCCCTTATATCCTTCACAGTGGGAAGGAGTTTTTGTGGTCTCAAACATAACACAAAAATTCTCTTAAAGAAGGGTAAGTGAAATTACTATTCTATTTAAGAAATTAAAAGTACTCAATTATTTCTTTATGGGATTTCACTTGTGTTGTGCAAGCAAAGTCTCTTGGTCATCACCTTGTTTACATGTGCTTATTTTCCTGTAGCTTTCCATCTAGTGGTGTTGGTTCTTGTTAATTTTTTATGCAAGCATCAGGCATTTTTGCACTCAGAATCATCATCTCTCTTTTCTTTGTAATCCTTAGTATTTTTTTTTTCTTTCATGTTGTTGAGGTGGTTTCCCTTATTTTCATGTTTGTTTTGTTGTGGGTATGTCTTGTTTGTTGTTGGTTTGTCTCATTTGTTGTTGGATTTTTGCTTTCATTTTGGTATTTTTTGTCATATTAGGGCAGAGTGTTTGGCTCCACCCTCATTTTTTAGGGATGAAAGAAACTCTCCTCTAAAAAATGCCTTTGGTGTTGTATGATTAGGTTACCTTAGTGACTTGAATTTGTGACATGGGTGGAATTTTGCAATAATGGGTTCCTTTCATTTGTTTTACTTTTGTTGGATGGTGTGAGTTTTTTCTTCCTTGGTTCTTGGGCTTTGGCTTAGCTAGAAGGGTAAACTTGCACCCCATATGTCATGCCCAAAATATAAGGGCAAAACACACACAATTTTTTAAAAATAATAATAATAATAATAAGGTTCTCAAAGGTTTAAGAGTTTGATTCACAAGAATGCATCTACTATGTTCATCTTAAGTTTATGCTTGTGAGAAGAAATACGTTGATAAAGTTGAATTCTTGTTATTAAATTGGTATCAACATTTGGTTCATCATTACATCAAGATTTCAACGATATAAATGAAATTATTTGAACAAAAATATAAATTGGTCTTAAATTTAACTACGCAAAACAAATTACATTATCAAATTGGTCTAACATAACTTGTTATGTTTACAACATAATGATTAACTTTCTTAACAATTAAACTAAATTTACATTTAATCAAATTTCTACTAAACATTAATTAAGAGGGTAACATTTATCGATTTCAAAAAGAATGTCTCTAACTACACTTTACTAATTTGATAAAAAAAACATTAAAATTACGACCAAGATAAAATTAATTAAGTTTAAAACTTTAACTAAAATTAATATACAAAACTAGCTAATATTAATTCATGATTAAAAAAATATACATATTAAAATTCTAACAACTTTAAAACTAAGTTCTAGCTTAACAAGCCTAACTAAGATTAACGTAATACTTTAAAACAATTAGTAATATTAACGTTTACTAAAAAAAAGCATATTACTTTAGTTAATGAAGCTAACTAAAATTACATTATACTAGAACTAAATTACACTAATTAAATGATAATGAAAACATAAAAATAAAAAAAATTATACATAAGACTTAACTAACAACAAATTAAATACTGATGCTAACTACGATTTAAACTAACTTAATTTAAAACTAGAAGAAAAACAAACTAAACTAAACTAATTAACTTAAGGACTTAATTTAAAACATAGACAATATTTAACCCCTACTAACATCTAATCTTCTAACTTGAAACTAAAAACATGCTAACACAATTACTCTAATACATTTATTAAAAAAAATCACTAACTACAACACTAACATCTAACATAACTAAACCTAATACTAACATTATTCTAAACACTCTATAGAAATACTAACTCAACAAGTTAAAAACTAATCCTATATTAACAATTATTAACATAGCTTTATTAATACTAAATAAATATAAGCACTAACATTAATATTACTATATCATTTAGCCACACTATTCTAATACTAAACTTAAATCAAAGACTAACTTAAATCTAATATAATCTAACTACATATAATATACACTAACTACCCACCCCAAACTCTAACACCCTACTAACCTACACACACACTACTCCCATGATCCCCACTTAATGCGCGCTACTTGAAGCTCCCCAGACTTGGTATGCTGGTACCCCAGACCTGGTACACTGTCCAAGGCTAGCGTGGTAGGAAGATTAGGCATCATGGAGAGAAGGTAAAGTGCTTCACACTCAAGCCCCAACAAGTCAACTTAAATGCCCTCCAAACAAACTACCTCCCTAGCCACGCATGGTCTAAGAAAGCCTGCAAAAATCTAGGAAGTACAAGGGGGGGGGTGGGGTGGGGGGGTACTTGAACTATTTAATTCATTGACTAAAATACACAAATGCAGGTCTGCCCACTGACTAAACTGGTGCCAAGGAATTATTGGGTTAGGAGGCAATGAAATTCCTCTGCCACGATTTCCTTTATCTCCCATCAACTTTGAGTTGGTGCCTAAGTTGGGAGAAGAAAATATTAATTGCTAAAAGTTTTATGGTTGAGAGGAGGAAATAAAAAAAAACATTAACATATAAATTTAGATGTTTTATTTTCGAATTTATCTAATTTATATTATTAAAAAGATCTAACAATGATTTTGGTTGAGATTCAAAGGGGAATAACTTAGAGAATATTCTCTGTGACTAGGGGGAATTAAGTTGTTCCCCATACATTTTCTAGAGAGGTTTATACTCCTGGGGATGCAATTTTTTTAGTGTTGATATAATCTTCTTGCTATATTTTATTTTTTGTTATACTAGGAGTGATTTCAATCTTAGTGACAACATTGTTTCCTTTTAACAGGCATACTAATACAAGGATAAGAATAAAATTATTCTTTTTATAACTTATATTTTATAATTCATCATACAACAAGGGTATATGACCCTTTCATTTAGAAATCAAGGAGATGCATAATTCTTATTCAAATTTGTTCTTGTCAATTGTATAACTTAACAAGGAGAGAGTTAAATTTGTTGTCTAGAAAGGAGGATTAATCATTTCCTCTTAATACATAAACCATTGAATTGGAAACTTCAACATATTCAATTACTTTTCCTTAACATGAATGAAATTTTGAGAATTCATAATTCAAAGACATTATTTATTAATCTATTTCTCACATACATATGCCTAATTTGAAATCACATAAGAGCAATGCAAGGATGTTTTCATAATCTCCCTTTTTTTGTTCTTTCTCTATTATTAATCCTGGTTTAAGGCTCCATCGAGAAACAACTAGTAAGAAAACCCTACGTCTTTGCCAAATACATCAAAATTTAAAAATACAAATTTACATAATGTTATATTTCAATTGAATTCTCTTCTAGGGCTTTCACAAGAGATATTTACCAATGTCTTCAATGCATCAAGGGAACCATGGGAAAGACTAGAACCAACATGGAGGTAACACAAAATACTAGGATGAACAATTCAAGCATGCACCCCAATCTGATTTTACACAATAGGTCCAATCATAGGACCTGACTAGGGGGGAGGTGGATTTTCTCAATGGGAGATGTCAATCACCATACCATAACATAGCCCTTTCGAGGCTAAATATTCAAGAACTTTTGTTCTTTTACAAGGCCCTTTCGAGGCTATGACCACAAGGATTTTCATTCCTTTTCATATCAAGAATTCACAATATCAACAAGGTATGTGATGACAAGTAGGGGCCCATACACCCTACCCTCTTTTCCTCCTCTCACCATGAGAGGAGACTCTACACCATTGAGGTCCAACTAGGGCCCTTCCCCCGTACATGGCCACTTCTTCCCTATCCAAGGGTGAGTAATGCCAAAAAAATCCCCATGAAATCTCCTCAAAATAAAACATCAAGACAAGCATAATAATAACATCAAGAAAAAGATAAAATCCCTCCCAAAACACCCTCAACACACACACACATACAAGCAACACAAAGATCATCACAATGCCTTATGCATGAATCAAGCATGAACAATAAGAAGAACAAGATCAAAAGAGTGAAGAACCCTACCTTCACAAAAAGTTATGGTAAAATGACAAGTTGAGAAGAGCTTATCCTTCCTTTCCATCAATCTTCATCTTCTCTTTAAAAACTATAGATTGGGTAACAACCCCAAAACTACTCCCAATTGCCTCTAAGTATGATCCTTAACTCAAATAGGATTCAAGTAACCTCCAGATGGAGTTTTGAGTCACCAACTCAAGTAGGAGACAATCAATTTTCGCAATCAACCAAAAATAAGGTTTTTGAGTGACCTTAAAAGTCAAACAAAGAGGCTAAGGGGGTGGAAAGTACTCCCCACCCATACCCTTACCCCTACGGCACTTAAATTTAATGTTTTTAAGCCATAAAGATCTAATAAGAAACAAACAAAGGCTAGGGGAATGGTAAGACCAATTAACAACCTTCAAAGAAAGACAATGCAAAGATAGCACAAATTAACAAGGGGTCTAGTTCGGTCTTTCCATTAGGTTTCCCAGCTAAATATCCTGCACACTCATTGCACACATGAGTAGGTTCAAGAAATCACACGCATTATGTAATTTACATTCTAATAATCAATTGTTTATCTAATTCTACTCATATTTTTGACTGTTAAAATTGCATAATCAAAGTGTTATTTTTGCATTCATTCACTTCATCATCATACATGTTCATAAAGCATTAAATGATGAAATCAAATATCTAAAAGTAAAGCATCACACATCATAAATAGCATAATAATGTTCAGTGCATCAAATAATGTTCTGACATATCGAGTTATGAGTATCAAAAATAATAATAATGTATAATCGATGCTAGGATGGGTTGGGGCGAGGACTCACACTATACATCGATTACATCTTGTGATTTTTAAAGCATTTGTCTTGGGTGTTCAACTTTTTCTCTTGGTTTTGCATGGGTTGGGATCCCACAGATAATGTTTTCCTTCTCAACTTAACCAAGAATTTGTAGGTATTCCTTTAAGGGTGCTTTTTCTCAATGATGTTAGTTTTGGATCAAGTTTTAAAAAAGTTTTCATGTTTGAATTTTTTATGTGGCCTCACTCCTAACTGGATGGTGGTGATCCATTTACATTGGACTGGTGGTGCCTTTATGGTTTTTGGTGGCTATAAGTGGTGGTCTTCCACCTCTGACTACTTGCTAGAAATATCACTTCACCTTTGACTAAGAATCTTGCATCATCACAATGAATATAATATATATTTTGAAGTCAAAAACCCATCACATCACAATTACATAGCATTAGTTGGTCCCATGTGTCACACAAATTAACATTGAATAAATTATCTTATCAATAACATTAGGACAACTCAGGGTTTATGGTCCACATTTCTAGAACTTTTTCCTATGCATTATAATTTTGTTTTTTGAAAAGAATGAGATGCAAGGTATTCCAAGTGTGAAGTTACCTTGTTGTGTTTAATATTGACCCAATGTTACTAGTTTTCTAGCTCCAGAGACCTTATCTTCCCTTTTTGACAAAGGTAGTTTTCATGCTTGCAAGGTTTAATCTTTTGGGACACCATTTAATATCTTCAATTCATGTTTTACTTAATTTTTTTGCTTTAGGTTTTTTGGTTCCCTCCCATATGATGATTAATCTTGTGAATAAGATGGAAGGACATGAGACCCTAAGTTTAGAGTAGTTGGAAAATAATGTTTTAAGTGCTAACATATGTCTAGCCCTTGCACATATTCATGCAATCACCAACGAATATGTATGATGTAATGCCCCACCCATAGGTTTGTGGAACAAGGATTAAATAAAAGACAAGATATATTTTGTAAAAAGAAAGTATGAATGCACATGAAAATATCATACAACGATCACTAAGATCACAACAAAAGACTTAACCAAAAATCCAAGGAACCAATGAATCTCTAGATGCCACAACCAAATTAGAATGCTTAAAATGATGATGAAAATCCAAGACAACAATAGAACCTAAAGTCTTTGATCTATCAAAGCATGGAAACACTAGAATTCCTAAAGGGTACTCAAAAGTCCAAATTGCTTTTTTTGAGAAATGATAGAGATGCACCCTATTTTCTATGTGAGAGAAAAATAACTGACAATCTCACGTGAGGAAGTACCTCTTCACACAAGAAAGTACATTGAGCCATGTGAGGAAACACCATCTCATGTGAGGAAGTGCTAGGTTTAGTAGCCAAAAGCATTGCACTAGTGTTGAGGTTCATGCGAGGAAGTGCCAAGGCCTTGCGTGAAACTTCTACAATCTCGCACAAGGAAGTACAATATCATGCAAGGAACCAAAACAACACACCAAAAAAACAAAGGATAAAAAAAATGGAAAAGATAATTCCTTAACACTAGGGAGTATCTAGTCCACAATTGAGGCATAAACACTCAAATCATAACCATTGAAAGATGGAAACCGAATCTACCCATCTAAACATAACAGTAAAGGAAAAGAATAAAAAGAAACATTGCAATGAGCTAAAACAACAAAAATAAGTGTGCATTTCCTCCCAACCATAATAGAATCATGGGACCTCAAAGGTCCTAGCCATCACCCCCATGTAACATCCTAAACTGCCAACTCGATAGTTAGAGTTGTCTTATGAAGACATCACTACTAAAATATAATAACATCATAAGAATAGGAAATATAACATGCCAAAACAATAAGAAATAGATACTCTAACTAAGCATATCATGTCATCTAAAAATATGCTAAACATAATAATCATAGGAAATCTAAAGTGCTACACCAATAAGAAATAGATACTCCAACTAAGAAAATCACATCATCTAATCATATGCTAAACATTGTAATATAGGAATGCATCAAATAAACTAATATCATCTAAAACATGATATCCAATCTATCCAATGAAAGGAGAAATCACAAGAAAACATACTTTGGAACCTGAAGTATCAAGTAAAAACATCCAATAATGGTCACACTGGGATAATAGATCATCTCTATACACTAGTCCCCAGCAGTGGTGAAGGTAGCTATGCCTCCCAACCATGTGAAACTTGTAGGTCCACTCTCACCATGCTGATGGAGATAATGATCCAACCACAAACACACATAAAGAAAATTTCCATGGCTAACACTCACACCAGAAAGTAATGGTGACTAAAGCCAAGATCATGAGAGAATGCAAGTACAATAGGTCATAGATAGACACTCAATGGGCCACTATATAGGGGATGACATCATGGAGAGTCACTTGGCATAAAAACTCCCAAGATAGTACTAGTAGATAATCTCCCCAATAGAAGATGCACAATCTAGGTAGTATCTCTTCCCAACGGAAGACATACAATCCACTTTAATTATCTTAAATTTATTACCATCCAATATTTTATTTAGTAATCACTTGATTAAAACTTTTGCATGCAAACACACAGGACATGGAAACTAGGCTATAGAGATAGAAGCCCCCTCTATATGCTACCCTAACCTACCTATGTTGATCCAATGATGAGTGCCCATAGGCATGCATATTCCCAACCCAACCCAAAATGATCATAAATTTTGACAAGTCTGTGGAAGATCAAGCCTCACAAGTCACCCAACAAATGCATACCTATGTGCTTGTTTGTGGCATACCACCATCACAAAGATCATAACACAAGGAATGGATGAGAACATAAAAAAAATATCACTCAAATAAACACAAACTTAGGAGGACGGATTCTACACAAATCTCAAGAATAGTAAAATAATAAATCATGAACTCATCCAATCAGCCTAAATCTAAGAAGATGGATTCTACATGAATTCCAATGATGCAACAAGACCAAACATCATGGAATTACTCAACCAACCTCAATCCGAGAGTATGGATTCTATATAATTCCTAGTGTCCATGAAATAAGAACAAGGGTCCAAAAGAAACAATAACACCAAGTATAAAATCACTCAACCAAACACAAAGTCAGGAGTACAGATGTAACATGCATCCCAATATAACATAAAAGTGGAACAATTATCTAATTTGCATCCCAATTGATGATCTAGATCCATGACCAACATCATGCCAAGAAAGCTTGAGAAAATAGGATGACACATAAATCAAGGTGAAAAAAATCAAAACTCAAAAACTCTGAAATTAATACCCATTTTGTTTTAGGGAAAAAAAGATGAAAATATCAAATAAAATTTGGGTTTGGAGTTCGTATGAAAAAATGACCAACATAATGGTGCAAAACCCCAAACCCTCATCCCAAAATATAAGAAAATCCTCATACCCGCTCAATCGGGTAGAGATAGCATACATAAATAGAGGGGAACACTAGTTCTCAATCTCCTAATAAATAGCTACCAAAACAAAATTAGAAATAGAGTTGAAACAATAAAATGAGAGAGCCCTACCTTGCAGCCAAAAGGGCAAAATGAGAATCTGAACCATAAAATAAAAATCTTGTAGAAGTAGCCAAAAATTGCAACAATCCAAGGCCTCCCTGAGCTAGATCCAATGAGACCAATCTTGCAAAAATCCCACATCCATAGCTCCCACAATGAACAAAATAGTAAATACTCATGAAGATGATTTTGGATTTTAGTCTCAAAGTTTCTAATTCAAAAGTGAAAAGTGAGGAATTAAATTCCTTTTTGAACTCTTATTCACTTTTCAAGTGGATAATGGATTGGGGTAACTAATCAAGTAACCTAGTTAAACCCTGAAATAACCCAAACAAAAATAGGCTATTCTAAGTGATTGGAATTCATCTATGGAAAAGTTACCAGAAAGTAAAATCAATAAAGATAAAGCCCAAAAACATTTAAACCAAAATCACAAAAAACTTAACAACTTTGCGACAATTTGAAACTTTAAATGCATATACACAATCATAGGTCTAGTCACATAATGCAAATGAGTCTAGATTAATAAAATCACTAGAAGGTTTAATTCAAACATTTAAATAAGATATTTCGACCATACTGGGACAACATTGGTAAATATGAACAATTAAATCACTAATATCTATGTGCCATTGCCAGGGATATAAATCCTGCACACTAAAATACATGACCGAGTACAATTGCATATAATAACTTAGTGAAAGCAATAAATGCATTAAATCACCTAATTTAACCATTTTTCAATTATACTATAATAATCTATTTACATCACTCATGCTCACATATAACATAATGAAGCAATAATGATGTAAATAACCATAGCATTAAATTCATCTCATAACATAATTAGAGATATGCCCAAATACCGGATAACCAGATATCATCATAAAACATATTGTAATCTCAAAATGGTGGCATCATGAAAATATGATAAACTAAACAACATAGTAGTCTAACATCTATGATACTGAAATCAAAGTATAACATTTGACCATTAGGTCATCTCAAATGTAAAACATAACGTGTATCAAGCATCTTCAAAATATAACAAGGTAAATATCTGTAGCACATAACCAATTAATCCAACATGGAAAATCCATTTCTAATTATTTAAGCATTTAATAATGGTTGTTTAAAAAACATGAAAAGGCACTTAAAACACATATCTTAACACAGTCATAAACATGACTAACTACTGCTACAGGAACCTAGTCCAATGTATAAGGGTAATAGTACACAGTGCAATATCTACACATGTTCTAACTTTAAATACTACTAAAACATTTTAGACAAAACAATGAACTATCTAAATTCTAATATTTATCATATTTTAAAGCTTAAAACTTTTACTAATCTAATTTAAAATAAAATTAAATAAATAATTAAGACATTAACATTACTAACTTATATAGCAATTTATAACTATTAACATTACTTAAAAATTACTAACATTAACATTACAACAAAGTACTAACATTACATTAAACTAAACTATCCTAAATCTACCTCTAAAACATATATTACCTTCAAAACTAATACTAAACTTATACTAAATATAACTAGCTAAACTAGCCCCCCCCCCCCAAGATATCTACCCCCTCTTCCACCTAGGTCAAGTGGCCTGTCCACATGCGTGAGCCAACATCCAAAGGGGAACGCACTGCCCAAGGTCTGCGCAATGCAGACCTAGTTCCCTCCATCTTGCATGAGCGAAGGGTTGATGTGGGGAGGTCAGAACTAAGGGAAGGGAGAAGATATGGGGTAAGCAAAAATTGCTAAGCCCTTCATTTTAATTTGACTAGCCTACCCTACAAGTACAACAGATAGGAAGGTGCAAGGTCTCACGCATGTGGTCCCTCAAATCACATAGGAAAGCCTCCATTATGAGTGCACTTGGAATGGGGAAACATGAAGTTGGTAAGTTTGTTTGACAACTAATGTGTTTGAATGAAGTTGAGTGTCCATCTTACCCACTTCTTTCCACCACATACTTCCATACAAAAGCTGAGGGGGTACAAGGCCATGTCGCCTTTAATATTGTGAATTGAGGAATGATGAGTGGAGGTGCAGGTCAGAGACTTAGGTTAGAGGGAGGGTATTAAATGAAAAATTTATTTAGGCGAGCTTAGAATATATATATATATATATATATATATTGCATTATTTACTTGTTTTAACATCAAAGCTATTAATATTTATGTTTAAAGGTTTGAGAAAAGATTTTAGTTGAGATTCAAAGAAGAATAACTCAAAGAATATCCTCTGTGACTTGGGGGGGAATTAAATTTTTCCCCATACATTTTTCAGAGAGCTTTTTACTCTTGGAGATGCACATTTTCTTTTTGAAGCCAATTTTTGTCTAAGTGTTGACATGTTTTTCTTTGCTATATATTTTTTTTACAAGGAGTAATTTCTAACTTAGTAACAACATTAATACCTTTTAGAAAGCATACTAATACAAGTAAGTGTATAAGGTTATTCTTTTATTTTCTCCTATAATTAAGTTTAATCAATCATCATATGACAAGGTGTATGTTCCATTTATTCAGAATTCAAGGTGATGCATAACTCTTAACCAAATTTGATTTTGTCCAATATGAAATTTAACAAGGAGAGAGATAACTTCGTTGTCCACAATGTAGGATTTTCATTTTCCCTAAATACACAAAACATTGAATTGGAAACTTCAACATATCAAATTACATTTCCTTAACATAATTGGAAACTAGAGAATTCATAATTCAATAGCATTATCCATTAATCTATTTTCTCACATACATATGCAAAATTTGAAATCACATAAGAACAATGCAAGGAGGTTTTCAAAATATTTTCCTTTCTCTATTATTTAACCTGGTTCAAGGCTCCATCGGGAAAGAACCAGTAAGAAAACTTGACATCTTTGCCAAATACATCAAAATTTAAAATACTTTTTAACAAATATTACAATTTAATTGAATTCTCTTCAAGGGTTTTCATAAGAGATCTTTTCCAATGTCTTCAATGCATCAAGAGAACCATGGGAAAGACAAGAACCAATATGGAGGTAAAACAACACAATAGGATGAACAATTCAAACATGCATTCCCAACTCGATTTTGCACAATAGGTCCAAGGATAGAACCTAACTAGGGTGGAGGTGAATTTTTTCAATGGGAGACGTCAATCACCATACCATAACATAACCCTTTCAGGGCTAAAACTTCAAGAACTTTTGTTCTTCTACAAGGTAAAATGGTAAGTTGAGAAGAGGTTTTCCTTTTTCTTCCTTCAATCTTCAAACTTTCTTCAAAACTAGAGATTGGGTAACAAACCCAAAACTACTCCAAAATGCCTCTAAGTATGATCCTTAACCCAACTAGACTTCAAGTAACCTCAAGATCAAGTTTGAGTCACCAAATCAAGTAGGAGACAACCAATTTTCGCAATCAATCAAAAATAGGGTTTTTGAGTGACCCTAAAAGTCAAACAAGGAGGCTGAGGGGGTGAAAAGTACTCCCCACCCATACCCTTACCCCTAGGGCACTTAAATTTAATTTTTTTAAGCCTTAAAGACTTAATAGAAAAGAAACAAAGCCTAGGGGAATAGTAAGACCAATTAACAACCTTCAAAGGAAAACAATGTAAGGATAGCACAAATTAACAAGGGGTTTAGTTCCGTCTTTCCATTAGGTTTCCAACTAAATATCCTGCACACTCATTGCACACATTAGTAGGTTCAATAAATCACATGCATTATGTAATTTACGTATAAGAAAAATCATATAAATTAAAACATCCATTTTTCTAATAATGAATTATTTATCTAATTTTACTCATATTTTTGACTGTTAAAATTGCATAATCAAAGTGTTAGTTTTGCATTCATTTACTTCATCATCGTACATGTTAATAAAGCATTAAATGATGAAAACAAATATCTAAAAGTAAAGCATCACATGTCATCATAAATAGCATAATAATGTTCAGTGCTTCAAATAATGTTCTGACATATCGAGTCATGAGTATCAAAATAATAATGTATCATCAATGCTAGGATGAGTCGAGGTGAGGCCTCACACCTAAGAATAATAAAACAATACATCATGAACTCATTCAACTAGCCTCAATCTAGGAGGATGGATTCTACATGAATTCCAATGATGCAACAAGACCAAACATCATGGACTCCCTCAACTGGCCTCAATCCAAGAGTATGGATTCTACACAAATCCTAGTGTCCACAAAATAAGAATAAGGTTCCAAAAGAAACAATAACACTAGGTATAAAAACCAGTCAACCAAATACAAATTTGGGAGTACGGATGTGACACACATCCCAATGCAACATAAAATTTCAACAATGATCTAATTGGCATCCCAATGGATGATCTATGTCCACAAACAACATCATGTCAAGAAAGCCCAAGAAAATAGGATGACACATAAATTGAGGCAAAAAACCTCAAAACTCAAAAACTTTGAAATTAAAACCCATTTGGTCTTAGGGCACAAAAGCCACAAATATCAAATAAAATTTGGATTTGGAGTTTGTATACAAAAACAACTAGTATAATGGTGTAAAACCCCAAATTCTCATCCCCAAAAATAGGGAAATACTCATACCCACCCAATCGGGTAGAGCTAGCATACAAAAATGGAGGGGAACACTAGTTCTCAGCCTCCTAACAAATAAGTACTAAAATAGAAGTAGAAACAAAGCTAAAACAATAAAATGGAAGAGCCCTACCTCAAAACCAAAAGGGCAAAATGGGAATCTGAACCATAAAATAAAAATCTCATAGATGTAGCCAAAAATTGCAGTAATCCAAGGCCTCTCTGAGCTAGATCCAGCGAGACCAATCTCACAACAACCTCACTCCTTTAGGTCCCACAAAAAAAAAAATAGTAATTCTTCATGAAGAGGATTTTGAGTTTTACTCTCAAACTTTCTAATTCAAAAGTAAGAAGTGAGGAATTAAATTCATTTTTGGAAACTTATTCACTTTTTGAGTGAATAATGGATTAGGGTAACTAACCAAGTAACCTAGTTAAACCTTGAAACAACCCAAAAGAAAATAGGCTATTGCAAGTAATTGGAATTCATCTATGGAAAAGCTACCAGATAAAGTCAATAAAGATAAAGCCTAAAAATCCTTAAACCAAAATCACAAAAAACCTTAAAAACTTTGCAACAATGTGAAACTCTAAATGCACAGACATAATCACAGGTCTAGTCACATAATGCAATTGAGTCTAGATTTATCAAATCACCGAAAGGTTTGATTTAAAAATTTAAATAAGATATGTCAACCATAATGGGATGACATTGATAAATATGTATAGCTAAATCACTAATCTCCATGTGCCACTACTAGGGATATAAATCATGCACACTAAAATAAATGATCAAGTGCAATTGCATATAATAACTAAGCCAAAGCAATAAATGCATAACCATTTTTTCAATTATACTAAAATAATCTATTTACATCACTCACACTTGCATATAGCATAATGAAGTAAATAACCATAGCATTAAATCCATCTCATAACATAATTAGAGATATGTCCAAATACCAAATAATCGGATATCATCATAAAACATACTATCATCTCAAAATGGCATCCTTATGCAAATATGATCAATCAAGAAACATAGTAGTCTAACATCTATGACACTAAAATCAAAGTATAACATCTGACCCTCAGGTCATCTCAAATGTAAAACATAACACGAGTAACAAGCATCTCTCATATCAAAATATAAAAAGGTAAATATCCTTAACACATAATCAATGAATCCAAAATGGACATTCCATATCTAATTATTTAAGAATTTAATAATGGTTGTTTAAACAACATGAAAAGGAACTTAAAACACATAAGTGAACATAGACATAAACATGACTAACTAGTGTTATAAGAACCTAGTCCAGTGTAGTAGGGTAATATTACATAGTGTAATCTCTACACACATCTCAGGGTAATTACAAAAAAACATCATGATACCACATTGATCTGAGTAACCACTAGCACAAACCTCAGTGAACCATCTAACATATCATAATCTTGTAAATCAGTTATAAGCATAATCAAAGCAATTGATACAATAACATAAATCCAATCACCTCAAGGGTGTCGACCACTCATGGTTTCAATCACAATGTCTTCACAATGAAGGATCAACAAGGTTGCATCCATCAGGATGATTCACATAAATCAAATGGGAGAGGCACTACACATGTGTTCAAAATGTTGAATTCTTCAAGAGAAAGAGTGTGATAGATGAAGGATTTGGAAGATCAACAATGGGCATCAAATATTGAGACAAAGGAAGAGCCTAGAACGCTCCTAGAATTAAAGTATCTCCCCATGGAAGAATTGATGTAGATGTCCAGAGATGGATAGATTCCTAGGTGATGAAGGAGACCTTTATATGGAAGGAGAAGGATGATGGTCCAGTGTGTAGTGCCTCTCATGTTTGCAGTCTGTACCTTGTCTATTTTTGATTCGAGAGATACTTGATACTCTTTTGATATTTGTACCTTGAGACGACCTGAGGGTCAAATGTTATATTTTGATTTCCATACCATAGATGCTTTGTTGCTATGTTGTTTAGTTTATCATATTTGCATGTTGATGTTATTTTAAGATGACAGTAGATCTATGATAACTGATTATCTGGTTATATGATGTATTGGACCTATTTGTTGACTATGTTATGAGATGGATTCTATACTATGGTTATTTACTTCATTCTCATTTTTATGAGTAATGCGAACGTGAGTGGTGTAAATGGATTAATGAGTTATTTAATGCTTTAATTTCTTCGGCTATTATATTATATGCAATTGCACTTGATCGTGTGTTCTAGTGTGCAAGAATTACATCCCTGGCAGTGGCCTATGGAGTTAGTGATCCAGCTGTTCATATTTTGCCAATGTCGCTCCTATATGGTCGACGTATCCTTATTTAGTTGTTTTATATTAAAACCTTTCAGTGATTAGCAAATCCAAACTTAGTTGCATTATGTGATTAGACCAGTCAACATGTCTATGCATTTAGAAGTTTGCATTCGTCGCGAAAGTGTTAAGTGTTTTTCTATAATTTTTGGGTTTTTGGGTTTTTAATCTTTTGGATTTAATTTCTGGCAGCTTTGCCTTAGGTGAATTTCCATTATGGATAATATCCTATTTTTGTTTGGGTTGTTTCGGAGTTTAACTACTCCAGCTAGCTATTTTCCATTATCAGCTATTCACTCAAAATGAATAAATATTGGAAAAGTGAATTCATTATTCACTTCTCACATTTTGGAAAATTAAGTTTGGAGAGAAAATTTGGAAATCCTCTCCTAAAGAATTATTGTTTTGCTCATTGCGGGAGCTATGAGCGTGGGATCTTTGCGAGGTTGGTCTCGTTGGATTCGGCTCGAGGAGTTCTCGCTTTGTCGACAGTTTCAGCAGTTTCGACAGAGTATTTATTTTATTCTACGGGTTTCAGTTTCGACCCTTTTTGCTGTTAGGTAGGGCCTTCCTGTTTTAATATTTTTTCTCTGTTTCTGCTTCCATTTCTTGTAGCAATATGTTAGGAGGCTGTGAACTAGTGTTCCCCTCCATTTCTATTTGCTAGTTTTGCTCGGTTGGTCGGGTATGAACGTTTTACCTATTTTTGAAATGGGGGTTTGGGTTTTTGGGCCGTTATGCTGGCTGTTTTTGCATATGGTGTCCGTTTTCAATTATTATTGGATTTTTGGGGTTTTTGAACACAAAGGCCAAATGGGTTTTAATTTTGGATTTTTTCCAAAATTTGGGGTTTTTACCTCGTTTTGTGTGTTGCCCTATTTTCTTGAGTTTTCTTGGCACATTGTGGTTCGCAGACCTGGATGATCTATTTGGATACTAGTCGGAACACTTTTGCATCTTTTGTTTCATTGGGATGCGTGTAGTATCCGCCATTCCAATTTTGGTTTAGTTGATTTACTTCTGTTTGCATTCTCATCCTGTCCTTGTGTATGATCTCTATGATGGTGGTGTGCCACACACATGTACATTTTCGGGTGACCTGTGGGGCTCGATCTTTCATGGTACTTCCAAAAGTTGTGATCATTGGGGTTGGGTTGGGAGTTTGCATGCCTACGGGCACTCATCGCTGGATGAGCATGGGTAGGGTAGGGTAGCATATGGAGGTGGCTTCTATCTCGCAGCCTGGTGACCTTAGTCTCACAAGGTTGGCAGAGGAAGTTTTAAGTAAGTGATAATTAAATAAAACATTGGGTGGTAATGAAATTTAAGATAATAAAAAGTATATGCGGGGCCCTTCGTTGAGGAGTTGAAATGCATGATCCAAGCTTGGGCTTGTCGATGCAAGTGACTCTCCATGATGTCAGTCCATACGTAGTAGCCCATTGAGGTGTCTGACCAGGACCTGTAGTTTATGCATTGTCTATGTCTTGGATTCAGTCATCATACTGCTTGGCGTGTGTGTTAGCCATGGTTGTTGTTTTGTGTGTGTGTGGTTGGATCATTATCTCCATCAGCATAGCGGGTGTGGACCTACGGGTGCCACGTGGTTGGGAGGCATAGCTACCTTCACCACTGCTAGGGACTGGTGCACAGAGATGGTCTATTGTTCTAGCGTGATCATTGCTGGATGTGTCACTTGGTAGTTCGATTTGTGGAGTATGCTTTCTAGTGATTTATGCTTTCATTGGGATGTTGTGTTCCATGTTTACATGATGTTGGTTTTACGCATTCCTTGTTATGATATTTAGCATATAGTAGATGATGTTATCTGATTACAGGTTTATCTTATGTTACTACTAGCATGTTAGATTTCATTTACTTATTTTGTAGCATGTTTAGTAGTGATGTCCCTATCACGACAACACAGATGATCTCATCGGTGGCTTGGGATGTTATGTGTGAGGGATGGCTAGGGCCCACGATGGTCCTATGACATCATTGACAGTTGGGAGGAACCACGTACTCAGTTGGGTATTTTGCTCATTGCAATGTTATCTATTTTATTGCGATGTTATTTCAGTTGTTGTGATGTTTCCTTTCTGTACTTTCCCCTCTTTGTTTGATAGATGGTTAGATTTCATTTTCTATATTTTTGTTACTCAATTTTGGTTCGAGTGTTTTGGCCTCGAAATGTGGATCTGGTACTCCCTGGTGTGGAGGTTCTTTTGTTAGTTTTTCCCCATTTTTGAGTTCTGAAAGCATTTTTACTTTCTATGGGTGACATTTGTTTAGCATTGTGCAACACTAATAAAGTATCGCACGCCCATAAAAAGAATGTCATATGATACTATAAAGTGTTGCACACATTACTGGAGAAGTTTCATATGACACTGGAAGAGTGTCACATGGCTTTATGAGAAATTTCGTGCGATACTTTTCCAGTATCGCACGCCTTCTTGAGAAGTGTCGCACGCAGTAAGGGAGAAGTGTCGCCCTCCCTTAGTGAAAAGTGTCGCACGCCTTTTGGTTAAAACCTGCGCGTGCCAACAGCAAGCAATTTTTGTAGTGTTCTAATCTTTTTGAGAGTTGATCTAGATACCCTTTTGGGTGTTCTTCAAGCCTATGTTGTTGCATTTTGAATTGAGGAGGTTTCTTTTGAAATTTAGTTTTTGGGTTTCTGTTGTAGTCCTTCGGGGTTTAAAATATATTGTTTAAGTATAAGTTGATTTATATTTAATTCCTTAATTCCTTATACTTAAGATATATTTTAATATATGCGACAATTTAGTTGAGATGGGTTTCAGACCTCTACGAGCTAAGGTGTAGATTCTAAGGAAAATCAGCGCTTCAGAAATTCAGACTTAGCCAAATTTTAGGGCTTCAGGATTTCAGACTTAGCTAGTTTCCAAGAGTCAGCTTATGTCCTTCATCTTGGTAGGTCTTTGTGGTTTTCATGGTTATGTTCTGGTTGGTAGTGGCATTTGGAGATCTGTTGGTGCTTGGTTGTCTTTTTGTCTTCCATTGCGATCTTTTGGTTTGTGTAGGTTGTATCATGTGCACTTACACTTGGAAAAAAAAAAAATTGTTCTGACTTGTTTTCATCCTTGTTTCCAAGGATCTCCGAGCGGGGGGGCAATACACAGTGGTTCTAGTTTAACAATGTTATAAGTGCCTAAAGTTTGAAAAATTAGGCACAACTACAGTATAATGGATGTCCAAAAAAAATAAAGTAGTAAGAAAGCCATTTAATAAATAAAGGGATGATTATAAATTCAAATTATCTTGTAAGGGATCTTGAAATTTCAATTGGAGGTTTCCACTTCTACATTTTGTGCCTCTTGTGTAGTTGTGTGGACTATCACACTTGAGAAACTACGTTACAAGAAAGATTTTCAGCATCAAGGGATTCCTTTGAGATCATTATAGTTGTGACTTGTTTTCATCCTTGTTTCCAAGGATCTCCGGGCGGGGCAATACACAGTGGTTCTAGTTTAACAATGTTATAAGTGCCTAAAGTTTGAAAAATTAGGCACAACTACAGTATAATGGATATCCAAAAAAAATAAAGTAGTAAGAAAGCCATTTAATAAATAAAGGGATGATTATAAATTCAAATTATCTTGTAAGGGATCTTGAAATTTCAATTGGAGGTTTCCACTTCTACATTTTGTGCCTCTTGTGTAGTTGTGTGGACTATCACACTTGAGAAACTACATTACAAGAAAGATTTTCAGCATCAAGGGATTCCTTTGAGATCATTTTAGGGTAACTTGTATCTGGAACTTTGGACCTGGAATCATACCTGTTAATTCATCTATTTTTCCATGGTTGAAATTGTTGAAGATTCCCTAGAGCTGGTTGTCCTCCATCATTGAGAAATGTTAGACTTATTGAACGATACATGTGGGAAATGAATGATAACATAAAAACCTCCTTTTTGTCTTCACATTTCTTTGTGTGGCCACAAGGCATTTAAAATTGTCAAGGAGGGTGGAGTGCTCTTATCATCTAGTGGGCACTCTAAGGAGATAACATATATAACTTGAGAGAGGAAGCGTGTGAAGAAAACCTTTGGGATCCAATTTTCCTTATAAATTCCCCTTTCCTTTCCTCACCTCTTCTTGTCCCTCTCATAATTGTAAAATAATTGTCTTATATTCAGTGAAGCTCCTACATGTAAATGGTTGTAAATATTTGTAATTAAGGGGGTAGAAGGATATGTTAGGGTTAGGATTAAATTTACTCCCCAAAAATGTAAATATTTGTTTATAAGTAGGAAGAAGATCAAATTTTTAGGGTTTGTGAATTGATGGTTTTATTGTCCAAATCTTTGTTTTCAAAATATTATAACACATTTTAGAGGAATTGATGAAAATAAAAATCATTTCTTGGATTAATTTGTGTTCCACCTAGTGATTTTTGGTCTTTTAAGTTTTCTTTTGAGTAGAGGAATCTTGTATTGCTTGTTATGGGATTCATTTTCCTTTGAAAACAATGAGTTCTTTTTCTGCTTTGTTATTGTTATCTCCCTTGGCTTGGATAAAATTGAATGATTTTGTTTACTTAGGTACTAGTTTTATTTGCAAATTTTGTTTATGTCATATTGATCGATTGAACATAGATTTAAGTAGTCCTATCATCAAAGCATGTATTGTTGATAATAATAATAACAAATTTAGACTATAGGTAGATGAAATCTCTAAACCCTTTACGCTCTTTTTTTTTTGTGTTCTTTGTTTTGTTATTTCTCTAGTTCCCTTTAAGATATTCACCTAATGATGTTCAATGACCCAATTCTTAACCAAGCACAAGTGGAAGCAAATAATGGGCACCACACCTTGTTATAAATTATACTCACCTCCTCATCCAACTTTACATGTCTCTATATGGTTGTGGCCCAGTTTACAGGTGCTTAGGAGTATGATGTTCTTCTTCTCCACTCTTTTTGGCAATATTGGACAAATATCCAGTGTCCAGTGACAGTTGTTACTATGTTGGTTGGACATGAAACAAAGTCCCATCAGATCCCATTATAGATAGAAGGACAAAGAAATGCAAAAACCATAACCCAAGCAAGGAGTAGAAAAAATAGGAAAATTGCAAACTAAAACAACCCAAAGAGAAAAACCACCAACACCCATTATATAGATTAAATTACTTGTCATACAAGTCTATTACTTTAGCTTTGATATTTAAATTTTTTACATCAAGCCTTGTCTCTTCAATCTTAAACTTCTATTTACATAAACAAAATTTGAAAGCTAGAACAACTTAATTAGAAGAAGAGTCATATCCTTCCTTGCAAGGAAACATCTCATATTCATCAACCTTGTCTTCCTTCATAAACCATTGTAGATCCTTCCATTCAACCCTAGTCCTAGAATGCATAATATTGAGGAGAAACCACCAAATCCTGTGAATTATGGGGAAACATATAGAAAAACTAGGGTAATCCTTAATGATAACAATCAAGAATACCTAAATGAGCCTATTATTGATTCTTTAAATTTTTTACATCAAGCCTTGTCTCTTCAATCTTAAACTTCTATTTACATAAACAAAATTTGAAACCTATAACAACTTAATTAGAAGAAGATTCATATCCTTCCTTGCAAGGAAACATCTCATATTCATCAACCTTGTCTTCCTTCATAAACCGTTGTAGATCCTTCCATTCAACCCTAGTCCTAGAATGCATAATATTGAGGAGAAACCACCAAATCCTGTGAATTATGGGGAAACATATAGAAAAACTAGGGTAATCCTTAATGATAACAATCAAGAATACCTAAATGAGCCTATTATTGATTCTATATTCACTATGTTTGGTAATGCATAAGTTATCATTGATATTGTCAAGAATAATTGGAAGTTCTACTAACATAAATAATTTGAACAAGCTCCTACATAAGTCATAAATTCTCACCTTGTCATAAATAGTTTAAATTTGTTTAGCTTGGGCCAATCCATTAGCAAAGAGAAATACCTCCTAAAAATCCTCTAAACAACTATAATAACCAACCCATGACTTGAAATCACTGTCTTACTTAGTTGACAGTTGTTAATAGTTCCCCACAATGTCATTTTCCTCTTACATGCTCTCATTTTAATCAGAGTAACCATACACTTCCAAATGTAAATTTGATGAAAAATAACAAGCTAATATGAAGAAAATAAAGCTAAGGATAATGATAGTTGGCTTACTCATTGTTAAGCATGGTATGTTAGTAAAGATCTATGAATTCCTTTTCAAATAAGCTCACATAGTTTCACATGATTATAAAGAGATATTAGTTTTTATGGACATAATTGAATATAATGTGCCATAATTTGAAGGGAAATGGAATAAGATATCTAATGAGTTTGTTGATTAATGGAAAAGGTAAAGTTGAATTCCCTAAGCCAAGGACACTAATAATTTATAATATTCTTCATTAGCCCCTTTGTTAGTAAAGGTGTCAACTTGTTGATTCCGCACCATATGTATATGATCAAACTTAACTTTTTTGAATTTTGGAATTAGGTCAAGGGCTACTTTTTAATTAGAATCAAGCTTCCAATTTGGTATATTCTCAATTCTCATTGCACTAATAATTATATGAGAATCTTCTTCTATGATTAAATTTTGAATTCCCACTTCAATTCCTAAATTAGGACTTACAATTAGAGCTTCTAATTCCACCATGTTATTAGATATTTTATCAAGGGATTTAACCAAATTTTCTAGGATTGATCCTTTATTAGAAGAATAATACAACCTAGGATTTCCTTCATGGGATTGCCCCTAGAGGCTCCATCAAATTTAAACTTACTTTATCCAATCACTGAGGAAACCCAATTAAAGTTAGCTCTTTTTTTTTTTGTATCATAACCATTCCTTCAAAATTGAGGAGGGATGATTAGGTTAAGCTAATTATTTCTCATCTTTGCATCCCATAATGAAAATATATCTTCTATATAGATCTAATTCAAAAGCCTATTTTAAACTATTGTTAGCATAATTGATTTACAAGTTGTTGATGGCATAAGGAAAGCTATGCATTATATTATTCATTAGATATAATGTTTTTCATTGATGTCAAACAATTGACATATTATTTCATGTTGATACTATATCTTTAGCAAGATTATTGGCTAAAGTAAGGAGGAACCGAGAAACAATTAAGGAAATACCCTTATCAAGTAATAGTTGGAATGATAAATGGGAATAGTTTAAGTGATGGATTATCCTATCAAGTTATCAGAGATAAGAGACTTATCAGTGAAGTTATCTTTTATTGATGAAGTAATGCAAGACTATTTGATAAGCTTCTACATGAGTGGAGATGTATTTATGATCGTAAGATCTAGGTTTAGGGATTGCAAAGCATAAAAAGGAAAAGGAAATAGAGAAGGAGAAGAGGAGAATAATCACTAGAATAGGAGAAATGATATAAGAGAAAAGAAGGGAAGAAGGAGAATAATAAATTGTATGTTGTTATACTAAAGATCTTCATTGGATTTGATATAGCAAGGTAGTGCAAACTGTAGATCATTCTTATTTTTTTTACTTTCTTACCATTGTAGTACTTTAAATCCCTTCGAAGGGTGACCTTAAGCGATCTATTGTAAAAAATCTAACAAGGTAACATTCTTAGATTAGAGTGTTAAAATCCTTTAATAATGTTACTCCTAGAAGAGTAAAGATTAAAAGAGATCTAAAGGAAAATCCTTTAACAAGGTACACTTAATAGTGTTTGTAATCCTTAATAGGGTAAGCTCCTAACAAAGCCAAAAAAGTACTATATTTTTGGGAACCATTCTCACACCGTATTTTTCACCTTAATTGGATTTCCACAAGATAAATCTTGGTGTAATAATTGTGTGAATGGTTATAATTTTTATTTTGAGTGTATTATTTATTTAATGGATAACGACACTATAGGTATAATTGGATCTTATCTATAAACTATGTGGAAGAAAAGAATAAGGGAGAAATTGTTAAGTTTGGTTATTACTGATTCAGATCTTTAGTCCCTGAACTAGAAGCATAACTACTTTCAGAAAAGATCTCTAGATGTATAGGAAGGAAACACCAAAGTTTAACAAGTATGAAGATGATTTTGGAATGTGGGCAAGCCGGATGAAATTGCACTGACTAGGACTTGGAGACAATGTCAAACACTTTCTTACCATATAATATACAAAACATATTGGACAACTTGATGATGCATAGAAGAAGTCAAAGCTATTACACTAAATGATAGTGATAGAAATAGTTAGTGGTTTAAAGAGCTCAGAGTATGTTTGTATTTAGGGTTTGATGATAACTAAAGTAATGTGGGATAAATTATTAAAAGTACATGGTGGAGATGTTACCAATTTTTGCTACCCTATGAAAATTGGCGGAATTGATATCAACTATTCTTAGTAGGGTTTTTGAAAATGTGCCTTTCCTTATAGAACCCTAGGGCAATGGTGTTGTGTCATATTTTGTTGAAATTGCTCATAATTGACAAGCCAATGCAAAATATGGAAAATATTACTTATGAATGGATATCCCTAAGTCTTTTGATATCTCTTCATATTAATTTTTTGTACTTCTTAAATATTTTAAGTTGCAATGTTGCGAAAGCCTTTATGGCTCAACATTGCTTCTTTGTAATCACTAACTATTTGAAATGATATGAGGATGCAAAATAGTTACAGTCAGGCCAACATGACTTCATAGTTGTTTGTGCTAGCATTCAAATGCAGGTTGTGAAGGAGCAAAAGCTATGGATCACATGATCGTAGAGCATTTTTGCATTATGGGAGTTTAAGCTATGAGGTTGTGATTCAAGGAAGTAGTTAAGATAAATGGGTTTCCAAGCTTTGCATGCAATCAAGGTCAACCTTGAGTTAAGGTGGCAGCAATGCAAAATAGTTTGTTCACAGTTTCATTGGGTTCAATGCTAAACTCTAATTTTAGGTTACGAGAAGGTGATGAGTTGACATCTATCCCTATGGGCCCCCTCTCCAATTTCCCAGCTACCAAATCTTAGTTGATCAACACTTGTCATTTCCCCACATTTTAACAATGCTCAAAGTTTAACCAAAGAGGGAAAGCAAGTGCGTGACACATGTTATGATGGGCCAAGCACATTTGAGTTCTCTCTATCACATCATTGCAAGGGTCAAAAGATAGAAATTTAATGTTATACATTTCAAAGGAGTATCTTTTTGGATGAGAATAGATATATTGGATCAATTCAATCCATCAAAATGAAATTCAAAGCTTCAAGTTGTGAAGTCAAATAGTTGTGGTCAAATCTAGTGTTTCACATTGTCACATGCAGTTCAAGCATACTTGAGGTCTAAGCTATGAAGTGGCAATCCCCTTTGTTTGCTCGTTCATAAGGTTAAAAGATAGGTTAAGAGTTAGGGTTATAGTGGAGTGATCAATAGTTAAAGATGTCTTCACAACTTCACAGGTCAACATGGCCAATAAAGGGATACAATTGTGAGGTTATGATGACATGAAGTGGTCAGTTCAATAGTTATTGCAAAATTGTAGGTTAGTAAGCATTGAATATCTTCAATGTCATAAAGTTGCGATATAGGGTTAAATTAGTTAAGTTAGTTGTTGGAGCAACATCACATGTTCCAAATATGTTTTTTGTTCAACAGTTCTGATGGGGTGACACGGTTAAAGATAGAGTTATTGTAGCATCACATTATATGAGGGATGTTAAGTCCTAGTAGTTGTGAAGATGTAGAGCAGTCAATTTCATGGTCATTGCAAAGTCACTATAGTTGGGGGGTTGAGGTGATAAGGAGCTATGAAGTATCGATAAGGCTTAAGATGAAAAGGTCACAATTTTGCAAGGTCATATAGTTAATAAAGAAAATAATTTTTGAAGCCTTAAAAAAATAGAGGTAGTTAGTAGGTCAACATAAAGATAGATGTTGGGTGAGATGGCATAATGCTTAAAGGTTATAGGGCCACATGGTGTGTTGACTATTGATTTATGTTGAATGATGACACAAATGATTTGGCATGATCACTAACATAGAATCAAGAAGCTCTTTAATGGAAAATAGGTCCTTGATCACTTGAAACTACTATTTTGAGTGTTTTCCATGCCTAATGAATGCAGTTTTCTTCTTTCTTCCATTGTGGTTATCTATCTACCCAGCTAGAGCAATTATGGATGCCACTTCTATCTCTTCAAGGCTAGATTTGTGCACAAGGATTATATTTTTTGCATGGGGGCATACATTTGATTAGATTTTCTTTCTGATTCTCATATACTACTCTCATCTGTAATCTTAACTCCACTTAGTTGGAGTTTGAACTCAATGTAATCATCAGAGTTATGTCTGAACTCTATAAAAGATAGTTGTAAATATGTTTTAGGGGTTCCAGTTTTTTGCAAAAAGTCATTTCTGTTGTGATCTCTCAGGAGTCCTTCATAATATTTTTCTACAGATTACCTTGTAATCACTTTGAGGAATGTTTTTGAACTACCTTAGAAGCTTGAGTAAAGGAATAGTTTAAAATCCCTTCTTGTGTTCATCTTGTTGTGTAGCCCATTGATATGATATAACTCTTGTGATTTATTTTTAACCCCTAAATTCTTGTCTCAGTTTTATCTACAAGTGAGTTCTAGAATATTCCTATAGGTTACAAGTTGTAAGATTGTGCTTCTTCTCAAGTTTTTATACTGTGAATGCCATTATTCCTTTTAGCATCTTGTTTGAAGTTTATCCTTCTTTTGAAATATTTTTATATGAATTTTCTAAGATCAAGATTGTGCCCACCTATAACCATTTAGAAAAGCTTCATCATGTCAAGTCAATAATCTTCTTATCTTAATGGTGATGCATCACCTTAGGTTCAATCAAATTTTACCTTTTCAACATTTACTTTCATGCAAGTAATCCTTCTATCCCTTTTCCTCCCAAGTTTTAAATTTATTTTTGAAGAGAAAAATAGGTGAGGCATCATAAGGAACTAGCCTAGAACCTAGATATTCACTCCTAATCCTAGAACACCCTCTACTTAGGAGTCTTTTCATGTTACTCGAAGTGACTAAAATCTAGGATTCAATCAAGGTGCAACTTTTACAAATAATAGGAGACATACATGTTCTAGAAGTCAAAGTAGAAGGAGTGAAAGGAAAATTGGATTTAATGAAAATGAATGAGAATGAGACTATTGTATAATATGGAAAAAATATTTAAAGATTGGTGCAATCAAAGGAGTTGGACATACTATTGAAGAAAGTGAAGTTGTACATAAAATGTTGAGAAATTTACCTAATTGATATGCAATTAGAGTCTTAGCTATACAAGAACTAAGAACTATTGATAAAATTAAGATTACCATTGATTCACTTATTGGTAGGCTAACAATATTTGAGCTAAGGAACTATGAAAATAGTCAACCAACTGGTGAAATTGTACTTCAAGCTTCAACAAGTGAAGATTTACATTGAAGAAGAAGATTTTTGACAATGGAGAGTATGAAGGCCCAACAACATGAAAAAAAGAGCTTGAAGAGATAGAAGCCCTGATTGTAAAAAGATTTCCCAAAGGAAAAGGTATATACAAAGGAAAGAGTCACATTACATGTTGGAATTGTTGACAAATTGTCATTTTGCACACAGATGTCCTAACAAACCAAAGAAGGAGCAAAGTAAAGATAAGACAAACTATAACATTAAGAATGAACACTTTGTAAAGCAAGGGAAGAAAGTGCCTTATATAGTTGAGGATGAAGATAATGAAGATGATGCAAATGGAGATGATGAGGATATAGTCTTTGTTGTTGTAAAAGAAGAATCAATTACCAAAGTAGTTGTTGGAGAACAAAAGGTGTTAATATCATGAGTAGACAAAAATAATGACTAGATCATTGATAGTGGATGCACACATCATATGATTAGAGACAAAGATAAGTTTGCAACCATGGAAATATATGATGGAGGACTTGTGTAATTTTGAAATGGGTCACCCTATGATTAGAGGAAAAGGTATACTTAATCTAAGTAGTGATATTGTATGTGATTAAGTATATTGGGCTAATGGTTTATAATACAATCTTTTGATTGTTTCACAAATTGAACAATAAAGGCTTTCAGTTTGAGTTTATCAATGGGAAATGTAAAATATTTTAAAAGAATAGAAGACTACTTGTGACCAGTGAATAGACAAAAGGAAATCATTTCAAGTTGCATACATCAATAGGACATTGTTTGATTGCTAAAGTTGAAGAAAGTTGGTTATGGCACAAGAGGTCATGTCATATAAAATTTTACAACCTAGAAAAGGTAAGAAAGAAGAAAAGTGTAAGAGGAATGTCAATAGTAAACAAATTGGAGAATGTTGTTTGTAAGGAATGTCAGTTTGGAAAAATGACTTGTTCAATCTTTTCAAGAAAATAATACTCAACACATAATTTGCTAGATTTAGTTCACATAGTTCTATGTGGTCCTATTGGTCCAAAGAACTATCATCAAGATAAATTATTTATACTTTTGGTTAGTGACCATTCAAGGATGATGTCAATTATTATTTTGAAATAAAAATCAAAAGCATTTGATTGTTTAGAAAGTACAAGGTTAGAGTAGAAAAAGAAATTGGAAGAACTATGAAGTGTCTTAGATTAGATTGAGGAGGTGAGCTTACATCAAATGAATTCAAGTAGTATTATGAAGAAAATAGAATCCAAATAAAATTGAAAACATCAAGAACACCCCAAATAAATGGTATTGCAAAAAAGAGAAACATATCCATAGTTGAATGTGCAAGAACATTGTTAAGTCAGAGTAATGTGTCATGCAAATTCTAGAGAGAAGTTATTGGTATGAAAGTCTATACTCTTAATCTTGTAAAACTTAGAAAAGGAGTAAATAAGACCCCTCATGAAATTTGGTATGGAAGAACACCAAATGTAATGTATTTGGTAGTAAGTGCTACATCAAGAAATATGAACAAAATGGACAATTTGACACCAAAAGTAAAGAAGGAATATTTTTGGGTTACCCAGCCAAAATAAAGGTATACAAATGTATAAATTTGAAGACAAATAAAATTATTGAGAGTGAAAATGTGAAGGTAGATGAATTCTATGAACAAAATGAGGAATAGAGTAGAAAAAAATTTGAAGAATATAGTGAGTTTATATATTTTGAACCTGAGAAAAGAGGCACACAACAAACAAATACATGAGCTAATAAAATTGTACCAACAACACCTCAACAAGATCAAACCAAGGAACAATATTCAAACAAAAAACCTGTTACACCAAATACGATAAGAATCAGTCACACCTTATCATATATAATTAGAGATAGAAATGAAGGAGTATTAATGAGAAGCCAACTAAGAGCAAGAAATTCTACATATTTGATATCAGAGTTAGAACAAAAAATGGTGAAAGTATCTTTGAAAAATGAGGATTGGGAGAAAGATATGAAGGAAGAACTTGATCAAATAGAAAAGAATAGAACTTGATCACTAGTTCCTAGACCTAAGGACACAAATGTTATTAGAACTAAGTGGGTATTCGAGAATAAGTCAAATAAAAGTGGTGAAGTGATTAGAAACAATGAAAGATTGGTTTGTAAAGCATATACATAGGAAGAAGGATTAGATTATGGAGAAATATTTTCTCTAGTAGAGAGATTTGAAGGAGCATCCAATATGTTATTATAGAGAAAAATATCTAGTATGTATTACTGATGCAGGAGCATCCAGAGGTATAAGGGAAATTTTGTGTCACCCACAAAAATATACTTAGACTTAGTTTCTGATTCATGTGCTTTCATTTTTGGATACCCATTTGGGTCAAATAAAGGTTCCAACTCTCACAGTTCCACTATCAGTGTTCGTGTAAATCCCAAAAAAATAGGAGTATGTAATTGAGCCATCATTTTGGTGAAATAGGAGGTGTAAATTGGCTAGATGAATGTAATTGTAATTTAGAGCATTCTAGAAAAAGAATTAGGTCAAAAGGCCCCACGGTTTGAGAGTTATTGCAATTTTTTGAGTTGTGGAGACCTCCTAACAATGCTTCAAAGTCAGGTTAGGGGCATTAAATAAAGTTGAAAAGGGCCAAAAAATGGGGGATGAGTGAAGCTGGTCCATAGGGCTATAGAGTGCTTTGAAAGATTTTTGAAAGTGTAAACGGTTCATCAATCGAAGCTACAGTTCAAAAGTTATGCCTCCTGAAAGTTCGATTACCATTTCTAGATTCTTCTAGATTTGCGTCGACTTATAACGCAGCTTTTGGAATCTTCTATTTGGTCAGTGGATGCCTACTAGCACTTTCTAGAATTTACTCCTAGTCCTTAACCCTCCAGGGTCTATTTAAGGAGATTTCTGGCATTGTAAAAGGCAGTTCAGAGTGGAGTTTGAGAGGAGGTACTGAAAGGAGAAATTATCTCCACATTTATGCTATTGTAAGCCCTTAGGGCATGTTTTGAAATTTATTTTCTTTGTACTGAATGTACTAGCTTATTTTTTTGTTAATACAATTTCCCTTTTCTATTGTTTCCATTCTGTTCTTGGGTTGTGTCCCCATCAAGTGGTATCAGACAAAGTTTTCCTGAGTGTGTAGATAGAGTGCCGATTGTGAGGCAGTTTGCACCAGGATTGTGTGGTTGTGGGTTTGAGTTAAGAAGATGCCTCAACAAAGAGAGTGTGGCAGAAGGGCTAGAGCTATTAATCTTGAGGAGGTTAGAGCCCTTCAAAGGAAGGTACAAGCATTGCAGGAGGAGCTCCATAGAGGAGCAACTGTGGCCGCAGGTGATGAAAGTGAAGATGACAACGAAGAAGATAAAATTGGACCAGAAGGGGAATTTGATGGGGAAGTTCTAAATCATGCAGAGGAAAGGCTTTTTAGGGCCATTACTAAGTTTGGGAAAAGACCTACAATTGAAGTGGGTGTATTTTCAAGAAATCTGAAACCAGATGAGTTGATCGATTGGATCAATGATCTGGAAGAATACTTTGAGTATGAGGATATCAGGGACCCAGATAGGGTTAAGTTTGCAAAGGCCAAACTAAAAGGCCATTCCAAAATCTTGTGGCAAGAGGTCCAATTGGAAAGAAATAGAAGAGGAAAGGAGAAAATCACAAGATGGGATCGCATGGTGGACTAATTGAAGAAGCAGTTCATTCCTGTGGACTACGAGCTTGATTTGTTTAAGAAGATGCATGGGTTAAAACAAGAAGGAACATCAGTCCAAGAATATAAAGAGGAAATTTTTGACTCTTGATTAGAGCTGGGCATGCAGAGGCAAATAAGGAGAAGGTTGCTCATTATATCAGTGGGTTGCGATCTAGCATCCAAGAGGAATTAAGTTTGGTAAGAATGACCAGTGTTGAAGAGGCATACCAGTTTGCCCTATGAGTTGAAGAGAAGCTTAATAAAAGTTTTGAAGGAAGACAAAGAGGGCATGGTCAAGGAGGAAGGGGAAGTGGTAGATCATTTGGAGGCCGCAATGAAACCCAAAAGAAAAATGAAGATGTGGGTACTAGTAGGAACCAGAGGAATGAGGGTTTCAACTGTTCCCATGATCAAGACTTTGGAAATCAGAGAGGAAGAGGTAGAGGACATGGAAAAGGAAGAGGAGGCTTTTTTGGTACCTATTTCAATTGCAATGAAGAAGTTCATTGTGCTTTTGAATTCCCTCAACAAAAAGGAAGGACAGATAGGAGAGCTGAGGGCCAAGCTAGGGTTGCTCACGTGGATGAGGATGCACAATCATCACATTCAGAGGATGCAGAAAGAGGAGAGACCTTGGTAAATGAAAGAGTCCTACTAAGTGGTGAGATTGAACCAGGACAATAGAGGAGTTTGTTCCATACTAGATGCAAGTGTGAGGATAAATGTTGTGACGTGATCATTGATGGTGGTAGCACTGATAACTTGGTATCATAAGAGATGGTCTCTAAGCCGAAGCTCAAGAGGGAGAAACATCCCTAGCCCTATCAGATTGCTTGGGTAAAAGATGATCATAAGGTCCTGGTAAGTGAACAATGTTTAGTGAAATTCAAAATTGGGAGTTACCATGATGAAGTTCTTTGTAATGTTATTCCAATGGATGTTTGCCATCTATTGTTGGGTAGACCATGGCCGTTTGATAGACATGCAGTACATGATGGACATGCAAACACATACACTCTGACAAAGGATGGAGTTCGCCACAAATTGAAGCCCATGAAAAAGGAAGGTGAAAAGGTATGTAGCAATGCTAGGATTTGTCTTGTTGATGGAAGGAAGTTTTTAGATGGCATGAAACATCAACATATGTGCTATGCTTTGATTCCTAGGAAAGATAAAGAAGGTAGTAGTGAAATACCACTTGAAGTTTCAGATTTACTAGGGGAGTTTGGAGATATTATCTTTGATAATGTTCCAGATGGATTGCCACTAGTAGGGCAAATCAGTCATCAAATAGATCTGATTCCAGGAGCTAGTTTGCCTAACAAGGCTACTCACAGGATGACTCCTATTGAAACAGAGGAGCTAAATAGACAGGTTCAAGAGCTGTTGAGGAAGGGTTTGATTTGATAGAGCCTGAGTCCATGTGCAGTACCTGCAGTACTTGCACCAAAGAAGGATGGAGAGTGGAGGATGTGTACAGATTCTCGAGCTATAAATAGGATAACCATCAAGTACCTGTTTCCTTTTCCAAGGATGGATGATCTTATGGACTGCTTGAGTGGAGCTTAGTACTTCACAAAGATAGATCTGAAGAGTGGTTATCACCAGATATGGATTCGAGAAGGAGATGAGTGGAAAATAGCCTTCAAAACCAAGGAGGGTCTTTATGAGTGGTTAGTCATGCCCTTTGGATTGACGAATGCCCCAAGTACCTTCATGCGGCTCATGAATGAGGTACTTAAGAAGTTCTTGGGGAAATTTGTTATTGTTTATTTGGATGATATTTTAATTTTCAGCAAGACTTTGGAAGAACATTTACTGCATATGCATAGTGTCCTTAAAAGGCTAAGGGAAGAGAAACTGTTAATTAATTTGAAGAAGTGTATCTTTGCAAAAAGGGATTTAGTCTCTTTGGGGTTTGTTATATCACCTGAAGGTCTCAAAATGGATGCAGAGAAGGTAAAAGCCATCTTGGAATGGCCTACTCCAAGGTCTGCTACTGAGGTAAGATCATTTCATGGTCTGGTTAGTTTTTACAGGAAGTTTATTAAAAATTTCAGTGGCATATGTGCACACCTAACTGATACAATAAGAGGGGATAGAAAAGAGTTCAAATAGACTGTAGCAGCTGCGAGAAGTTTTGAATTGCTAAAGAAGAAGGTGACAAAACAGCCTGTGTTGGCACTTCCAAATTTTAGAAAGGTTTTCCAGGTGGATTGTGATGCCAGTGGCAGTGCTATTGGGGCTATATTAAGCCAAGAAGGTAAGCCTATTGCATATTTTAGTCAAAAATTGAATGATGCAAAGAATAAGTATTCTGTTTATGATCAAGAGTTCTATGCAATAGTTCAGGCCTTAAAGAAATGGAGGCATTATTTATTGCCAAAGGAATTTTTTTTGTATACTGATCATCAAGCATTACAGTACCTAAATAGCCAAGGTAAATTGAATCAGAGGCATATGAAGTGGGTAGAGTTCTTGCAGAGCTATACATTTGTGTTGAAGCATAGAAGTGGAAAATCTAATAGGGTAGCAGATGCACTAAGTAGGAGATAGTTGTTGCTTATAGTAATGCAGGTTGAAGTAGTTGGGTTTGATGAACTCAAGAAATTGTACCCCGAGGATCCTAATTTTGCTGAAGCATGGAAAGCTTGTAAAGAACCTGTTGTTATAGACAGAACCAAGTGGTTAGACTATTTGATTCAGGATGGCATGTTGTTCAAGGGTAGTCAATTGTGCATTCCAAGGAGTTCCATGAGGGAAAATCTGATTAAGGAGAAACACAATGGAGGGATGGCAGGACATTTTGGTTTAGATAAGACCATTTCCATTCTTAGAGAACATTATTTTTGGCCTCAAATTTCATAGGATGTGAAGAAGTTTGTATAGAGTTGCCAGGTTTGTCAGGTTGCCAAGGGGTTTAGTCACAATACTGGCCTATATCAGCCATTGCCTATTCCATCAAGGCCATGGGAGGACATAAGTATGGATTTTGTTCTTGGATTGCCAAGGACACAAAGGGGTAATGACTCAGTATTCATGGTGGTTGATAGGTTCTCCAAAATGGCACATTTCATTCCATGCCCCAAAACTCATGATGTTGTCCATATTGTAGACTTGTTTTTCAAAGAGGTGGTAAGACTACATGGTCTTCTAAGGAGTATAGTTTCTGACAAAGATACTAAATTTGTGGGGTATTTCTAGAGGACATTGTGGAAGAAGTTGAGAACAGACCTAAAATTTAGTTCCACGCATCACCCACAGACTGACGGCCAAACCAAAGTGGTAAATAGAAGTCTGGGCAATTTTCTGAGATGTTTAGTTGGGGATAAGCCCAAGGGATGGGATTTGATTCTACCACAAGCAGAGTTTGCTTACAATAACTCTATAAATAGGAGTACTAGAAAATCACCATTCCAAATTGTATATGGGAATAGCCCAAGGACTGCACCAGAATTGAGGAAGATAGAACAAGGGGAGAGGACAAGTGTTGAAGCTAAGGAATTTGCTGAACATATCAAGCATCTACATGAGGAGGTTCAAGCACACATTACCAAGATGAATCAAGAGTATAAAGCTAGGGTTGGTCAAAGGAGAAGACATAAGGAATTCCAAGTAGGGGATCTAGTCATGGTGCACTTACGAAAAGAAAGATTTTCAGCCGGTACTTACAACAAGTTGAAAATGAAAAAATTTGGCCCCTGCAAAATTTTGAAGAAACATGACTTAAGAAATGCATATGAAGTGGAGCTACTAGATGGTATTCACATTTCTCCCATTTTCAACATTGCAGATTTAACAGAGTATCATGATGATGGTGCAGATGAGGAGCTGGTGTTAGAGCCATGTCCAATTTTTGCTTCTAAGAAGTAGGAGATAGAAGACATTCTAGATCATCGTGTGGGTAGGAGTACCAAAAATAGGCAGTATGAAGAGTATTTGGTCAAATGGAAAGGATGACCTATCAAAGACTCAACTTGGATTTTAGTAGCTAAGGTTTTCCATTTGAGATTTCCTATACCATTCATAAAGTGACAAGGTCACTTTTCAATCTACCCTAGGTGTCTGATGCAGGAGCATCTAGAGGTATAAGGGCAATCCTGTGTCACCCACAAAAATATACTTAGACTTAGTTTCTGTTTCATGTGTTTTCATTTTTGGATACCCATTTGGGTCAAATAAAGGTTCCAACTCTCACAGTTCCACTATCAGTGTTCGTGTAAATCTCGAAAAAATAGGAGTATGTAATTGAGCCATCATTTTGGTGAACTAGGAGGTGTAAATTGGCTAGATGAATGTAATTGTAATTTAGAGCATTCTAGAAAAATAATTAGGTCAAAAGGCCCCACGGTTTGAGAGTTATTGTAGTTTTTCGAGTTGTGGAGACCTCCTAAGAATGCTTCAAAGTTAGGTTAGGGGCATTAAATGACCTTGAAAAGGGCCAAAAAATGGGGGACAAGTGAAGTTGGTCCATAGGGCTATAGAGCACTTCGAGAGCTTTTTGAAAATGTAAACGGTTCGTCAATCGAAGCTACGGTTCAAAAGTTATGCCTCCCGAAAGTTCGATTACCGTTTCTAGATTCTTCTAGATTTGCATCGACTTCTAACGCAGCTTCTAGAACCTTCTATTTGGTCGGTGGATGCCTACTAGCACTTTTTAGAATGTACTCCTAGTCCTTAAACCTTTGGGTTCTATTTAAGGAGATTTTTGGCATTGTAAAAGGCAGTTCGGAGTGGAGTTTGAGAGGAGGTACTGAAAGGAGAAATTATCTCCACATTTATGCTATTGTAAGCCCTTAGGGCATGTTTTGAAATTTATTTTCTCTGTACTGAATGTACTAACTTATTTTTTAGTTAATGCAATTTCCCTTTTCTGTTGTGTCCATTCTATTCTTGGGTTGTGTCCCCATCAATTACACAAAGATTTATGTGGATTAAAACAAGAACCAAGAGCATGGTATGAGAGACTACACACTTGTTTGATCATAATAGGATTTGTTAGAACAAGTGATAACTATAATCTATATCTCAAGATTGAAAGTTGAGATAGAGTTATAGTTTCTAAAATATTGTTGGATGATGTAATATTTAGAGGAGATGATGAATTAAGAAGGTCATTTGCATAAGACATCAGGAATAAATTCAAAATGTCTACAACTGGAAAAAAAAAAAAGGTTTTTATTGGACCTCAGGTACATGAGATGTAAAAGGATACTTACATTACTTAGTAACAATACATAAAAATAAATACTAAAGACATTTGGAATTGAAGAATCTAAACATGTTAGTACACTAATGGTTACCATTTGTAAACTATCTAAAGAAGATGAATCAAAAGAAGTGAATGAAACCTTGTATAGCTCAATGATTGGAAAACTACTATATGGTGTTCACAACATACTAGACATAGCTCAAGTTGTATAATTGTTGCAAGTTTTTCATCAAAGTGCAAGAAGCCACATTTGATAGTAGTTAAATGGATATTTTGATATCTCAAAGGTACTCAAGATTTTAATTTATGATATGAAAAGAATGGGGATTTTGATTTGAAAGTATATACAGATGGAGACTGGGAAAGTAGTATGGATGACTGGAAGAGCACAAGTAGTGGAGCATTTTTTCTTAGTGAAAGGCTAGTTGCATGGACTAACAACAAATGAAATTGTATATCACAATTGTATGCAGAAGCAAAGTATGTGGTAGTTGCAATTAATTGTCAACAAGTTATATAGATGAAATAAATTCTAGAAGGAACACAAGAACCAATTGAAGAACCTATTGTTATGCATTGTGACAACACCAATGCTATCAACATATCAAAGAATCTAGTCATAGTGCCTCTCCCATTTTATTTATGTAAGTCATCCTAATGGATGCAACCTTGTTGATCTTTCTTTTTGAAGTGACTATGACTGGGACCATGAATGCTCTACACCCTTGGGGTGATTAAATTTATGTTATTGTATTAGTTGGATTGATTATGCTTATGGATGATTTATGAGATTATGATGTGCTAGATGTTTCACTAAGGTTTGTGCTAGTGGTTACCAAGATTGATGTGGTATCATGATGTTGTTCCATGATTACCCTGAGATGTATGCAGAGATTGTATTGTGTATTATTATCCTACTACACTTGACAAGGTTCTTGTAGCAGTGGTTAGTCATCTATTTGACCATGTCCACTTATGTGTTTTAAGTACGTTTTTATGTTATTAAATAACCATTATTAATTCTAATATTAAATTCTTAAATGATTAGAAATGAATTGTCCATGTTGGATTTATTGGTTATGTGCTACATATATTTACCTTGTTCATTTTAGTAATTTATGCAAAATGGGCTATTCAAATGAAATTAATTAGATGCTTTAATTACATGATTTCACATAATTGTCACTTTGGCTATTATTATCATGCATTTACACTTGATGGTGCTTGTTATTATGCAAGACTTATATCCCCAACTGTGGTGCATGGAGTCATTGATCAAACCTTTCATGTTGAGCCAATATTGTCCTTGTATGGGTGATGTATCTTTATTATTATTTTAATCCTTTGGTAATTGATAAATCTAGATTCATAATTAATTATGTGATTAGACCCGTGAGCATGTCTGTGCATTTAGGATTTTAGCGCATAAAAGATTAAATTAATGATGTTTAATGGGTTAGAGGGATTTTTATTATTTGATTTAATCTTTATTTTATTTTTAGTTAATTTCTCGTAGCTGGATTCCAATTCAATTGGAATCACCTAATTTAATTTGGTTTAAGAGAGCCAATTAGATTATTTAATTGAAATAATCTAATTAATATGATACTTTGCAAAAATGCATATATTGGCTAAAAGTGAGTTTATTCTCACTTCTCACATTGTTATTTGAGGATTTTGGAGGAAATTCCTCCAAACCCTCTTTGTGAGAAATCAATGTTTTTCTCATTCTAAGAGTTTGGCTTGGTGGATCATTGTGAGGTCAGTCTCGTTGGATTTGTATTGGGATTGCTTTGTTATGCCAATGGTTTCATTTGATTTGGTGTCCCTATTATTTTATGACGTTATTTATCATTTTTCCCTCTTAGCTATGAGGTGGGGCTTTATTGTTTTATTGGTTTTACTCTGTTTTAGCTTCTATTTTGTGTTGCTAAATGTTAGGGAGTTGAGAACTAGTGCTCCCCTCCATTTTTACACATTCATATCACATAGTTGGATAGGGGTGAGCATTTCTATTTCATAGGAAATTAGAAATGTAAGTTTAAGCATTGTTATGCTATTGGATTTTGGTGAAGTGTCTAGGTCCATGATTTTATTTAAAAGTGTGATGTTGGGTAGATTTAATCAAACGGTTTTTGATTCTATCAAATTCCAAGATATTTTAGTTTTGGGTGTTTTGGCATTGTCTCATTTTGCATGTCATTGGGTTTTTCACCCATTTCTTTGTTTAGACTATTTAGAGTTTTGATCTTGTAGCCCTTGCCTTAACTATGAGGTTCATAGAATCAAAATGGTTATAGTACATTCTAGAGTATTTTATTTCCTAATCCAAACTCGTGTTTCCATTGTGGATTTTTTGGACTTGTGTCCTTTGTTAGATTTTCTAGATTGGGAATTTGTTCCTGTTTGGTGAATTTTATTTGACCCTACTCTTTAATTGATGTTTTAGTTTTTTTGTTATCTGAGAACTTTGAGTTTTGGATTTTTATTCTTTCCTTAATTTGCATGCCACACATATTTTGTTGAGATTTTGGCATTATTTCCTTGGATGGTGGAAATGGATTGTATTCCATGTTTCCTTGCATATTATGCTTCCCCTTCATGGACATTGGGATTTGTGTAGAATCTCTACTCCCAGATATAGGCTAGTTGAGTGATCTTGTTATTCTTGGTATTTTGATTATTTATCATCCAACCCTAGTTGTTTATGATCATTTTGTAGTTGGTTTTACCACATGCAAGCATGTGAGCGTGCACTTTTTGGGTTCTTGCAAGACCCAAAATCCCAGTTGCTTTTAGTTGAGTTATATTCATTGGGATTAGGTTGGGAAATTTCATTGCATGGGCACTCCTCATGTGATGAGCATGAGTATGTAGGCTAGACTAGTGGAGGGGCTTCTTTCGTAACCTCATGTCATGTTCCCAACAAGGTATACATGAAGAAGTTTCTAATAAGAGATAACTAAATTAATTGATGGGTAACTAATTAAGATGATGATATATTACTTACTTGTGTGGCTCATCTAAAGGTATGTGCTTGTTAGTTTATCTGAAGGCCTAATATTTGTGGAGTTTGTCCAAGGACATAACACTATGGCCTTTCAAGGGAGTGATTCTTTTGGAGATTTAGCTTGGGCTCTATGATGCCAAGTGATCTACTATCCACAAGAGTCCCTACATAGTAAACCAATAGAGTGTCTAACTAGGAATTGTATTGCATTGTCTCATGATCTTGGTTTCATTCTCCAGCTATTTATCCTGATGATGGATCACTATGTGTGATCCAAAATGTTGTTGCTAAAAAATGCTATAGAATCAAATTCTAGAATAGCTCTAGAATATTATCTTGGTTTCAGTTCTTCGTACTACTTGGCATGAGCGTTAGCCATGGATAAATGATTTTGTTATGTGTTTGTGGTTGGATCATTATCTCCATCAACATGGAAGGAGTGGGCTTGTGGGTTACCACATGGTTGGTAGGCATAGCTACCTATACCACTATAGGGGACCAATGTACATAGATGATGTATTCCTAGTTTGAGGCCAATGTTGGATATTCACTTGGTACTTTTCTGTATACAAAGTATGTTTCCTTGTTAATTATGTTTTACTTTGGATGCATTTGAGATCATGTTTAGATGATCATAGTTGTTACTTGATGAATTCCTTATTATGATTGTGTATCTTATGGTTTAGATGGGATTCCTTACCATTGCTTTGGATAGTGTTGCTATTGATAGATTAGCATGTTTGGGTGTATTTTTCCCTTATGTTGTTATTGATAGTATTGGTAAAAATGGTCTCATGATACAACTTCAACTATCTTATTGAAAATTTGAGATTCATGCTTAGGAGATGGCTAGGGCCTTTGAGGTCTCATGATGCTATTATGGATGAGAGGAAACAAGCATGGCTTTTTTTAGTTTTTCCTCATTGTTGGTGCTTTCCTTCTTGTGATGTTTGATTTATGCACATGTATGTTCATTGCAATGTTTCTTTCTGCCTAATTACATTAGATGCTATGGATTAGATGTTAGATGTATTTGATCTCCTTTGTGCTTTTGAGTGTTTGCACCTCGAATAAAGTGGTCCTCGTACTCCCTAGTGTGGAGGTTCTAGCTCTATCTTCCTTCTAGTATTGTTGTTAGGCTTTTTCCTTGTAAAATTGGGTGATATTGGTTCAACATTGGGTGATACTGGAAAAGTATTGCATGGCTATAGGAAGAAATATCATGCGATACTAGAAAGTATCACAATGATAGTAGAAAGTTATATTGTGTGACATTGGAATGCTAGAATATATAGTTCACTGATATAACTAAGAGGGGGGGGGATTGAATTAGTTATCCAACTAATATCACAATTATCAACCCTAAATAATCTTAACCATATGAGTAGTATAAACTGAACCCACAACAAGATACTGATACATAATAACACCAGATACGTTAAGTAGGGAAACCCTTGATCAAAGGGAAGCCCCGGTGGGGATGGTACCCACAAGATGATGTACTAATATAAATATTCCTTGTTAGAGGATATACCTTGTTAGGAGTCTGTTACAACATTTAATACATATGAGTCCCTGTTAGGAGACTTTGATTCCCTATTAGGAGATCCCAACCTTGTTAGGAGTTGTAGAAGACAACTGGACCCACTACTGAAACAACTTCAAGGGCAAGACCAATGAACCCACTGTCCAAATGATCTTTGTATTATTCCTTGTAGAATAATAGAATTGGTACTATATTGTTTCTTCCTCTTTCTCTATTCTATCAACTAGACCTCTGCTCCTTCTGATCTTGTAACTAGATCACAAGTCTTGCATCCAATAATCCCTTGGATCACTTACACACTATCAGTAAGCACTCTGCTCCTTTTCACACTTCACACAAATTCCTTGAGTTGGCCTTGAGGCTTTCCTAATTAGTTAAAATAAGATAATTAATTAATTATAATTACAATAACATTGTTGGCTCACAGTCTATACAAAACTTCACATGTGTGATACTAAGGCTTGCGTGCTCGTTGATGTTGTCAATAGAATATCCTCTATCACTGCCTAACTACACATCTCTTTATTACATCTTAGACGTAAGATAGCCAACAACCATCAAGAACTACTTTTCCAATACTCTATCTTTGAATTGTTGCTAATGTTCTTATATCCTAAAATCCTCTACATCAAGCAAGTCTGAAATCCTTTGGATTTAGAGACTAGAATCAATTTTCCACACACTAAAAAGAATCTCAAACACAATAGATGCACATAGGTGCATACTCCTTCTTAGACATCAATTTTTTACTTCACACTAAACATTTCACAATACATCAGGTGCACATTCCTACTTCATTTCATGAATATTTCTAAATCTCTCTAAAAAGATATCTCTACCCCATACATAGGAGAATTTTTTTCATGCATATTCTCCCCCATTGACATCAATGTCAAAGACCTCAAACAAATGCAAAAAATAAATTTTTTTACATACCAATTGTTAATATGCTGCACAAAATCTTCAATCAGATCAAGTGTCCAAAGACACTGTTCAATACCAAATACCAAGTCCTCAATGACTTAGTCCATCATAGATACTCCCCCATATGGGAAGCATTAGCATTGAGTCTAGTCAAATAATAGTTCTCTATAACACTAGAATGATGCACTCTCTACATCTTCTACTTAGAAGTAGGCATGGGCATAACCCCAAGCATACCTCTCAAGTACTCAAATGTATCTTTAGGCAAAGGCTTTGTAAAGATATTTGCAATCTAATATTTAGTACTTACATACTCCAATATGATCTCTTTTTTTGTTGCTTTCTTTCTTAGCACATGATATATATATATATATATATATATATATATATATATATATATATATATATATATATATATATATATATATATATATATATATATATATATATATATATATATATATATATATGCTTTGTCTTAGAATGCAATACAAGATTCTTAGACATACTCATTGTACTTGTTTTATCATAGTAAATGATAATAGGTTCTTCAAACTTGATTCTGATATCCTTCAACATCTACTTCATCCACATAACCTGATTATACTTATCTATTGCTACAACATACTCTTCCTTAGTTGTACTCTGCAAGATACAATCTTGCTTCTTGCTTAACCAAGAAACTAATCTTCCTCCAAGAAAGAATGCTCCACCATTGGTGCTCTTTCTGTCATCCATATTGTCTACCCAATCCACATTAGTATATGCACATAGAGTGAAATCACTCGATCTGTCATACCAAATTCCATGATAAGATGTCCCTTTCAAATATTTGATTATTCTCTTTATTGCTACAAAATGATACTCCTTAGGATGAGCTTGAAATCTAGCTACAATCCCAACTACATTTTTTATACCTGGTCTTGTGTGAGTTAGATATTGCAAACCTCCAATCATGGATTTGTACTACTTCTGCTCTATTGCAAGTGTCTAATCTTTGTTGGATAACTTATGACCAGTTATCATGTGTGTACCAACAAGTTTAAAACTTTCCAAACCAAACCTTTTTAATAAATATTTTAGGTACTTAGCTTGTGAAATGAAAATATCATCACTATTATGTACAATCTTCAATCCTAGGAAAAATTCATTTGTCATATCATGCTCATTTCAAATTCATTCTTCATCTCTTCAGTAAATTTATTAGTAGCTTCATCATTACCTCCAAAAATGATGTATATTTATATAGATATATGCTTCATCTTAGAATTCAATACAAGATTCTTAAACATACTCATTGTACTTATGTTCTCATAGTAAATGATAATAGGTTCTTGAAATTCAATTCTGATATCCTTCAACATCTGCTTCATCCACATAACCTGATTATAGTTATTTGATGTTGCAACATACTCTTCCTTAGTTGTACTTCGTGAGATACAATATTGCTTCTTGCTTAACCAAGAAACTAATCTTCCTCCAAGAAAGAATGCTCCACCACTAGTGCTCTTTCTATCATCCATATTGTCTGCCTAATCCACATAAATATATGCACATAGAATGAAATCACTTGATCTATTATACCAAATTCCATGATAAGATGTTCCTTTCAAATATTTGATTATTCTCTTTATTGCTACAAAATGATACTCCTTAGGATGAGCTTGAAATCTAGCTACAATCACAACTACATTTGCTATATCCGGTCTGGTGTGAGTTAGATATTGCAAACCTCCAATCATGGATCTATACTACTTCTCTATTGCAAGTGTCTAATATTTGTTGGATAACTTATGACCAGTTATCATGTGTGTACCAATAGGTTTACAACTTTCCAAACCAAACCTTTTTAATAAATCTTTTAGGTACTTAGCTTGTAACATGAAAATATGATCACTATTATGTACAATCTTCAATCCTAGGAAAAAATTCATTTGTCCCATCATGCTCATTTCAAATTCATTCTTCATCTCTTCAGTAAATTTATCAGTAGCTTCATCATTACCTCCAAAAATGATGTCATCAAAAAATATTAAAATAATCAACAAACCATTTTCAACTTCTTTCATATACAAGTTATTGTCTGTTGTACCTTTAGCAAATCCAAATTTTTCCAAATAATTGTCCAACCTCACATACAAAGTTTTGGTGCTTACTTGAAACCATAAAGGGCTTTCTTTAATTTGCATACCATGTCTTTCTCTTCTAGTAAATGAAAACCTTTAGGCTTCTCAAAATATACCTCTTCTTTAAGTTATCCATTCAAAAAGCTTGATTTATAATCCATTTGATAAACCTTGAACTTCTTATTTTTTGCATAAGCCAGGAACATCCTTACTGATTCCATTCTAGCTAGAGGTGCATATGTCTCCTCATAGTCTATGCCTTCTTTCTGTTAATATCCCTTGCATACAAGTTGTTGGCATGGTTTTTCACCTTGCATAGTTTTGTTAAACTTCACAGTGATAGAACCAATGATCCTATGTTTTATATGTGAGATGTGTTAAAAAACCCTAGATGAAATTGTTAAAATCTCATAAAACCTTTTTTATGTGCCCTATTTTTTCAAAATTTCAGAAAGTGGTGTTTCGTAAAAAAATGTGCGAGAAGATTTTACCCTAAGATTTTATTTTTTACTTTTCTTGTATTTATTTTAAGTTATTTTTCTAGAATTTAAATATCGTTTGTTGTAAACCCTTGTCTTAACTATAGTTTTATCTTTGTTGATTCCTTAAAAATTTCCCAAAGAGTTTTAACCACTACAAGGTTTTCTATTTGATAACCATTGATCTTTGGAAGATCAAGGATGAACGCTTGCCCACATTGAGAATCTGCTTGACCTTTAGAAAATGTGGGCAAGTGCCTACTTTCTACATAACACTTTGTGATGTTTCCTTTTAAATGCAACAATAAATCTTGGAGATTTCATAAAGGATTTAGAATTGTTAGGTGGCTGTCAGAGCACATTGATGATTTCAAGCCATTTCATTGGTTGAGCTAAGTAGTGGGGTCACCTTTTTGTATCATAATCATGACACTGTCAATCTTTGAAAGATCTACGATGGGTGCATCACCACAATGAAAAGATGTACAAAGTTTAGCTAATATGGGGAAGTGCCCTAGTGACACATGTACTCTATGAGGTCATGCATCCTAATTTTAAAAAGGTGTCAGAAATAGTTGGCAAATGTCAGACATGCTGGAAAAAGAAGCATATTCCATTGGTTTCTCTTACTGACTGGGTCATAAAGGGTATGAGACATATACACCATGGATCTCGAGAAGATTAATAGAAGGTGTATTCCTGCTTCATAAAAGTGATAAAAGTTTAACTAAAGTGAGGAAGCAGCTACTTGCCACGTGGGCATGTGGAGCCAGTTATTCAAAGGGTTGCCTAGTTATGCCAAGTTGGAAAGCATGCTAACATGGTGCATGATGATTGGTGGAGTGGTCTACATGTTTGTTAAGTTGGAAGGTGATTGTACCAATGGGCCCATAACTTTGAAGCCAGACTTATAAAGTTATGAGGATCTTCATGATCGTCGATCTTTGGAAAATTAATGATCAATGCTTTACTACTTCATAATAATAAACAAATTTTAACTAAAGTGGGGAAGCTCCCTTTTGACACATGGAAATTTCTAAAAAGGGTTAATGCAGTCATTCTAATTTCAAACTAAGCTGTCTGACTCTTGATGATCAACAGTGGAATTTTAAACTTCATGGTGTGACATAGAATGTGACTGTTGAAACATTAATTTTGATCAATGTTGTTTTGTGAGACTTTAATGCTATAATAAAATTTCCAATTGTCCATTATTAAGCCATAAAATTGTAGAATTCTCACAATGAAAATATTTCTAGAGCTAAAGGCAAGATGTTTCAAGCATTTCAACATATTGCTCAGTGATTTCTAGAGAAGAAAAGGCAAGAAAAATGAAAAAGTCATCTGAGCTTCTGGAAAATTGAGAAATTGTAATTGCATTAGGGTAAATTTTAAATATACCATAGTCCATGAATGAATTAGCTAGGGGAAAAGAGCTTATTCCAAAAAGCCCTAGATTACTGGTTAGTGTAGGTTTCAATGATGAAGTGAATTGGTTAAGGGATGCTAAAGTATTTGTTGGAGGATTAGGGCTTTTCTAGAAATGGATTACAAAAAGAAAATTAGATACTCTAGTAAACAATGTATGAGATGTTGGATACAATTGTTCAATTGTGTGTTGTCTTTGATGTTACACAAATGTCATATCAGTTATCAGATAGAGTCTACCAAGCTCATTCGGTCAAAAAGCAAATTTTAGAGTCTATTGAGTGTTCTTGAAAGTTACTCTGTGGAAATAGTTTTACCGAGCTCACTTAGGCATTGAAGGATTTTGTGGCAGAAGTCAGTGTTAACTGAGCTCACAAGGTTAACGAAGGAAAGTCAGTGTTTACCGAGTTCACTTGGTCTCCAAATGATTTTGTAGAATTTTTAGTGTTCACCGAGCTTTAGTTGGTTAACACTGGAAATCAGTTCGAGAATAGTGTCCACTAAGCAGGGTCGACCAATGAAGGATTTCATTGTTTTGTGAAATAAAGCTTAATTGTTTTATGTAATGATTGTAGACAACTAATGTAGTGGTTATTGATAATTGTAACTTGTAAATGAGCTGACTTGACAATTTGTAAGGTATAAATAAAAGGTCAAGTTGTGAATTCTAAATTGTAATGAGTGAGCATGCAAGTGTGTTGATTATGTGAAGAGGAAAGTGTGAGAAAATTTTGAAGAAGGATTATATATCCTTAAGGAGCAAAAAAATTGTATTCAATTAGAAGAGGATCTGGTAAAGTAGAATACAGATTTGTATCAATAATCCAATTGCATCTCATTCAGGTCAAGTCATTGTTACTTTCTCATCACTGTAGCAGTGATTTCTAAATCTGTTAACAGAGATGGTCTAACAACCATTTTGTAAATCCTTTGACAAGGTGATAGTTTTTTTGAATTATTCTAAAGTGCTCTAGCAAGGCCACTCCTAGTAGGGTGATTAAATCCTTTAATAAGGTCACACCTAACAGTGTGTTTTGTAACCTTTAATAGAGTTGGCTCCTAACAGGGTTCACTTTAGAAGAGTGAAAATTAGTAGCTAATTACTTGGTGATTTTTCCCATATTGAGTTTCCATGTTAAATCTGGTGTCTCATGTGTTCATGTTATTTTCTTTTATGCATGCATGTTAATCATTGTGAATTTTTAAGATCTGTTAAAGATAACATACACTGCATCTATTGAGTTATAACATTTTAGTGTGGTTACCGAGTGTCAACAGTAACTAGTTTTATATGATATCTAAGGGATCTGTAGATTTGATTTTGTGGTAATTGATTCACCCCCCCTCTCAGTTACTCCATCTATATTTCCAACATGAGAATTTGACATAGGAAAATTGATTATTCCAAGAGTCTTTTTTGATGATGATCTACTAGTAGAATTAGCAAAAAAGTATGACCCAATTACCAAAATTGTAAAGAACCATGTAGGTGATAATCTTTTTAAGGTTTCACTAGAATTGATTAGAGAAGTCTTTAAGCTAAACCCTAACCATGCAATTCATAAAAGAATAGTCATGGAAGACCTCCAGGGTAGGTATTATACACAAAATATATATCAAAGGGGAGGACCATTTCAGGAGCATTTTGTAAAAATTAGATCATTGCCCTTGGTTACACAAAACACCCTTGAGCCTCTATTGAAAAAATATTTCAACCCTAGGGCACAAGCCTTGTATTTTTCTCTTTGCAAGATCTTTCGCATGGATGAACAAGATCACATCATAGGCTCCATTATTTTCATTATTGCTCAAAATTTTTAATATGGAATGAGTTTGATTTTTTATTTTGCTACTCACTTAGTAGAGGAGATTCATAATGGCTTAATATGGATTGAAAAGGCTAATGTTGATAAGCCCTTTTGCTAGTACTCCATGCTAATGTATATATATTTATACAAAAGAGTTACCTTTTTCTCTAAGGAGATGAAATTGGAATTGGAAAGAGATGGAGACAAGCTCTCTATTCAATTATAGAATGTGGATATGACATGGGAGGTGACTGATGCCAGTTTTGTTAGGTTTGATAGATATTTTTCTTCTAGGCTTATAATGTTGTTAATAGGGGCTAGGATACCACAACCTCTATTAGAACTATTTAGACCTAAGGACCATGCTAAAGGGTTGTTAGTGAGTCATAATTGGGGAGATATTACCCCATATGTAGTGTCCACTATTTTTAGAGAGTATGGTTTTTTGTGAAAACCACATGTGTTACCATACCAAGTGCCTTTAAAAAAAGGGATTGTTGAATTGTTGTGGCAAATTGGATCAGTTGAGGAAAGAGATTTGTTGGGTAAATCTAAAGGTACATTTTTTCCCCAACTTACTATTGTTCATAATTTTTTTTTTGTTAAGAAGGGATGGAGGAACTTAGGAAAATTCTTAGATAGATAACAAATCGCTCAGTTCCATGCCCATTTTGTAGACTCAGAGGGATTTTATGACCTCCTCAGAGAAAGGAGTAAGGCTAAAATTCAGAAGAAAATTGCATACTTTCTTGAGGAAATAGTTAGAAATAGGTTCTTATTGCAAGAACAAGAGCTTAGGAAGGAAAAATAGATAGTTTACAGTAAATTTTTAGACTTTATAAATGCTTTTGAGCCAAATTATCATCCCCTAGTAGATAGAAAATATTGGAATATGAAAATAGATATGTTGATGGAAAATTTTGTTGGGATTATGATAATAATGAATGAAAAGAAAGAAATTTTGATACAAGCATACCTAGACAAAGCCATTAAGGTGGAAAGGAGGCTGGCAAGAAAAATGATTTTGAACCCAGGGTAGTATACATTATAGAAAAGAGCTAGTTATGTATTGGCTAGGAATATATAGTATGTTCCTCCATACAAAAGACCAAGGTCTAAGAACTCACCTGACACACATGCTTCCAAAAAACAAAAGTTGGAGCTAGGATCATCTTCTAATGTTGAAGAGTACTCACCAACCCAGACCCCACTTAGGATAGATGATGAAGCATCCCTGAGAGAACAACTGAGACAAATTGGAGGGGAGAGGGATGTTGTGGTCACAACTATAGATATTAAAGGAGGAATACCTAAAGAACCTCCTATGCAATCACTTGATCTCATTGTTGGAGATTATAAAGGTAAAGAAATAGATCTTGTAATAGCATAGGTTGCCAAAAAAATTATTGATGATGAAATTTTTGTAAAATCTAGAGCCTTCAACCAATTTTTATGGAGAATTAATATTGATAATTTTGAGAATAAGTGTAAGATAATAAAAGCAGAGTGACCTAGTAAAATGGACTCTAAAATTGAAGAGGAATTTAAAGTTGACTTCATGGAATAATTTGCACAAATAACCCCTAAAGGGGGAGGCAATTATTAAAGGATTCAAGAATTTTGATCTTATCTGAATGGGACATTGCCAATGCCATGATATTTGATGCTATGAGGAAGGCAAAGGACACTCAGTTTAAGAATGAGGAAGAGGTTTTGCATGCACACAAAGGATTGAAATACAGTGATGATCACCATGCATTGGTGATGGTCCATCGAAAAAATTTTCAAGACCATAATAGAGGAAATTTTAAATGCTAAGCATACACGTAGCCTCATGGTTTACATAGTAGAGGAAGTGGATAGTGAGAAAGTATCCAAAAGGACTAGGTAAATGATGGACTTTAGAGTTGTGGTTGTTGAAAAGGATAAAAAGAAATTCCTTGAGCTCAACGCCATGTTTAAAGAGACACTTAAAGCATATGATGAAACGGGAAATAGGATACATAGATAGAAGCTTAGGTAGCCCAAATGGATAAGATTCTAGGAAAGATAAAAGTTGGAGAATCTAGCTGGTCCTGAATTACTTATACATGTCCCCCAATTAAGCCATTCAAGTCAACTCCCTTAGTAGAATTACTAGTTACCATGTAGAGGCCATAATTTTACACTACTAAGGAATTTGAAGAGGAGAAGAATAAACTCTGGGCCTTGCACATAGAATTAAATGACTTATATGAGGACAAAATTAGGAAAACAATTTTATATTTGGTGGATAAGATTGAATGGAAAACATTTTATGAACAATTGATAAAAATAATGGATATGTGGGTTGAAATAAAGAGAGGTGAAGATAATTTACAGCCCATCATTAGTAAATGGGGCAACAAGGATAAGGATACCACCATTTTGTATGTTCCAATTATTAGTCTATCTTGTGAATAGATAGAAAAAAAAAAACCTTTGATATGACTAATGATCTATCCAATTTTGATGAGAAGAGGGTTGTAGTGTAGAAAAGGATAATAATTTATTTTGCAAAATACCTTGCTGAGAAATTCAAACTCTTCCCCCATGCACTTAGAAAAATAGACAAATTAAAAGAAAAGGAGGAATGGGGAAAATAATTAGATGATTTATTATGCCTTAGAATAAATGGGGTTATAAGGGAAAAAGGACATGTGCTATGGGCAATGAAAATTGAAGAAATTGTTGAAGTGGAATTATTCTATAATTCTATTAGAGAAGATTTTTTTGAAATCAACAAGTTACGAGATTTTGTGATCAAGAAGCAATAAGAGGTTTTAAGTTTTGATTGGCTAGATGACACAATTTTTCATAAGTGGATGGAATATTTTGTGCACTCAAAATAGTTAGTGATTGGAAAAACTGATGAAGAAGAAATGGACCAAGATGAGATACAATCAACTAATATATTAGTTCAAGCAGAAGAAGACAAAGAGGAACAATCAACTACAATAATAAGCACATTGGTCTGAACTAATGACATGGCAATAGGAGAATTAGATGTAACTATTGTTTGAATAGTGCATGATGACATGGATGGAGACCCTCGAGTTGAAGTAACTCTACAAACATCAAAACTAGGCCCATCATAAGTAACTCCATTAGTTACACCCTTCAAGGAATGCCAACAACCTTAAAGCCAATCATGAACCCCTCAAGAACAAAAGGTGTAGCAGAAAGTGGTCCCCATAGAGGAATATTCATGATGTGAAATCTTTTTGTTGCACTAATTTTTGTCTTTTGTGACAGTAACATTGTAAATATCTTTCTATCTTAAGGACAACTATCAGTATTTATATGCCTAAAGCTTGTTACATCTCATACTATATAAGTGAGATTCCAAGGCTAGAGAAAGGGTCTAAGTCATTATATAACTTTTAGTTTTGCTAAGATGTAGTCAGTCCAATATTTGATGCAAGTTTTATGATGTATTTCTCTGCAAATCTAAGAATACATTATTTTTCGGGATCATGGTGTTTTATCTTGAATTGTTTTAAGTTCTATTCTAATCTTATATAATTTTTAAAGAGAATTAATACAAAGATGAACTGTCACCATATCTTTTCTCTCTGAATCTTGTCTCCATTTTTATTGACTGGTTATTTTGAGGTTGTGTGGGAAAAGCCCTTCCCAATTGAATGCAAGTAGGATAGGTTGTATATCAGTTCACTATTACTTTTGATTCAATGAATTGAGTAAATTCTTTAGTGAATGTGGTAGGATCTCTAGATAGTAAGAAGGATTTATGTAAGAATGATTTTTAGTGAGAATTGCTGATAATATTGATTGTAATGCAGTCGACTAGGTCAAGAAATTAGAAAGACTCTGAATCCCAATGGATGAGACATTGATCAATTAGTTCAATATGAATACAAAGAAATCATAGATAAGCATCAAGCTCAATATTAAAATCTTAATGTATGAAGAGTGTCATAGATGGTCAATACTTATCTATATTTAACCTATGAGTCTTAGTTAGTTTCTATTACCCAGAATTATTGTAGATCAAAGAAGAATTGTAACCAATCTACTGTAAGTGATGAATACTATAAGAAAATATAATGGAATGAATTAATTCTGAAAGTAGTATCAATTTTTGAATCTTATATCCCTCAGGTGCACCCGCCTTGGTTTTGTAGAGCCAAAAGAGTAGAAAATCTTTAATGATTTTGTTGAAGTTGGGTCCAAATCTAAAGATCATCTAGCTAATCATGGGGAATTGTTGATCCTTAGGTTATTTTTATCTTTACCATCTTGGTATTAAGTATTTTGTTTCTTAGTAGTGTAAAAATTTCAACACAAGTCTAGCCTTATTTCTCACAACTTCGCCTTGTTCATTCATCTTGTTCCTGAATACCCAATTGGTTCCTATCACATTCTTATCTTTATGTCTAGAAACTAACTCCCATTTATCATTCTTCACTATTTGATCTAATTCTTCCTTCATTTCTTAGATCCAGTGATCATCTTTAACTGCTTCATCTATGCTCTTAGGTTCAACTTGAGATATCAGGCATATCTCCTCATTTACTGTGTTCTTATCATCACACCTTTGTCTCTACTTCCAATTATCTTCTTATGAGGGTGATTCTTTTTTAGATTCCTATTAGGGGTAGACGTTGAAATCTCAACTCTTATCTCTTCTCTAGGTTCAAATCTTTGTTCTCTTCTTTTGCTCAATAGTTAGCACATCATTCTGCAAATCATTGTTAGTCTTAAAGAAAACTTCAACATTATGTCTAAAAATTATAGAATTATCTTCTTCTTTGTTTTAATTATAATCTACCATCTTTTCTTTATTTCCAAACCTTTTATTAATCTTACATTTCCACATTCAACTATTGTCTTAGTTCTATAGTTGAAACATCTATAAGCCTTGTTTTTTGATGAATAGCCAAGAAACATACCTTCATCACTTCTTGGATCAAACTTACCAATGTCATAATCTCTCTTAATGTAACACTTTCTCCTAATTTTTTTGAAACACTTGACTAATGGTGATTATCCACACTATAGTTTATAAGGTGCCTTGCCCATACCTTTTTTGATATGTACTATGTTTAGAGTATATACTATTGTATTGACTGCTTCTCTCCAGAATGTCTTAAGAAACACCATTCTCAAATAGCATCGGTCTTGTTGCTTCTGCTATAGACTTATTTCTTCTTTCAACAATCCCATTTTGCTCAGGTGTTCTAGGTGCAGATATTTGTATTTTTATTCCATTCTCTTTGTTGGTGTTTTTACACTATTAAGAAAAAAAATACTTAATTCTAAGATAAAAAAATATCACAAAAACCTAAGTATTAGCCAATTCCTATAAAAAGTTATGTGTGCTTCAAATCTGGACCCAACTTCAGCAAAATCAGAAAGATTTTATACTCTTTAGGCTTTGCAAAACTAAGGCGGGTGCACCTGAGGGATGAAATATTTACAAAATGATACTACATACATATTTCACTCATTCCATGACATTCTATAACAATACACATACCTTATACTAGACTGGTCACAACTCCTCTTAGATTTACAGGTAACTCTAGGCAATAGTAGCCAACTAAAACTCAAAAATTAAATGTAAACAAGTGCTAATGATCTTTGGTATTCTTCAAAAATTAAAGTAAAATTGATTTTGAATTTAATATTGATTCTTATTCATGGTTTCTTCATATGTAGACTGAATCTAATTGATCAATGCCTCATCCATTGGGATTTAGAGTCTATTCAATTTATGGACCTAATTGACTGCATTACAATCAATATTATCTACAATTCTCACTGAAACTCATTCTTACACATATCCTCACTACTACCATGGAAACCCTATCATATTCACTGAAGCATTTACCTAATTTATTGAATTAATAGCAATAGTGAAAGTGATGTACAACTTAACATAACTACATTCAATTGAACAAGCTTTGCTTATGCAATTTCAAGATATCTAGGTAATAAAAATGGAGACAAGATTCAGGAAGAAAATATTTGGGGATAGTTTATATTTTTATTAATTTCCTTTGAAAATTGTATAACAACTATAATAGAACTCAAAATGATTCAAGATAAGACATCTAGATCTTGTAACATCAATGTATTCTTAGATACTTACAAAAAAATACATCACAATGTTTGCATCAAGATTGGACCGAACAACACTTAGTAAAAACTAAAAGTATGTAATGAATTAGACCCTTTCTCTAAGCTTGGAATCTCACTTATATAGTATGAGATGCAACAAGCTTCAGGCATAGAGAAACTAACTGCTATCCTTAAGATATAAAAATATCTACAATGTTACTATCATAAAAGATAAAAAAATGTGTGACAAGAAAAACTTTACATCATAATATTCTTTTGTGGGACCACCTTCTATTACACCTTTTTCCAAAAGGATTTCATGATTTGCCTTGTTTTTGTTAACCCTCAGGGTGTGGGATCACTGATACTTGCAAGTTGATCAAGAGTTGAGATATTCCATTCATGCCCTCTTGAACTGATAGATTGGCAATCACCATAGGTTGCTCTATTGCCAAGTCATCATTTTGGGGCTCCACTCTAGTAATTGCAATTGATTTATTTTCCTTGTCCTCTTATTATTTTACTAATGTGTCAATTATTTGTGTTTCATCTTGTTCCATCTCTTCATCATCAATTTCAACATTTTAAACTACTTTTCATGAACTAAGTCTACCATCCACTTGTCAAAAAGTGTATCATTTGGCCAATCAAAATGTAGAATATCATGCTATTTTTTCATCACATACTCTCTAATTTTGTCAATCTCAAAAAAATCTTGTCTTAAAGAATCAAAGAATAACTAAACCTTCACAACTTCTTCGATCATGGTTGCCCACCATGCATTTCATTTTTCATTTATTACCTTATTCATTCGTAGCCACAATAAATCATTTAGTCCGTAGGTCCATTCATCTTTATTTTTCAGCTCATCCTTTTTGTCTATAGCATGTGGAAATAGCTCAAAGTTAAGACTCTTATACTTGTTAGGATAGCTTATGATTCTCCTTTGGAATGCAACTCTTTTATCATCAAAATCTGACATATCATTTCTTAAATCATAAATTTTCTCTATATTCTCATGAGATGAAAAAATAATAGAAAACATAGAAGAGTAACATCCTTATTTCTTCTAATCCATTTTATGACAATTGGGTTAAGAGCATCATCAGCTACTTTCAGCTCTTCCCATGTATTTAATACCTTTATTTGTTGGTCATAGAAGGATGGCCAATCAATTTATACATGATAGCTCTCCTCAACCTATCATCATATTGAACTTTTAATTTTGCATGCAATGCCCACAATTTACTCTTTTCTTCTTCAATGTCTTCTATAGTATAATACTATGGCATTTGTGGTGTGTCTAGGATTTCAATAAGAGGAGTGGATTTAAAAGGCTCCACTGGTGGGCAAGGTTATGTGATTCTTGGCCTAGTGGATCATCGCATCATTTTATTCTCCAATTCAATCATCTTTTGAACTTCTTTATTATATGCAACCAAGACTTTCTCATACTTTTCATGTAGGTCTAGTCTTTTTCTCTTGTCTCTTTGAGTTGTGGCTAAGGTGAGGTTGGATGATCCAACACCTAGCTCTGCTGCCTCTTTAGTGGTAGTTTCTTCAACATCTTTACAATTAGGCTACATATCAAGCTAGTATCATCAAGCTAGGAAGAGATAGTTTTAGATCCTTTTCTCATTGACCAAATGGCCAATGCAGCATGGACCTCACTAAATTTAGCACCTTCCATTTCATTCTTCCCCTTTTCCTATATACTCATTTTATCTATAATAGAATTAAAATCCACAGCATCTACAATATCCCAATTGGGTAGCAATAATACCCTGGATGCCTTTATCATTTGTTTCCTTTCTTTAGGGGTCAAGCTCTTGAATTCCTACATCATCTGTTCTTTAACTTGGTTTTTAATATCTGCCTCTTCCATCTCTATATGCTCTATTTTCAATTTGTTGCATCTTTCCTCAAACATTCCAATGTTTATTCTCCAAGAAAATTGGTAAAAGGCTTTGGATTTGTTAAAATCATCATCAGAGATGAATTCATGGCAAGCCTGTTCCATCACAGGGTCTAACTCCCTTCCTCTATAATCTGCCACACAACTCAAGGCTTGGCACTTTCCCTCTTCTAATTTTTCTTAAGTAATGAACACTTCCCCTTGGGATCCCAATTGCTTCTCCTACTTTCTAGTGAGCTGTTCATCTCCTATTTGTAATGGGGACTAAGTGGGTGAATATTCCTCAATTTGAGCTATTTATTCCTTTTCTATTTTTTGCCTCTTGGGTGAGGGCTCATCAGGTCTTTCCTCAAGAACAACACTAGTTGATCCCATTATCTATTTTCCTTTATCTATAGTGGCCCTTTTCTTTTGGATCACACTATAGCCAGGTCTCTTTTGAATATTCAATTGCCTTGATCCTACAATAGGAGTAAAAGATAATCTCCACATGACCTCGTTGGCTTTTTCTGGAAAAGAATTGATAGAGAATAGTTTCTTTTCATTCATGACCTCATAATTTCAAGAAAAGTGGTCATTAGTTTATTTAACCCATCTGCCTCTATTTTTACATTAGCTAGAGGCTTGTAATTATTATCAAAACAATGAATGAATTCCAAAACTCTAGAATAAACTCTCCATTTTTCTTTCTTGATCTCTTGATCTTGCGATGAGAACTCATTTCTTATTATATCTTCAAGAAAGGAGGGTTCATGAATTTTTGAACCAACTTTAGCCCTTTGTCTGAACACCTCAAAACATCCCTCAATGTCACAAAAATGGGGATGAGACACGCCCATCTTGTACTAGTCTAGGAATTTATATAAGAATAACCAACCACCCTTTGTGATAATGAAAAGGTGGGCCACTATACAAGTGGGGAAAATTGAGCCTCTATTTCTTCTAGCCAATGGTGCTTCCTCCAATCCCCCTATCTGCCACAGCATCTCAACTATCCCTACCTTCAAAGGCACCTAGTAGGGCAGTACATTGAGAGTCCCTTGGAAACCATAAACCCTAAAAACTATTGAAAAAGGGTATGGTATGATATCTACCTGATTGTGGGACACTTTCAAATTAGAAGGATTATCCATAGGTCTGATAAAATCCATCAGTACTTGGGGACTCTAGGATTGTCCCTCAATAAGAGGCTTCTCAATCTAGAGAAAAAATACTTATCAAACCTAAAAGAACTAGCCTCCTCTACATCCTAGGTCATGTTTACACTCCACAACTAGACTGGTAGAGCCTCTTCTTCATATTTTTGGTTCAAGACCATCTCCTTTTCAAAATATGTAACCCCTTTAAAAAGGAACATGTGCATTAATAGTGAATAATGGCTAAAAGTCTTTTCCACCTTTCTCTTTGCAATTCCAACTAATCCAATGTGGATCTCTTCTAATCTATAAGATGCAAAATTAAAAAAAAATTCAACACCAAAAGAAGAGATCTGAGTCAACATATACATAAACTTTATTGGCACAAAAATTTTCTCATCCTCACCAAAAACCCTACGCAGAGTCATATATATTTCTATGGCCCTAGAAGTGAAAAATTCCTTTTTAAAGGGTTCCTTAGTAGATGTTGTGACCAATGAAAAATTTCCAATTGAACCCAAGTGTGCCCTCAGTACACCCTGCTTGATCTTATCCCTCTTAGAAAAGTATTCTTTCTCAGGTCCTGGTAGGTCAATGGTTAGATGATAATCTAAAAATGGTTCTAAACCAAAAAATTCTTGAATTTCTTTAGCATTTATTCTTACTAGGAATTCCCCATCTATTCTTCTCCATATAAGATTTTCCATTCACTACTGGCAACTTATTTTGGACCCACTAGCACTCATGGACATGTTTCACACTCTCGCTATGTTGCTATGCATAAATGTCAAGAAACTTTTTCATGTGACATAGCGACCATTGTTGATGCATCTTTGGTTTGATGATGTAAATTTTACAAGTGTTTTATTACAATTGTGGTGGGTCCTATTTTTCCTTTAGTCACCATGTCACATGCACTAAAAGTCAAGCAAGTTCCTATAGTGACATGGTGCCCAATATCGATCTAGGAGAGATCTAACAATGTCAATCAACATGAATCCTCTTTTGAGTGCAAATATGATGGGGACACAACCCAAGAATAGAATGGACACAACAAAAAAGGGAAATTATATTAACTAAGAAAATAAGCTAGTACAAATAGTACAGAGAAAATAAACTTCAAAACATGCCCTAAGGGCTTACAATAGCATAAATCTAGAGAATATTTCTCCTTTTAGCACTCCTCTCAAACTCCACTCCGAACTGCCTTTTACAATGCCAAAAATCTCCTTAAATAGACCCCGAAGGGTTAAGGACTAGGAGTACATTCTAGAAAGTGCTAGTAGGCATCCATTGACGAAATAGAAGGTTCCGAAAGCTGTGTTAGAAGTCGGTGCAAATCTAGAAGAATCCAGAAACAGTAACCGAACTTTCGGGAGGCATAACTTTTGAACCATAGCTCTGATTGATGAACTGTTTACATTTTTGGAAAGCTCTCGAAGTGCTCTATAGCCCTATGGACAAGCTTCACTCATCCCCCATTTTTTTACCCTTTTTGAGGTCATTTAATGCCCCAAACCTGACTTTGAAGCATTCTTAGGAGGTCTCCAAAACCCGAAAAACTGCAATAACTTTCAAACCGTGGGGCCTATTGACCTGATTCTTTTTTTGGAATGCTCTAAATCATGATTACATTCATCTGGCCAATTCACACCTAGTTTATCGGAATGATGGCCCAAATACATGTTCCTATTTTTTCAAGATTTTCAAACGCACTGATAGTTGAACTATGAGAGTTGGAACCTTTATTTGAGCTAAATGGGTATCCAAAAATGTAAAGACATGAAATAGAAACTAAGTCTAAGTACATTTTTTTGGGTGATACAGGATTGCCCTTATACCTCTGGATGCTCCTGCATCAGACACCCAGGGTAGATTGAAAAGTGACCCTGTCACTTTATGGATGGTAGAGGAAATCCCAAATGGGAACCTCAGCTGCTGAAATCCAAGTTGAGTCCTCGATCGGTCGTCCTTTCCATTTGACCAAATACTCTTCATACTGCCTGTTTCTGGTACACCTACCCACATGATGATCTAGAATGTCTTCTATCTCCTCCTTCTTAGAAACAAGAATTGGACATGGCTCTAAAACCAGCTCCTCATCTGCACCATCATCATGATACTCTGTTAAATCTACAATGTTGAAAATGGGAGAAATGTGAATACCATCTGGTAGCTCCACCTCATATGCATTTCCTGAGTCATGTTTCTTCAAAACTTTGCAGGGGCCAAATTTCTTCATTTTCAGCTTGTTGTAAGTACCAACTGGAAATCTTTCTTTTCGTAAGTGCACCATGACTAGATCCCCTACTTGGAATTCCTTATTTCTTCTCCTTCCATCAGCCCTAGCTTTATACTCTTGATTCATCTTGATAATGTGTGCTTGAACCTCCTCATGTAGATGCTTGATGTGTTCAACAAATTCCTCAGCTTCAACACTTGTGCTCTCCCCTTGTTCTATCTTCCTCAATTCTGGTGCAGTCCTTGGGCTATTCCCATATACAATTTGAAATGGTGATTTTCCAGTACTCCTATTTATAGAGTTATTATAAGCAAACTCTACCTGTGGTAGAATCAAATCCCATCCCTTGGGCTTATCTCCAACTAAACATCTCAACAAATTGCCTAGACTTCTATTTACCACTTCTGTTTGGCCATCAGTCTATGGGTGATGCGTGGATCTGAATTTCAAGTCTGTTCTCAACTTCTTCCACAATGTACTCTAGAAATACCCCACAAATTTAGTATCTCTGTCAGAAACTATACTCCTTGGAAGACCATGTAGTCTTACCACCTCTTTGAAAAACAAGTCAGCAATATGGACAACGTCATGAGTTTTGTGGCATGGAATGAAATGTGCCATTTTGGAGAACCTATCAACCACCACGAATACTGAGTCATTACCCCTTTGTGTCCTTGGAAATCCAAGAACAAAATCCATACTTATGTCCTCCCACGGCCTTGATGGAACAGGAAATGGCTGATATAGGCTAGTATTTTGACTAAACCCCTTCGCAACTTGACAAACTTGGCAACTCTGTACAAACTTCTTCACATCCTGTGTAATTTGAGGCCAAAAATAATGTTCTCTAAGAATGGCAATGGTCTTATCCTGACCAAAATGTCCTGCCATCCCTCCATTGTGTTTCTCCTTAATCAGATATTCCCTCATGGAACTCCTTGGAATGCACAATTGACTACCTTTGAACAACATGCCGTCCTGAATCAAATAGTCTAACCACTTGGTTCTATCTACAGCAACAAGTTCTTTACAAGCTTTCCATGCTTCAGAAAAATTAGGATCCTCGGGGTACAAATTCTTGAGTTCATCAAACCCAACTACTTCAACCTGCATTGTGGTAAGCAACAACTGTCTCCTACTTAGTGCATCTGCAACCCTTTTAGATTTTCCACTTCTATGCTTCAACACAAATGTATAACTCTGCAAGAATTCTACCCACTTCATATGCCTCTGATTCAATTTACCTTGGCTATTTAGGTACTATAATGCCTGATGATCAGTATAAAAAACAAATTCCTTTGGCAATAAATAATGCCTCCATTTCTTTAAGGCCTGAACTATTGCATAGAACTCTTGATCATAAACATAATACTTCTTCTTTGCATCATTCAATTTTTCACTAAAATATGCAATAGGCTTACCTTCTTGGCTTAATATAGCCCCAATAGCGCTACCACTAGCATCACAATCCACCTAGAATACTTTTCTAAAATCTGGAAGTGCCAACACAGGCTATTCAGTCACCTTCTTCTTCAGCAATTCAAAACTTCTCGCAGCTGCTGCAGTCCATTTGAACACTTTTCTATCCCCTCTTATTGTATCAGTTAGGGGTGCACATATGCCACTGAAATTCTTAATAAACTTCCTGTAAAAACTAACCAGACCATGAAATGATCTTATCTTAGTAGCAGACCTTGGAGTAGGCCATTCCAAGATGGCTTTTACCTTCTCTGGATCCATTTTGAGACCTTCAGGTGATATAAAAAATCCCAAATAGACTAACTCCCTTTTTGCAAAGAGACACTTCTTTAGATTAATTAACAGTTTCTCTTCCCTTAGCCTTTCAAGGACACTACGAATATGTAGTAAATGTTCTTCCAAAGTCTTGCTGAAAATTAAAATATCATCCAAATAGACAGTAACAAATTTTCCCAAGAACTTCTTAAGTACCTCATTCATGAGCCGCATGAAGGTGCTTGGGGTGTTCGTCAATCCAAAGGGCATGACTAACCACTAATAAAGACCCACCTTGGTCTTGAAGACTGTTTTCCACTCATGTCCTTCTTGAATCTGTATCTGATGATAGCCACTCTTCAGATCTATCTTTGTGAAGTACTAAGCTCCACTCAAGCAGTCCATAAGATCATCCATCCTTGGTAAAGGAAATTGGTACTTGATGGTTATCCTATTTATAGCTCGAGAATCTGTACACATCCTCCACTCTCCATCCTTCTTTTGTGCAAGTACTATAGGTACTGCAGATGGAATCAGGCTCTCTCAAATCAAGCCCTTCCTCAGCAACTCTTGAACCTATCTATTTAGCTCCTTTGTTTCAGTAGGAGTCATCCTGTGAGCAGCCTTGTTAGGAAAACTAGCTCCTGGAATCAGATCTATCTGATGACTAATTTGCCTTACTGGTGGCAATCCATCTGGAACATTATCAGAGATAATATCTCCAAATTCCCCTAGTAAATCTGAAACTTCAAATGGTATTTCACTACTACCTTCTTTATCTTTCCTAGGAATCAAAGCATAGCACATATGCTGATGTTTCATGCCATCTAAAAACTTTCTTCCATCAACAAGAAAAATCCTAGCACTGCTACATACCTTTTCACCTTCCTTTTTCATGGGCTTCAATTTGTGGCAAACTCCATCCTTTGTTAGAGAGTATGTGTTTGCATGTCCATCATGTATTGCATGTCTATCAAACTGCCATGGTCTACCCAACAATAGATGGCAAACATCCATCGAAATAACATCACAGAGAACTTCATCATGGTAACTCCCAATTTTGAATTTTACTAAGCATTGTTCACTTACCAGGACCTTATTATCATCTTTTACCCAAGAAATCCGATAAGGTTGGGGATGTTTCTCCCTCTTGAGCTTTAGCTTAGAGACCATCTCTTCTGATACCATGTTATCAGTGCTACCACCATCAATGATCACGTCACAACATTTATCCTCACACTTGCATCTGGTACGAAATAAACTCCTTCGTTGTCCTGGTTCATTCTCCCCACTTAGTAGGACTCTTTCATTTACCAAGGTCTCTCCTCTTTTTGCATCCTCTAAATGTGATGATTTTGCATCCTCATCCACATGAGCAACTTCTTCATTGCAATGGAAATAGGTACCACGGAAGCCTCCTCTTCCTTTTCCACGTCCTCTACCTCTTCCTCTTTGATTTCCAAAGTCTTGATCATGGGAGCGGTTGAAACCCTCATTCCTCTGGTTTTTGCTAGTACCCACATCTTTATTTTTCTTTTGGGTTTCATTGAGGCCTCCAGATGATCTACCACTTCTCCTTCCTCCTTGACCGTGCCCTCTTTGTCTTCCTTCAAACCTTTTATTCAGCTTCTCTTCAACTCGTAGTGAAAACTGGTATGCCTCTTCAACGCTGGTCATTCTTACTAGACTTAATTCCTCCTGGATGCTAGGTCGTAACCCACTGATATAACGAGCAACCTTCTCCTTATTTGCTTCTGCATGCCCCACTCTAATCAAGAGTTGGTAAAACACCTTTATATATTCTTGGACTGATCTTCCTGCTTTCTTTAACCCATGCATCTTCTTAAACAGATCAAGCTCATAGTCCACAGGAATGAACTGCTTCTTCAATTTGTCCACCATGTGATCCCATCTTGTGATCTTCTCCTTTCCTCTTCTAAGTCTTTCCATTTGAACCTCTTGCCACCAAATTTTGGCATGGCCTTTCAGTTTGGCCTTTGCAAACTTAACCCTATTTGGGTCCCTTATATCCTCATACTCAAAGTATTCTTCCAGTTCATTGATCCAATCGATCAACTCATCTGGTTTCAGATTTCCTGAAAATATACCCACTTCAATTGTAGGTCTTTTCCCAAACATAGTAATGGCCCTAAAAAGCCTTTCCTCTACAAGATTCAGAACTTCCCCATCAACTTCCTCTTCTGGTCCCATTACTTCCTCTTCATTGTCATCCTCACTATTGTCACTTGCGGCAACATTTGCTCCTCTATGAAGCTCCTCTTGCAATGCTTGTACTTGCCTCTGGAGGGCTCTAACCTCCTCAAGATCAATAGCTCTGTCCCTTACACCATGCTCTCTTTATGGAGGAATCTTCTAACTCGAACCCACAACCACACAGTCCTAGTGCAAACTGCGTCACAGTCGGCGCTCTATCTACACACTCAGGAAAACCCGCTCTAATACCACTTGATGGGGACACAACCCAAGAACAGAATGGACACAACAAAAAAGGGAAATTATATTAACTGAGAAAATAAGCTAGTACAAATAGTACAGAGAAAATAAACTTCAAAACATGCACTAAGGGCTTACAATAGCATAAATCTGGAGAATATTTCTTCTTTTAGCATCTCCTCTCAAACTCCACTCCGAACTGCCTTTTACAATGCTAGAAATCTCCTTAAATAGACCTCAGAGGGCTAAGGACTAGGAATAAATTCTAGAAAGTGCTAGTAGGCATCCACTGACGAAATAGAAGGTTCCGAAAGCTGCGTTAGAAGTCGGTGCAAATCTAGAAGAATCCAGAAACGGTAACCAAACTTCCGGGAGGCATAACTTTTGAACCGTAGCTCTGATTGAAAAGCCGTTTACATTTTTAGAAAGCTCTCGAAGCGCTCTATAGCCCTATGGACAAGCTTCACTTGTCCCCCATTTTTTGACCCTTTTCTAGGTCATTTAATGCCCCAAACCTGACTTTGAAGCATTTTTAGGAGGTCTCCAAAACCTGAAAAACTGCAATAACTTTCAAACCGTGGGGCCTATTGACCTGATTCTTTTTTTGGAATGCTCTAAATCATGATTACATTCATCTGGAAAATTCACACCTTCTAGTTTACCGGAATGATGGCCCAAATACATGCTCCTATTTTTTTGAAATTTTCAAACGCACTGATAGTTGAACTATGAGAGTTGGAACCTTTATTTGAGCCAAATGGGTATCCAAAAATGTAAAGACATGAAATAGAAACTAAGTCTAAGTACATTTTTTTGGGTGACACAGGATTACCCCTATACCTCTGGATGCTCCTGCATCAGACACCCAGGGTAGATTGAAAAGTGACCCTGTCACTTTATGGATGGTAGAGGAAATCCCAAATGGGAAACCTCAGCTGCTGAAATCCAAGTTGAGTCCTCGATCGGCCATCCTTTCCATTTGACCAAATACTCTTCATCCTACCTATTTCTGGTACTCCTACCCACACATTGATCTAGAATGTCTTCTATCTCCTCCTTCTTAGAAGCAGGAATTGGACATGGCTCTAAAACCAACTCCTTATCTGCACAATCATCATGATACTCTGTTAAATCTACAATGTTGAAAATGGGAGAAATGTGAATACCATCTGGCAGCTCCACCTCATATGCATTTCCTGAGTCATGTTTCTTCAAAACTTTGCAGGGGCCAAATTTCTTCATTTTTAGCTTGTTGTAAGTACCAACTAGAAATATTTCTTTTCGTAAGTGCACCATGACTAGATCCCCTACTTGGAATTCCTTATGTCTTCTCCTTCGATTAGCCCTAGCTTTATACTCTTGATTCATCTTGATAATGTGTGCTTGAACCTCCTCATGTAGATGCTTGATGTGTTCAGCAAATTCCTCAGCTTCAGCACTTGTCCTCTCCCCTTGTTCTATCTTCCTCAATTCTGGTGCAGTCCTTGGGCTATTCCCATATACAATTTGAAATGGTGATTTTCCAGTACTCCTATTTATAGAGTTATTATAAGCAAACTCTACCTATGGTAGAATCAAATCCCATCCCTTGGGCTTATCTCCAACTAAACATCTCAACAAATTGCCCAGACTTCTATTTACCACTTCTGTTTGGCCATCACTCTGTGGGTGATGCATGGAACTGAATTTAAAGTCTGTTCTCAACTTCTTCCACAATGTCCTCCAAAAATACCCCACAAATTTAGTATCTCTGTCAGAAGCTATACTCCTTGGAAGACCATGTAGTCTTACCACCTCTTTGAAAAAAAAGTCTGCAATATGGACAGCATCATGAGTTTTGTGGCATGGAATGAAATGTGCCATTTTGGAGAACCTATCAACCACCATGAATACTGAGTCATTACCCCTTTGTGTCCTTGGCAATCCAAGAACAAAATCCATACTTATGTCCTCCCATGGCCTTGATGGAATAGGCAATGGCTGATATAGGCCAGTATTTTGACTAAACCCCTTCGCAACTTGACAAACCTGGCAACTCTGTACAAACTTCTTCACATCCTGTGTAATTTGAGGCCAAAAATAATGTTCTCTAAGAATGGCAATGGTCTTATCCCAACCAAAATGTCTTGCCATGCCTCCACTGTGTTTCTCCTTAATCAGATTTTCCCTCATGGAACTCCTTGGAATGCACAATTGACTACCTTTGAACAACATGCCATCCTGAATCAAATAGTCTAACCACTTGGTTCTATCTACAGCAACAGGTTCTTTACAAGCTTTCCATGCTTCAGCAAAATCAGGATCCTCGGGGTACAAATTCTTGAGTTCATCAAATCCAACTACTTCAACTTGCATTGTTGTAAGCAACAACTATCTCCTACTTAGTGCATCTGCAACCCTGTTAGATTTTCCACTTCTATGCTTCAACACAAATGTATAACTCTGCAAGAATTCTACCCACTTCATATGCCTCTGATTCAATTTACCTTGGCTATTTAGGTACTGTAATGCCTGATGATCAGTATAAAAAACAAATTCCTTTGGCAATAAATAATGCCTCCATTTCTTTAAGGCCTGAACTATTGCATAGAAATCTTGATCATAAACATAATACTTCTTCTTTGCATCATTCAATTTTTCACTAAAATATGCAATAGGCTTATCTTCTTGGCTTAATACAACCCCAATAGCACTACCACTAGCATCACAATCCACCTGGAATACTTTTCTAAAATCTGGAAGTGCCAACACAGGCTGTTCAGTCACCTTCTTCTTCAACAATTCAAAACTTCTTGCAACTGCTGCAGTCCATTTGAACTCTTTTCTATCCCCTCTTATTGTATCAGTTAGGGGTGCACATATGCCACTGAAATTCTTAATAAACTTCCTGTAAAAACTAACCAGACCATGAAATGATCTTACCTCAGTAGCAGACCTTGGAGTAGGCCATTCCAAGATGGCTTTTACCTTCTTTGGATCCATTTTGAGACCTTCAGGTGATATAACAAATCCCAAATAGACTAACTCCCTTTTTGCAAAGAGACACTTCTTTAGATTAATTAACAGTTTCTCTTCCCTTAGCCTTTCAAGGACACTACAAATATGTAGTAAATGTTCTTCCAAAGTCTTGCTGAAAATTAAAATATCATCCAAATAGACAATAACAAATTTTCCCAAGAACTTCTTAAGTACCTCATTCATGAGCCGCACGAAGGTTCTTGGGGCGTTGGTTGATCCAAAGGGCATGACTAACCACTCATAAAGAACCTCCTTGGTCTTGAAGGCTGTTTTCCACTCATCTCCTTCTCGAATCCGTATCTGATAATAGCCACTCTTTAGATCTATCTTTGTGAAGTATTGAGCTCCACTCAAGGATTCCATAAGATCATCCATCCTTGGTAAAGGAAACTGGTACTTGATGGTTATCCTATTTATAGCTCGAGAATCTGTACACATCCTCCACTCTCCATCCTTCTTTGGTGCAAGTACTACAGGTACTGCACATGGACTCAGGCTCTCTTGAATCAAGCCCTTCCTTAGGAACTCCTGAACCTATCTATTTAGCTCCTCTATTTCAGTAGGAATCATCCTATGAGCAGCCTTGTTAGGCAAACTAGCTCCTGGAATCAGATCTATCTGATGACTGATTTGCCTTACTGGTGGCAATCCATCTTGAACATTATCAGAGATAATATCTCCAAATTCCCCTAGTAAATCTGAAACTTCAAATGGTATTTCACTACTACCTTCTTTATCTTTCCTAGGAATCAAAGCATAGTACATATGCTGATGTTTCATGCCATCTAAAAAATTCCTTCCATCAACAAGACAAATCCTAGCACTGCTACATACCTTTTCACCTTGCTTTTTCATGGGCTTCATTTTACGGTAAACTCCATCCTTTGTCAGAGAGTATGTGTTTGCATGTCCATCATGTATTGCATGTCTATCAAACTGCCATGGTCTAACCAACAATAGATGGCAAACATCCATCGAAATAACATCACAGAGAACTTCATCATGGTAACTCCCAATTTTGAATTTTACTAAACATTGTTCACTTACCAGGACCTTATGATCATCTTTTACCCAAGAAATCTGATAGGGTTGGGGATGTTTCTCCCTCTTGAGCTTTAGCTTAGAGACCATCTCTTCTGATACCAAGTTATCAGTGCTACCACCATCAATGATCACGTCACAACATTTATCCTCACACTTGCATCTGGTACGTAACAAACTCCTTCGTTGTCGTGGTTCATTCTCACCACTTAGTAGGACTCTTTCATTTACCAAGGTCTCTCCTCTTTCTGCATCCTCTGAATGTGATGATTGTGCATCCTCATCCACATGAGCAACCCTAGCTTGGCCCTCAGCTCTCCTATCTATCCTTCCTTGTCGTTGAGGGCATTCAAAGGCACGATGACCTTCTTCATTGCAATGGAAATGGGTACCATGAAAGCCTCCTCTTCCTTGTCCATGTCCTCTACCTCTTCCTCTTTGATTTCCAAAGTCTTGATCATGGGAGCGGTTGAAACCCTCATTCCTCTGGTTTCTGCTAGTACCCACATCTTCACTTTTCTTTTGGGTTTAATTGTAGCCTCCAGATGATCTACCACTTCCCCTTCCTCCTTGACCGTGCCCTCTTTATTTTCCTTCAAACCTTTTATTCAGCTTCTCTTAACCTCGTAGGGAAAACTAGTATGCCTCTTCAACGCTGGTCATTCTTACCAGACTTAATTCCTCCTGGATGCTAGGTCGCAACCCACTGATATAATGAGCAACCTTCTCCTTATTTGCTTCTGCATGCCCTATTCTAATCAAGAGTCGGTAAAACTCCTCTGTATATTCTTGGACTAATCTTCCTGCTTGCTTTAACCCATGCATCTTCTTAAATAGATCAAGCTCGTAGTCCATAGGAATGAACTGCTTCTTCAATTTATCCACCATACGATCCCATCTTGTGATCTTCTCCTTTCCTCTTCTAAGTCTTTCTAGTTGAACCTCTTGCCACCAGATTTTTGCATGGCCTTTCAGTTTGGCCTTTGCAAACTTAACCCTATCTGGGTCCCTTATATCCTCATACTCAAAGTATTCTTCCAGTTCATTGATCCAATCGATCAACTCATCTGGTTTTAGATTTCCTGAAAATATACCCACTTCAATTGTAGGTCTTTTCCCAAACTTAGTAATGGCCCTAAAAAGCCTTTCCTCTATAGGATTCAGAACTTCCCCGTCAACTTCCTCTTCTGGTCCCATTACTTCCTCTTCATTGTAATCCTCACTATTGTCACCTGCGGCAACATTTGCTCCTCTACGAAGCTCCTCTTGCAATGCTTGTACCTGCCTCTGAAGGGCTCTAACCTCCTCAAGATCAATAGCTCTAGCCCTTCCACCACACTCTCTTTGTGGAGGCATCTTCTAACTTGAACCCACAACCACACAGTCCTAGTGCAAACTGCCTCACAGTCGGCGCTCTGTCTACACACTCAGGAAAACCCGCTATGATACCACTTGATGGGGACACAACCCAAGAACATAATGGACACAACAAAAAAGGGAAATTATATTAATTGAGAAAATAAGCTAGTACAAATAGTACAGAGAAAATAAACTTCAAAACATGCCCTAAGGGCTTACAATAGCATAAATCTGGAGAATATTTCTCCTTTTAGCATCTCCTCTCAAACTCCACTCTGAACTGCCTTTTACAATGCCATAAATCTCCTTAAATAGACCCCAGAGGGTTAAGGACTAGGAGTACATTCTAGAAAGTGCTAGTAGGCATCCACCAATGAAATAGAAGGTTCCGAAAGCTGCATTAGAAGTCGGTGCAAATCTAGAAGAATCCAGAAATGGTAACCGAACTTTCGGGAGGCATAACTTTTGAACCATAGCTCCGATTGACGAACCATTTACATTTTTGGAAAGCTCTCAAAGTGCTCTATAGCCCTATTGACAAGCTTCACTTGTCCCCCATTTTTGACCCTTTTTGAGGTCATTTAATGCCCCAAACTTGACTTTGAAGCATTCTTAGGAGGTCTCCAAAACTCGAAAAACTGCAATAACTTTCAAATCGTGGGGCCTATTGACCTAATTATTTTTTTGGAATGCTCTAAATCATGATTACATTCATCTGGCCAATTCACACCTTCTAGTTTATTGGAATGATGGCCCAAATACATGCTCCTATTTTTTTGGGATTTTCAAACGCATTGATAGTTGAACTATGAGAGTTGGAACCTTTATTTGAGCCAAATGGGTATCTAAAAATGTAAAGACATGAAACAGAAACTAAGTCTAAGTACATTTTTTTGGGTGACACAGGATTTCCCTTATACCTCTGGATGCTCCTGCATCAGAATCCTAGTAGCATGTGACACCAGACTAACTTGACATGTTGGCATGGTCATTTATAATAGTTAACCTTTTGGTGCTACTTTTTGAAAATAGGTCCCACTGTGTTTTTCCTTTCATTGGAGGTCGCTATGTCACAACTGGTGAAGTTCTTATAATTTTCGGTGGTGACATAGAAACCACCATATTTTTTGAAGAAATCTAACATTGTGAAGTAACACACATTCATTTCATGGTTCAATCTTTACTACGCCTGACACATTTGATGTTCCATAATGATGGCAAGGCTTATTAATGATAGATCAAAATCCTAGCACTTGTCTTTATGTTTGGCCCCACAATGTTTCACTTTTACGGGAGGTCGCCATGTTGCTACTGGTAAAAACCTTGCATTTTCTAGTGGTGACATATTGACCACCATTGATCCTAGAAAGATCTAACGACATGGATGATCAAGCATATATTACTGGGTCCCATGTGTAGAATTCCCTTGGTTGATATGTCATGTGTAGTAAACTTCATGCAAATTTTTATAACAACAACACAACTACTGTAGATCTTAAAAAAATTGACGATAAGGAACATTTTGAGAGATTTATGAAACAAAGTAAAAGGTCTTTCAAAGGTTCCTAAAAAATATACATTATTTCAAAATGATTTCCTGCTCGATTTAAAAGGTAAAACATATGACCTAAAGGGTTCACTTAGGGCACAAATCTTGCTTTAATTAGGGATTTTCTTGGGGTTAATTAATTTTGAAAATACCAAACCCTAATTTGTATATAAGAATCAAGGATATTCATAGAAAAACATGTTAAAGAAAGCACAAGGTAAAAACATGACCAACACTCTGCACATAATATGTTAAACTCTCTAGAGGTGAATTCTCCTCCTCTATCAAATCTTAAACACTTTATCTTAACACCAGATTCAATCTCAACTCTATTCTTAAATATCTTTAACTTCTCAAAAGCTTTAGATTTCTCTTTAAGAAATGCTACCCACATCATTCTAGTGAAATCATTAACAAAAATCATTAAATACCTTTCACCATAGAATCCTCTTTTTCTAAAAGGACCACGTAGATATGTGTGAATGATATCCAAATTCTCTATGGTAGTGAACTTCTTGCTAGGGAATGATACTTTCTTCTTCTTATCCAATATACATTCCTTACACACAAAATTAGTAGGCTTAACAATGTTAGGCAAGTCTTTGACTACAAAAGTACTACTAACCTCCACAATATTATCAAAGTTTATGTCACAACATCTTCTATGGCACAACCAATTGATATCCACTTTAGCTACAAAACATGTCTTCTCAATAGGATTCAACTAAAATACATTACCTCTAGATCTAGTGCCTGTTCCAATCATCTTACCATCTCTATCTTTGATAGTGTGGGCCTTCTTAGTGAACTACAACAGATAAACCTTGTCCACCAACTGTCCAACACTCAAAAAGTTATGCTTCAATCCATCAACAAAATAGACATCATCAGTGGTATTTTTACCATCAAGAGTTATGGATCCAATTCCTATTATATGATAGGAATAGATTTCTCTCTTCTTCACTGCAACCTTCTAAATTTGCTTCTTCAACAATTTTCTTCTGAATTTTTGTCAAGATCCAATATCCTAGACCCACGCACAATAGATGAGTCTTCATCTTCTCCTTCTGACTATCATAGTTGGCCCCATAAAATCTAGGACTATCCTTTCTGAAAAGATTCTCCATCGATCTCCCAAAGCTATTAAGATTATCCATCAAGGACCTGATGCTCTGATACCAACCATCAGAATATATAGTCCATTGATATAACTGGGGGGGGTGGGTGGGGTGAATCAATTATCCAACTAATATCAAAATTATCAACCTTAATCAATCTTAACCATATAAGTAGTATAAAATAAAACCCCAACAAGATACTCATACACAATAACACTAGATATGTTAACTAGGGAAATCCTTGATTAGAGGGAAAACCCTGGTGGGGATGGTACCCACAAGATGATGTACTAATATAAATATTCCTTGTTAGAGGATAGACCCTATTAGGAGTCTATTACAATATTCATTACATATGAGTCCCTATTAGGAGACTTTGAATCCCTATTAGGAGAGTCCAACCCTGTTAGGAGTTGTGGAAGATAACTAGACCTACTGCCCAAATAGCTTCAAGAGAAAGACCAATGAACCCACTATCCCAATGATCTCTGCATTATTCCTTGCAAAATAATAAAATTGGTACTATATTTTTCCTTCCTCTTTCTTTTTCTTATCAATAAGACCTTTTCTCCTTCTGATCTTGTAAATAGATCATGAGTCTTGCATCCAATAATCCCTTGAATCGCTTACACACAATCAATAAGCACTCTACTCCTTTTTGCACTTTGTAGTTCAACAACAATCTCAATACACATCATACTATTTATAATCAAGGAAAACATCTCTTCTTTATACCATATCTTCATAGTAATTGCATGAGTTAGCCTTGAGGCTTTTTCAATTAATTAAAATAAGCTAATTTATTAATTACATTTACAATAGCATTATCGGCTCACAATCTATACAAAAATTCACACGTGCAATACTAAGGCTTGCACATGCATTAACATAATTAGTGGATTGTCCTCTATCACTACCTAATTGCACATCTCTTCATTACATCTCAGATTTAAGATAGCCAACAACCATCAAGAACTACTTTTCCAATATTCTATCTCTAAAATACTCTTTGTAAATCAAGCACTTCTTCTATATGTCTTCAACTTAGAGTTTGTGCACTTGACCATGTCATCAAGACATTGTGTCAAACATGCCCATAACTACACATCACTATTATGGTTTCACAACACATACCCCATTTCACCTAGAAATGGGGAACCCCTACTTTATTTTTTAGATTTCTAGATCCCTAGTCTAGGGTTTGAGTCTTTTTAGGGTTTTTCCTAATGTCTTTGGTCAACTTGAAAAACTAGTTTTGGGGAGAGAAAATCAAATTTTCTAAAGAAAACATGTGCGCTAGTGCACCTATCCAGGTGCATGCACTAAACCACTAAAGGAAATCACTTCCTTCTTGGAAGTGTGCAGCAGAGAAGTAGCGTAGTTGCACACCTCCAAGAGGTACGTTGAGTCCCAAATTTATAAAACTTGGGACCCCAAGCCCTCTCCTCACCTTTATTTTCTTCCTTTGAGCTTTGTTTCCTGCATTGCCACACCTCCCGAGGTGTGCCTCACCTCCTCACACCTACACATAACACACCAAAAATAATTTTAAGCATATCCAAAACATGGTGCACACCTACCACACCTCATGAGGTGTGCTAGGTGCACACCTTGTTGTCTAAAAAACTTATTTTTCATTAACTAAACTAAAAACCCTAAGTTTAACTTTGGCCTAGTATAAGGTGCACTATTGTGCATATTATAATAAAGTTAGAACACCACCTTTATATAATAAGGGTGCACATCTTGCACATCCCATGAGGTGCGCTAGATGTGCATCATTATTTTTAAGATCTTTGGTAAAGAAATGTGCACCTAGTGCATCTAAGGTGTTTTAGGTGCGCATTTTTTATTTTCAAAGAGCTTAATAGGGTTTTTTGATGTTTTTAGTTAGTTTTGGTAAATTAGGGTTAATGGGTTGTGTTTCATTGTTATTAGGGTTTGTCTAAATTAAGTTTTTTTAAACTCCAGACTAATGGATCTTAATTTTGTGTAGATTCAATGGCTTCTTCATCATCTTCCCTCACTACAAAGATGTTCTTGAAACTAGTGATTTTCAAGTTTCAAGGTGTTCCTGCAAAGTCATACTTCCAAGATTACTATTTGGAGATCCAGGACACTGAACTTGGCCATACAAACTGGAATGCATTCCTAGTGTTGTGCAACAAACCTATAGAGAGGTCCCCAATGATATCTTCTCTTCTTAAATTAGGGCTAGTTTACATAGCATCACACACGATATCTATACAATCCTTGGAGTTGATCATGACACTAGCAAAAAACTATGTCTTCAAAGAAAGGGTCATGAAGAGTATAATTGGAGGGATCATGCTAGATCTCCAACCTAAGAACATAGAAAAGTTATTCCAACTTCTAAGGGTAGACCCATATATTAGATTGGCATATCATTAGGCAGAAAGGTGGTATAGAGAACATATAGCGAAAGCATCTAAAGTCATCCAATCCTTGTATCTCATTGAGAAGACTCCTCTTGGGCACAAAGTAGGCAAAGTGGACATGACAATGGGTTATATGAAAGAAGATATTAGATATTCTATAATAATTTTTGAGTAGATTCATGGGGTAACTAGCATTAGGAAAATTGAACATATGGATGCTACACTTCATTGAATCTATCAAAATAGCAAAGATGCTAATTGATTGGGCTTCAATTCTTAGTGAGAATTTGGATGAGCAGTTGGTGGTAGTTAAGAATAATTGTAAGTTTTACATGAAATCCTATTTGGTGTACCTATTAGCTTCAAGGGCAATAGACTATCTAGGGTTGTTCAAAAGGGAAGTATGCAAGATGCAAACACATGGTTGTATATAGTATATCCCTAGTTGTTGAAGAAAAAGCTTCTACAATAGAGAAAGGAATATAGAATAGTGAATGATTCTTTTAATTTTATATTATTGGATTCATTGAAGGGTATTATGTGAAAAGGATCTCAGATGAGGCAACAATAAGATTTTAGAAGTCAGCACCTATTGCATCCAAATTAGGGCATTCAATTATTTGAGGGTAGTGGGCACGACTATCAATCCCAAGAAGTTCCTTAGGTACCGAAGTGATAGACTCATATTGTTAAAGATCACTCAAAAAATCTTGTCCACATATGACATAGTAAGGAAGCAATACAAGATAACCTAGGCATGGCCCATTACTATAGGACCATTTAGTGTGGTCCAAAGATAGGATATTCCATCTTTTGAGTTTGAGTGTTATCATTATCTCTTGGATGAATATAACTCTCCTTGTCCCTATTTTGATAATAGTGGGAGAGTGTAGTACTTAGTGGGAAGAACATTCCAACATGAAGATGCAATTTAGGACCATTCGATGAATGCAATAGACACTACAATATCCATATAAGGAATTATTGAAGGATGACTCTTTATTTGGCAAGTAGTTTTTTGAAGATAAAGGTTCCTTTAAAGGTAGTGCAACAAGATATCGAAGAGGTCCTAGATCCATTGTATAATATAGATAAGATTTTTGATTAACCCATTATGAATGTAGAGATTGATAAGGAAGAAAACTCAAATATCAATCATAGGGCCAAATATGTCATCAAATTAACCAAGGATTTGATCAAAAGACCTTTCAAATTGGATCTAATTCCTTAAGCTGTAGTCTTCCATGCTATAGCTCACCTAGCAAAAGGTAGAGGAGCTAAGGTAATAGTGCCCACTTTTATAGCTCAGTCCCTAGTGAGGCCAGAAACAGTGCACCAACTTGATAGAGACGTTGGATATTATAGGACTTAGAAGGGTAAAGGTAAGAGGAAAATAACTTTAGCTCAACAAGCTGATCTAGAAGAAGGAAAAAAATCAAGCATCACCATAGGAAGGGGTAGAGGATATACAAGGCTTAAAGAATGTAGAAGTCATGCAAATTTAGGATAATCCTCAAGTGCCACCAATAGACAAAAGGCAAGGAGGAACTACATCAAATTATAAGAAGTATCTTCACCTACTCAAGAGGTACAAGCTTCCCCATTAGTTCCTAAGAGAAGAAAGATAAAAAATCTAGTCAAGAGGAGACAAAAGGTGATTAGAAGAGTTATTCCTTTTCCATCAGTCTTGGAAGTCATTCTAGAAGGGGAAGAAGAGGATGATTGAGATGAAGAAGATAACCTTCCTTTGAGTTGGAGGAATCATCTTGCTAGAGCCACAGAGTTGGAATGGACAAGAAGCTCTACCATTATACCACCATAAATTCACACTAAACCTATTCAGTCTACAACTTACAAGAATGAGATGCAATTGTAGATGGTGAAGGGAGTGATGTCTTTTAGATGTCAAATTTTGATTTTATGCTAGTCAGCACTAAGTTGGTGTGGGATAAAATAAGGGATACTCTGACTAATCAACCTCAACAAGAGGATTGGAGTCAATTCCCATCTCAGCCACAAGGACCCAAAGTAGCTCCACCATCACTAAATCAAGCTATATTTTGCATGGATAAAGGTTTGGCTACTCCTCTCCCTCTTAGTAATGAAGAAGAATATGTCCAAGTGAAATAGGAGGAAGAGAAACAACAAATACTTGCTGATGAAGTGTTAGAGGAAGGGAAAATATGTGAGCAGCCTCAATAAACTTTCCAAGATATAGAGGTGAGAAGTGTGGACTCAATAGATACAAAAACTCCCGATGTGGATATCTCACAAAAGGAGAAGACTTTGGAGAGGAGTGATAAGGGGAAGAGCATAGTAGAGAAAACTTCTTCTTCATTAAATGATAAATCTTTGATGGAACATATTCTAAGATAGTTGAGAAAAGAGGTGATTAGAAAAAAAAGGCAATGGTATGATACTAAGGAAGAAGGAATGAGAGAATTGATTGAAGTTCTTAGGAAACCTGAGTCACCTCCAAAAGATGCATGGGCATTGGCCTTTATCATCAGTGATTAGAGTTATGATTTTTTTACTCATGTTGCTATCCCTCCTCTACATGAAAATATTGAGGAATTGACTTTGAAATATTATCAAATAGGGAGGTTGTGCTTGGGAGACCCGCATTGGACACTGCCAAGTTAATGGTGACAATTGGAATTAAAGAAGTGTTTAGGCACTTACAATAGGATGACATGGAATTGACAACACTTTAGATATAGAATAAGATCCAAAAATGATATCTAAATGAAATTTTTGGTCCCTTAGATCCTAAAAATCTTGAGGAGACTTGGAATATGAAACTGCAGAAAAGAGATAAGGAGATTCTATAGCTATATCCATTTTTAAAGGCTTGTCAGCAATGGCAAGAAAGTTTTGAAGAGAAAGGTGTGTAGATTATATAGGAAAATCTTAAACTACTACACCATATATAAAATAATATAGATAAGCCATTAGCCATTTTAAACAAGGATTTTGGGTTAATGGACGAAGTACATAGCTAGGGAAAAGACCTACAAGCACTGCAATCAATCAAGGGTCAAAGGTATCAGATGTTAATGGATGTATATACAGTGGAAGAGTAAGATAAAATTGATGATTGTATAGAGAAGATTGTAGAGGGAAATAAAGTAATGGAGATATTACACATGGATATTCATAAGCTCAAAGATCAAACCCAAGAGAAAATTTTGGAGGCAGAGAAACATTATAGTGATTCATGTTTAGATATTTTTGAAGATGATTCAAGGAAAAAATTTATGACTATAGAAGTAGTTGTTGAATAGTTCTAGAAGAATTTTGAAGAAGATTCTAATGATGATGATATTAGACAAGCATTCAAGACTGAAGAAGCATTACTAGACTTGGACATACAACTGGGAGATTTTGCAGAGACTTGCATCAAGGTGGGCAATTATAGGTAGAAAGTGAAGGACAAATATGAAGCTTTAGATTTTTTAGATGCAACCCAAGTCATGGAGATTATTGAGAAATTCAAGAGAAAATACCCAGAGATAGCTCTTGTATAAAGTGGAACAAACCTAGAAGCTAGAATTTCAGTTTTGACACTTTATGAAATTTTGTATTTTTTGAACCTACTTTTGAGGTTTGTAGGTGTGCTAGCTATGCAAGTGCACTAGGTGTGCTTCTTTTGAGGTGCAATTTTTGATAGATGCACCAATTTTTTTTGAAGAATTCAAAGGTACATTGATATTTAATTTCTAGTTGTAAATTTAGATCTTTCCATGCATCGAAAACACATTCTAACAGCAGTTTAACTCCTACAGACACCTAGTGAAGATGGAGCTTCTATTTTTGGCACTTCCAGACACTCTTACATCATCAAATGGCTTTATTATTCTTATTTTCTCATGCTTTCTTTTTTTTAAGACATGTAAAGGATCATGTATCCATTTGATGATATAACTATGGATGAAGTCCTACTAAGCACTAGTTAGAGAGTTAGTTTTACATAAATAGATTTGTTTTATTAGTTTAGAAGCATATGTTTGCATAAAGATATCTCTCACTCTCAATAGAAATTGAGGAGAAGATTTCTTATTAATTCAAGAATGTAATATATATTTATTTTTATGCAATAATATATGCTATTGGTGCTCATATTTGGAGTGTAGTGATTCTTGCCTAATTGTGTTATATTTTGTGAATGTATGATCATGGAATGTAATTGAGTCAATAGTTTTGTTGCATTGATTTGATTGTGTGATCTTTTAATTTTGGTGTTTGTGATGGTTCTACAAATTTTGGTGACGTACTTATTTCAAGAAGAGATCATCCATATTATTCTTGCATAGCTTTTTGTCTTACATGAGTGCACTTTCCATGGCCTTGGGATTTGATGAAAAGTGAAACATCTTATGGTTATTGAATTTCCATTAACAATTGCATCAGTGGAATTAAGGAAGTGTTGCTCCTATTTTCATTGGTTACCTACCAATATTTTCAAAGGCTTAATTCGTAGACATATTGTTTCTATAGCTTATGTCCATTAGGAATTTACTTTTCAAGTCATTTGTTTAAATATCTTGTTACCCTATCTTTGTTATTTTCTTCACTAACCCTTGGTTTAATTTATAATTCATATAGTTGCATTGTTAGATTGCATTCATAAAGAAGATTAATATATATATATATATATATATATTGTGTGTGTGTGGTTATTATTTTGATACAACAAGTAGATTCAAAATCTTATTTGAATTGATTAGAACCAACATAGGCCTCCTTGTGCATAAATACATTTATCTTTAATTAAGTGGATTCTAGTAGGTCACAAGATCACCCAAAACCTTGGAGTTGATCCCAAATTAGTTTTTCAAGAGAGCAGTTCGAAAGGATTCCTGCTATTAAGCATTGTACAAAATGATAGCTCACCAGAGAATCAAATCATTGTCTATACCATCAAGATCTATGTTTGCTACTCAACCAATCTTTATAGAATCCATGCTATGTTGACATCAATGACAAACACAGTCATGAATTCAACATACCAATGCTCTCCAATGCTTAAGATACTCCCCCAATGTAGTATCATCAGCATTTATGCTAACATGGTAAAGTATTGCATGGTAATAGTAAAGTTTATCACATGATACTAGAAAGTATCACTCGATAATAGTAAGAAATGTCCCACAATATTGGAAAAGTATCACTTGGTAGTGTTGTACAGTGTCATACAACACTAGAAAAGTATCGCCTAATTTTTATGCAAAAAGTTTCTTTAGAAAACATTAGGTATCTCAAAACTTGTTTGTTGAGATTCAAAGGGTGTTTTGGATACCCTCAAGGGTTATGCCCCTTCCTAGGTCCTAACAAGTTAGAGATTAATGGTTTCTAGTTTGCATTAACTTTCATAGATGGTTTTGGATGGATTGGTAAGTAGTGATGCTTGGAGATTGTTGGTTTCTTGGATTGTTGGTTAAGTCTTTTGTTGTGATCTTTGTGATCAATTTCATGTTGATGTTTTAGGTATCCATGCTTAATACCTTTAAAAAAATGTATTGGCTTTTATTTATCCTTGTTCTCAAGATCTCTAGGTGGAGCATTATATCTAGTATTAGAGTCTAGTTCAAACATTGGGATCTATGTATGTATATTGCCCATATGGTTGATGTTGTGATTGTGTGAGTGTGAGATACTCTTTAAGAGCTCATGAGCTATTTTTTATTGGGTAACTACTTGGGATGGAGTTGATTATCTAGTAGATGTTACTTGAGTAGTTTGAGGAGAAGGAAGTGAGTCTTTCCTTGTAATGCAAATGGAACCGATGTGCCTTAACATGGCTGGTTATTTTTTGACCCTCCTAGATGGAGCCATTGATTGGTTTCCATGTGTTGGCTTTGAGTGCCTCTTTTGTTTCTCCTTGTGGAGTAAGGTGCATTGTTTTCCTTGTATTCTTCTATTGTAAGTAAATAAATGAATCTTATTGGTAATTTTTTGATATGTCAATATATTAATGAAATGTCTCCTTTCATTGAGAAATGAGTGTATATTGTGAATCATTGCAAAGAAGTAGGTGTTGCATTAGATCCTTTGGGTTAATGACTTATGTCCCAAAACTTCTTGCTTCTTAAGCTTATGGAAATTCCAGTAAATTTTTTGAATATTTAAATGTTGTATTGCATGGAAAATAATTAAGGAAATGATTGTAGTATGTATATGCATGAGGTTATTAATGGCATGCTACTTTATGAGTGTGAGTGTGTTCTCTAACATTACTAGGATGATGTATTCCTTAGAATTGTGTGGTGATTTATCCCTCTTGTGTGATTTTTCTTAGTCATCACATGTAATGTGATTTGATTGATGCCTTATTTTATTAGGTTGGAGACACATTCCTTATTTTGTTGGGTTAGTATTGGTTTTTGGTATTTTTCTTTCTTGGACTAGTCAACAATTTTTCTATTTCTCTCTTGGTGGCTATTGTCACACTTGACTTATTTTTGGAATGAGCTCTTTGGTGATTTACTATTGGATTTGATAATTCCCCCATTTGGGCCTTTTTTTTTGGTTCATAATGACTATTTTGAATGCGTTTTTACTACTACCCAGTTGTGTTTTGTGAATCTATCATGTTGATCTTGAAGCTATGGTATTACATACAAGGGATAGTATCATAGAGAACACACTAGTGTGTTTGTGAATAGAGGTAAATGTGTTACTAAAAATGAAATCATTTAAATAAAAATTAAATGTACTTTTATTCTTCAAAGAAATTTGAAAAGATATGTACTTGTTTGATGGTAAGTGACTCTTGAACCCTTGCTTTGAAAGCCTTTCAATTTCATTTTTTCTTGTGTTATAGTTAATAATTAAATTATGAAAGAGAAGTAATTATGGTTTCAATCTATAAAATATCTTTCATTTCATTTCTTATGTCAATTTTGGCATGTCTTCTCTTTGGTTGTTTTGGACGTTTTGTCTGTACTTGTCTTGCTAACCAAGACTATCTAATTTTTCCTGTGTGTTTTATCATGAGTGGTGACTCAAACTCTTAGGTCTTAGGACTCTCCAAACTCCATCATGTTGTAAGCCTTGTTGAGATATTTCTGATGCATTTGGAATAGATTCAATCAAAGTCCAGATGTGAAAGTTATGGCCTCTAGAGTGACAACAATTTTGTGTTGATTGAATTTCGTGTGAGTAAACATGTAGTCATGCATTTTCTTGCCTAGGAAATTGTATTATCTCACTTGGCTATGTGATAAATATCATGTGAGAGTGTGCTAATGCAAAATGTCACCTAGAGAACAATAGGCACTTTTTCATACTTTTGTGAGGTGAAGTGTAGACTCCAAGTGTTTCCTTGCTTGGGGTAGGTGTTGCCTTGGTCATTTGGGAGTGAACCAATCCTTTTGGTGAGTCTAAATCCTCCTTTTGGATGTTGAATTTGGTGCATCTTCATATCCTTTCCTCTCTAGAGAAAGTAGGAAAGCATGGTTATGCCATTAGCTTAGTTAGTGTTGAATGAGTATTTTTATGGTTGGTGGAATTGTGAGTTTTCCCTAATGCATCTTGGGCTGATTTAGTGCAGACGTTGAGAGAGACCCCCTCTTAGTCTTAATATTCTATAGTTTCTTTCTCCCTAAGCTTGTATCTTTGAGAGGTTATCTCAGTCAAGTTTCTCATTTATGATTGACCTGAGGCTAGAGATTGAGTTTAATGGTAGTTAGGGTGTAGCATTGCCAACATGTTGCTGGAGGGACATGATATCATTGGACACATATTACCATCTTTCTAGTTGCTATGAAGTTATTATATGATTTTATCCACTAATGAAATTCTTTGTGACCTTGTTGAAAGGTGATTTTTGTCTGGTTGGGTTAAGTAACCTTACTTCCCAGTGATAGTTGAGCTTTTTCTATCATAGAGACTAAGTGCTCTTATGCTTGGTGGTTACTAGTAGTGAGTACGCTTTTGGAGAGTAATTTTTTTATAGTGAAACATCATATTTTGTGTTCAAAGGGTGAGTCTACATGAATTCAAGGATGCTTATGTAGTGCATGATAGTGTTCTTGGGAATTTTGGGATGGTTATTCCCCATAATTCCAACTCTTGTTGTAAGTGCCAAGTGTTTTGATCTTGTTTTGTGGTCACTTGGTAGGTAGATGTTGTAGTTGAGCACCTATTGATGAGGTAGAGTGGATTTTTCCTTACCTTGTAGTTTTGACTTTATGGCTAGATGGTTTTTCCTAGTGCATATGAAGTTCTTTGTTGAAGGGCCTTATGCCAACATGTCACCTATTTCTTTTAGTTGATTTATTTTTTGGTTAACAAGATGCTTTATAAATGTTGGAGTGATTTGGTTGGACTTGTGAAGAATTCAATGAGGTTTCCTTGAGTGTTTCTAATTTTGATATTGCACTTGGTGTGTTTGGTTTCTATTCTTGGATTGCAAGCCTCTAGGAGTAAGCCTAGTCATTAGCGGCGATGATGTAGTGCCTCTCCCATTTGATTTAAGTCATCTTGATGGATGCAACCTTGTTGATCTTTCTTTGTGAAGTGATCTTGATTGGGACCATGAGTGATCTACACCCTTGGGGTGATTAGATTTATGTTATTGTACCAATTGGACTGATTATGTTTATGGCTGATTTATAAGATTATGATGTATTAGATGTTTTATTGAGGTTTGTGTCAGTGGTTACTAGGATTGATGTGGCATCAAGATGTTGTTCTATGATTACCTTGAGATGTGTGTAGAGATTGAATTATGTATTATTATCCTAGTACACTTGACTAGGTTCTTGTAGCAATGGTTAGTCATGTATTTGATCATGCTCACTTATGTGTTTTAAATGTATTTTTATGTTATTTAATAACTGTTATTAATTCCATTATTAAATTCTTAAATAATTAGAAATGAATTTTCCATGTTGGATTCATTGCTTATGTGCTACAGATATTTACCTTGTCCATTTCAATAATTTAGGCAAAATGGGATATTTAAATTAAATTAATTAGATGCTTTCATTACATGATTTCACATAATTATTGCTTTGGCTATTATTATTGTGCATCTCCACTTGATAGTGTTCGTTCTTGTGCATGACTTATACCCCTAATAGTGGCACATGGAGTTATTGATCAGACCTTTCATGTTGAGCCAATATCATCCATGTATGGGCGATGTACCTTTATTGTTATTTTAATCCTCTAGTAATTGGTAAATCCAGAATCATAAATCATTATGTGATTAGACCTATGAACATGTCTATTCATATATGATTTCACAATGGTCATAGAAAAGATTAAATTAATGATGTTTAATGGGTTAGAGGGATTTTTATTATTTGATTTAATCTTTATTTTATTGTCACTTAATTTGTCGTAGCAATATATGCACTTTTGTAGAAAAGATTAAATGAATTATGTCACTTTGAAAAAGTGCATATATTGGCTAAAAGTGAGTTTATTCTCACTTCTCACTTTGTTATTTGAGGATTTTGGAGGAAATTCCTCCAAACTCTCTTGTAAGAAACCAATGTTTTTCTTGTTGCGGGGGTTTGGCTTGGCGAATTGTTGTGAGATCTTTCTTGTTGGATTCATATTAGGATGGCTCCACTATGTCAATGGTTTCATCTAATTCAGTGTTCCTATTATTTTATGGAAATATTTCTCATTTTAGCCTCTTTTACCCTCTTGGCTATGAGGTAGGGCTTTAGTATTTTATTAGTTTGATTTTGTTTTATCTTTTTTTTTGTGTTGCTAAATTTTAGGGAGTGGAGAACTAGTGTTCCCCTCCATTTTTACGCATTCCTATCATTTGGCTGGATGGGGTTGAGCATTTATATTTCGTAGGAAATTAGAAATGCAACTTTAAGAATTGCTATGTTGCTAGATTTCTATGAAGTGTCTGGGTCCATGATTTTATTCAAAAAGTGTGATGTTGGGTAAATTTAATTAGTGGGTTTTTGATTCTATCGAATTCCAAGATGTTTTAGTTTTGGGTGTTTTGGCATTGTCTCATTTTGTGTGCCATCATGTTTTTTACGTATTTCTTTGTTTGGCTTATTTAGATTTTGATCTTGTAGCCCTTGCCTTAATGTTGAGGATTGTGGAATCAGAATGGTTATAGGACATTTTGGAGTATTTTATTTCCTAATCCAAACTCGTGTTTTTATAGTGGATTTTGTGGACTTGTGTCCTTTGCCAAATTTTCTAGATTGGTAATTTGTGCCTATTTGGTGAATTTTATTCGATCCTTGGTCTTGTGACCCTATTCTTGAATTAAGGTTTTCAGTTTTGTTGTTATCCAAGAACTTTGTGTTTCATCTTTTTATTCTTGCCTCAATTTGTGTGCCACCCATATTTTGTTGGGATTTTAGCATTGTTTCCTTAGATGGTGGAAATGGATTATATTCAATGTTTCCTTTCATGTTATGTTACCCATTTATGGATATTGGGATTCATGTAGAATCCATACTCTCAGATTTAGGCCATTTGAGTGAGTTCATGATGCTTGGTGATTTATTGTTCATTGCGATTCGTGTAAAATATGTACTCCTGCATATAGGCCGATTGAGTGATCTTCTTATACTTAATATTATTATTATTTCTCATCCAACCCTTGTTTTTTATGATCATCCTGTAGTCAGTGCACCCACACATGAGCATGTGAGCATGCAATTGTCAAGTTCTTGCAAGACCCGAACTCCTAGTTGCTTTCGATTGAGTTATGTTCGTTGGGGTTGGGTTAGGAAATTGCATTGCATATGGGCACTCATCATGTGATGAGAATGGGTATGTAGACTAGACCAATGGAGGGGCTTCTCTTGTAACCCTGGGTCATGTTCTCAACAAGGTATATGTGAAGAAGTTTCCAATAAGAGATAATTAAATAAATTCATGGTTAATTAATTAAGATGAGAAAATATGATGTACTTGTGTGGCTCATTTGAAGGTATGTGCTTGTCAAGTTTATCTAAGGGCCTAATGTCTATGTGATTCATCTAAGGAAATAGAACTATGACCTCCTGAGGGAGTGATTCCATTGGGTGTTTAGCTTGGGCTCTGTGGTGCCAAGCTATCTACTCTCCACAAGAGTCCCTACATAGTAGACCTATAAAGTGTCTGACCAGGACCTATTGTATTACATTATCTCATGATCTTTTTTTTAGTACTTTGCACTACTTGGTGTAAATGTTAGCCATGGATGGATGATTGTGTTATGCATTTGTGGTTGGATCATTATCTCCATTAGCACAACAGGAGTGGGCCTATGGGTTACCATGTGGTTGGGAGGCATAACTACCTATACTACTGCTAGGGATTGGTGTACAAAGATGGTCTATTTCCAATTTGAGGTTGATGTTGTGTATTCACTTGGTACTTCAGTGTATCCATAGTATGTTTTCTTATGATTTATGTTTTACTTTGGATGCATTTGATATCATGTTTAGATGATAGTAGTAATTACATGATGCAATCCGTATTATGATGTTGTATCTTATGGTTTAGATGAGATTCCTACCATTTATTTGGATAGTGTTGCTATTGATATATTAGCATGATTTCGTGTATTTTTCCCTTATTTTTTTAATGATAGTATTGGTAAGAATAGTCTTATGATACAACTCCAACTATATTTTTGGCAATTTGAGATTCATGCTTGGTATATGGCTAGGGCCTTTGAGGTCTCATGATGCTATTATGGATGGGAGGAAATGAGCATGGTTTTTTTAAATTTGGCTTCATTGTTGTTGTTTTCCTTCTTGTGATATTTGATTTATGCACATGTATTTTCATTGTGATGTTTCTTTCCCCATGATTACATTCGATACTATGGATTAGATGTTAGATATATTTTATATCCTTTATACTTTCAAGTATTTGTGCCTCAACTAAATTGGTTGCAGTACTCCACGATGTGGAGTTTATAACTCTATCTTGCTTCTAGTATTATCGTCAATCTTTTTCCTTGTAAAATTGGGTGACATTGGTTCAATATTGGGTGATACTAGAAATGTATTTCATGACTTTAGGAAGAAATATCATGCAATACTGGAAAGTATCCCTTGATAGTAGAAAGTTATATCATGTGACATTAGTAACGTGTTGCATGGTAATACTAAAATTTATCACACAATACTAGAAAGTATCACCTGGTAGTGGTAAGAAATGTCACATGATACTAGAAAAGTATCACTTGGTAGTGTTGTATAGTTTCATACAACATTGGAAAACTATCGACTAATTTCTATTCAAGAACCTTCTCAGGCAAACAACAAGTATCTCCGAATTTGTTGGTTCATATTTGAAGGGTGTTTTGGATACCATTTGGGGTTGTGCACCTTCCTAGTTTATGAAAAGTAAGAGATTGATGGTTTTTGGTTTGTGTTAACTTTCATAGATGGTTTTGGATGTGTTGGTAAGTAGTGATGCTTGGAGATTGTTGGTTGCTTGGATTGTTGGTTAAGTCTTTCATTGTGATCTTTGTCATAAATTTCATGTTGATATTGTATGTATCCATACCTTTAAAAAAATGTATTGGCTTTTATTTATCATTTTTCCCATGATCTTCGGGTAGGGAATTACACTGGTAATGCACTCAAAAACAAAACATAGAAATAAAGTATCATTTTTTAGAAATAAAATACATAACAAAGAAGTTAGATTGGAATAAATTTCAAGCAAGGAACAAGTTGTTGATGTATTTACCTAGAAACTACCAAGAGAGAGCTTTGAGCACTTATAGAATAAACAATGGGTTCTACCCCTATCAGATGTCAACTAAACATATGCAGTGTGCATCAATTCATGAGGAAACTAAGAAAATACTTATTTCATGGACTAATGATGATAGGGGCTTCTCAAGAGTAGAGTAGTCAAAAAAATGAAATTGCATGAAAATCAAAATAAAAGTAAGCTTGACACCTTTGGCATTGTTGTCAATAGGGGGATAAGTATAGTAATTAGAGTAACAGAAAAGTTTGGAGTAGACAAAAGAAGAAGTGTTGAAGATTCTGAGATGATTAGATGAAGAGAATAAAAAAGACATAACATATTGAATGGGGGAGATTAGTTATTTGGTATAGGACTACATTGCTTATTGGTTTTCCATCAATGCCAAAGGGGGATATTGTTGGTATAATTAATTCACAAGTTGTTGATGACATAAGGAAAGATATGAATTATATTATTTATTAGTTATATTATTCCCCATTGACGTCAAACAATTGACATATTATTTCATGTTGTCACTATAAATTTACCAAGATTATTGATTAAAGTAAGTAGGAACTGAGAAGCAATTACCAAGAAGCAATTATTGAGAAGCAATTAAGGAAAGCACCTTATCGAGAAACAATGGGAATGATATATGGGAATAGTTTAAGTGATGGATTATCCTATTGGGTTATTGGAGACAAGAGACTTATTGATGAAGTAATGTAAGGTTTAGGTTAAGTAAAGTAAGACTATTCGAGAAGTTTCTACATGAGTGGAGATATGTCTTTGTGATTATAAGATCTAGGTTTAGGGTTTCTAAAGATTAAAAAGGAAAAGGGAGTAGAGCTATCAAAGAAAATAAGGGAAGAATTATAACATTGAATGGTATATTATTATATTGAAGAGCTTCATTGGATTTGATATAGCAAGGTAATGCAAATCATAGATCATTCTTATTTTTGATACTTTCTTAGCATTGTAGCAGTTTAAATCCCTTGGAAGGGTGACCTTAATTGGTCTATTGTAACACATCTAACAAGGTGAAATTCTTAGATTACAGTGCTCTAATCCTTTAACAAGGTTACTCCTAGTAGGGTAAAGATCTAAAGGAAAATCTTGTAACAAGGTACACTTAATAGTGTTTATAACCCTTAATCATGTAAGCTCATAATAGAGTATAATCTAGAAGAGTACTATATTTGTGAGCACCATTCTCATACTATTATTTTTACCCTAATCAGATTTCCACAAGATAAATCTTCATGTTATAATTGTGTGAGTGGTTATATTGTCTATTTTGAGTTTAGTGTTTATTTAACTGATAACAACACTATAGGCATGACTAGGTCTTATCGATAAATTGTGTGGAAGAAAAGAATAAGGGAGAAATCATTAAATTTGGTGATTACCAATGCACCTCCCCCAGTAATCAATCCTATACCTACAACTATCTCAACTATTTTGGCCTCAATATTGTTGAATAGAGAGGAGACCTCCATCATTTTATCTTGGAAAATTCTTTTGTTTGTTTCTTTCTACAATTTGAACACTATAATTGATGGGGCTACATTTGATAGATTATTGTAGATATTTTTGCCTAACCTCTTTAGCAAGGAGTCTAGGTGTTCTATAAGATCATTAGATAGAGGGGATTTTTAGTTCATTTTTTACATACCCACACCCAATAGTATGATGCATAAGGAAAATTTAACAATATGCAGTTTATTGATTCTTCATTATGTTGCAAAGTTGACATCTAGAAGGACCTTCAAACCAATTTTCTTGAACCAATCAACAATAAAAACCTTCTTCTAAAGGGATTTCCAAAGAAAAAATCTAGTCTTTGGTAAGCAAGTTGGGTCCAAACATAGATTCAAGGGTAGACCCACATTCTATCATTGTTGAGAATCTATGATCACATTATAGACCTCTTTAACACTATATACCTCACTCCTAGAACAAAACCAAATTAATCTATCTAGTTTTTTTATAAAATCTAAAGATCATGAGGATAAAATATTGTTCAATTCCCCCTTTTCTAGGCTAAAAGTGGGAGCTCCTTCAGTGGTTTCCATGACCATGTTTGTAATGCCTCACTCAGAGATCCTTCGAACAAGGATAATACAAGCCAAGATAAAATTTTTTTTGAACAAGTATGAATGCACACGGCATACAACATAAGAGGATCACAAAGATCATAATGGAAGACTAACCAAACATCCTAACACCAATGGATCTCCAAATGCTACTAGTAAACAAAATGATAGACAATCAAAGACACAAAATTGAATTCCATCTAAAACATTCTAAATTCAAAATGCGACATGAAAGGATTGAAGAACACTTAAGAGGGTACCCTAAACACTTCCCAAAAAGATTTGGGTCTTACCAAAAGTGCCTATTGTCTATCCAGATAGGTTTTTTGCAATTACCAGGTGATACTTTAAATTAGTATTGGGAGATACTTTATAGTATCATGTGGCCTTTCTCAAGAAGTGGTGCAACACTTGTAGGGTTTAGGCAACACTTCTCTTAATGGCATGTGACACTTTAACAGTATCGTACAACACTTCTTCTATAGGGGTGTGATATTTTTTAGTATCGCATGACTAAACTCTAATGGGCATGTGACACATTATTGTATCACCCCATGCTAACACATAGTCACTCAAGACAATAAGAAAAACTCTTAAAGACAAACAAAAGGGTAAAAAAAAGTTTAGAGACTCCACATCAGGGAGTACCAGATCCACAAATTGAGGCATAAACATTTGAACACAATACTAAAAGACAAAAACAATATCTAACCATCTAACAAGTAGTATATGAAAAGTACAGAAGTAAACATCACAGCATACTGAAACAACATCACAATAAATAGAAATAACATTATAATGAATAGTACAACCAAACTAAGTATGTGATTCCTCCCAATCATATTAACATCATAAGACCATCATGGACCCTAGCTATCCCCTATGTGTAACATCCCAAGCTACTAATCACATTCTAGATACTATCATATAAGGACGTCATTACTAAAACATGCTACAACATAAGCATAAGGAAATCTAACATGCTAGAAGTAAAGCATAAGATAATCCTACAAATATGGATAACATCATCTATCATATGATAATCATCATAATAAAGAAATGTATTAATAACTAACATCATCTAAACATGATATAAAAGTAGCTCAATGAAAGCATAAGTCACAAGAAAGCATACTCTAGAACTTGAAGTGCCAAGTGAAAACATCCAGCAATGATGCACTAAGATAGTAGATTGTCCTTGTATACTGGTCTCTAGCAACAATGTAGCTAGCTATGTCTACCAACCATGTAGAACTCGTAGGCCCACTCCTATCATGTTGATGGAGATAATGATCCAACCACAAACACACACAAGAAAACATCCAAGGCTAATACACATGCTAGGTAGCATGATGACATGAAACCAAGACATACATAGTGCATAAACTATAGGTCCTAGTTAGATACTCAATGGGCTACTAAGTAGGGGCTGGCATCATGGAGATTCACTTGGCATTGACAAGCCCAAGCTCAGAATGTGCAAATTCAACTCCCTCAACGGAAGGGCTCTAGCACAGATTATTATCTTAAGTTTTATTACCACCCAATGTTTTATTTAGTTATCACTTGATTAAAACTTCTTTCACCAACCCTCTAGGCACAATGATTACTAGGGCATGAGATAGAAGCCCCCTATATATGATATTCTATCCTACCCATGCTCATCCAATGATGAGTGCCCATAGGCATGCAAAATCCCAACCCAGCACCAATGATCATAACTTTCAGAAGTACCATAGAAGATCAAAACTCGCAAGTCACTTGACAAATATATGTGTATGTATTCATGTGTGGTACATGACCATTACAAATATCATAACACAAGGACTAGATGCAAATACAAAGTAGAAAGTCACTCAACTAGAAATAGACTTAGGAGGACAGATGCGAAATGCATCCCAATACCTCACAAAAGTGCAATAAAGGTCTGACCAACATCCAAATGGATAATCCAGGCCCATGACCAAACTCATACCAAAAAAAATGAGAAAATAGGGTGACACACAAAATGAGTTAAAATTCCCAAAAATTGGAAAATTTTAAAATTAAAACTCATTGGCCTTTGGGTACAAAAATCCCAAAAATCCAATAATATTTGAGTTTGAACACCATATGCAAAAATGACCAGCGTAACAGTGTAAAACCCCAAACCCCATCCAAAAATAGGGGAAATGTCCATACCTGACCAATTAGGTAAAACAAAAAAACATAAATGGAGGGGAACACTAGTTCTCATCCGCCTAACAAAATGCTACAAGAAACAATAGCTGAAATAAAGTAGAAACAAGAAAACTGGAAAGCCCTACTTGACAAAAAAAGGGGTAGAAATTGAAATAAGGTTGATACAATAAATAATCTACCAAAACTACCAAAAGTGATGGCAAATCAAGGTCTCCTAGAGCCAAATCCAATGAGATTGATCTCACAAAAAATCCTAGGCTCACAGCTCCTAGAACAAACAAACAATCAAATCCTTCAAAAGAGGACTGTAGAAAAGCTCTCTAAATTTCTAAAATCCAAAACAGAAAAAGTGAGGAATTAAATTCCTCTTTCCAAACTTATTCACTTTTCAAGTGAATAGTCGATTAGGGTAAATGGCTAGTTGGACTAGCTAGACTCCAAATCAACCCAAATGAAAATAGCTTATTCCTCATAACAGGAATTCACCTATGGAAAAGCTGATAGAAATTAAATTTGAGAATATTTAAAGCATAAAAACCCAAAATTATAGAAAATCACTTAACAAATTTTGTGACAATGTGAACCACTAAATGCACAAACACACTCACTAGTCTAATCACATAATGCATATGAGTTTGGATTTAATAATCATCAAAAGGTCTAATTTAAATGATTAAATAAGGATACGTCGACCATACAGGGATGACATTGGTAAAATATGAATAGTTGAATCACTAACTCCATGTAGTGTCCTCCCAAGTCATAGAGGTCTCATTGCTTGGGTCCCATTAGACCCTTACCTGCTCGATTTCTTGTCTTTGTAAGGTTAGCTTATTGGACTAACCACCAGCCTTCCCCTTCAAGATTCATTGCATGGCTTAACCACCTCTTGTGTGTTTTATAAGTCTAGTGGTTGTATCAGGCATTAACAAGTGAATCTTTCCATGCAATGACAACTCTAGCATGTAACAAGTGGTATTAGAGCTTGGTCATAGGTTCAAATCCCCTCGGGTAATGTTGAGAGGGGAATTATTGAACTAACCACCAACCTTCCCCTTCAAGATTTTTGACATGGCTTAACCACCTCCTATGTGCTCTATAAGTCTAATGGTTGTATTGGGCATTAATAGGTCAATCTTTTCATGCAACGACAACTCTAGCTTGTAACATAGCCTCCACTATTGTAGGTTATAAATGGGCTTCAAAGTAAGCTACTAATTTGCTACTTGCAAAGCATCGCAATCAAGAACATGGGTTACATGTGGAATATACTACCTTAAAACAAAAACATGAAAAACATTGTGGATGTGTGATAGGCTAGGTGGCAATGCTAGTTGATAAGAAATAGGACCAATCCTCTCAAGGATCTCAAAAGTTCTGACAAAACATGGTGTCAACTTAGAGCCTTTCCCATAATAGATGCAGCTCTTCCTCGAACACACTTGCAAAAACACCTTGTCACCAACGAAAAAGTGACAATCCAAACTATGGGCATCTGTATACTTCTTTTGTCTGGCTTGAGTAGTAACCAAATGCTCCCTAATATAAACAAATTATTGCTCCATGTCCTAAAGCATCTTTGGACCCAAAAGAACTCAGTCCTCTAAGAGATCCCAACTCAAAGGGGTACAACATGGTCTATTGTACAAGGCCTAAGAAGGTGACATGCCAAGAGAACTATGATATCTGTTGTTGTATACAAACTCCACAAGGTACAAATATTCCTCCCACTTCACCTACCTATCCATAACATACATGTGAATCATATCCTCTAGAACCTAATTCACTCTCTTAGTCTGACCATGGGTCTATGGGTGATAAGCCAAACTGAAATTGAGTTGCACACCCAAAGCATGATAAAGAAACATCCACAGTGTAGAGGTAAACATTGGATAACTATCTAAAATAATCTGACAAGGAATCCCATGCAAATGAACAATATCCCCCAAGAAAATATGTGTTACAAAAGAAGCTATGTAAGATTCTCTCATGGGTGAGAAATGTGCTACCTTGGACAACTTCTCCATTATCACCATGATACAATCATGCCTCCATGATGACATAGGCAACCCTATGATAAAATCAATAGATATCATATCCCACTTCCACTTTGGAATGGTATGTAGTTGCAAAAGACCCATTGAATCCTGATGCTCTATCTTAAGTCTTTAGCACTCAAGGCATCTAGCAACAAAATCAACAACATTGCATCTCATCCTTGCCCATAAGTATAGCTATTTGAGATCAGCATGCATCTTCTTAACATCAGGATGTGTGGAATATAGTGCATGATGCACTTCTAATAAAACTAGGGTACGAAGATCACATGACATGGGTACATGGATACACCCCATGTGTCATAGTAGTCCATCAAACTCAATTAGATATTCGAAAAACCTCCCTTCAAGGGTACATCTAGACTTGATCTCCGCCCTTACCTCTTGATACCAAGTGTCACTAGGCAAAGCCTCCAAGATATGGACTCACAAATCCACTCCCAATGACATCATTGATACCTCATGCCACCTCCTACTCAAGGAATCTATGATGACATTCTCCTTCCCTTTAATGTAATGAACATCAAAGTCATACTCACACAAGAATTCCATCTAATGACACTATCATTCATTTAGGTTTCGCTAAGTAAAGATATACTACAAGCTCCTATGATTGCTATGTAATTCAAACCTGTGTCCAAAAAGAAAATGTCTCCAATTGACAAGGGCATGCACTATAGACACGAGTTCTAAATCATGAGTGGGGTAGTTAAGCTCATTGTCCTTGAGTTTTCTAGACTCATATGCAATCACTTGATCATCTTGCATCAACACCGCACCCATGCCTTCCAATGAATCATTTATGTAAACCATGAAATCACCTACAAGATTAGACACTGCAAGGATTGGTGTGCTAGTCAAACACTCTTTAAGAGCATTAAATCATCTCTTGCACTGGTCTAACCATAAAAATTCTTCCATTCCCATGGAAGAGAAGTGATGGGATGAGCTACTTGTGAGAAATCCTTTACGAAGCGATAATAGTAACCCACCAACCCATAAAACTACAAAATTTTGAGACATTAGTCAGTACCGGCCAATCCATGATAGCATGAATATTCTTTGAATCTACTACAATTCTATCACCAATAATGATATGTCCCAAATACTTCACCTTAGATTGGAAGAACCCACATTTACTCAAGTTTCCATACAACTGATGTTCACTTAAGCACTACAATACCTGACATAAATGGACTTCATGATTCCTCCATAGTCTTCGAATAAATCAATATGTCATTTAGAAATACTATGACACACTAATCAAGGTAAGTGAAAAATACTCCATTCATCAAACTCATAAACACTAACAGTGAATTGGTTAACCCAAAGGGCACAACTGTGAACTCATAATCCCCATATCATGTACAAAAATTTGTTCGATGAATGTTAGCCTCCTAGATAAGAAGCTGATGGTATCCTAACTTTAGATCAATCTTCAAGAACACTTGTGCTCCCTTCATCTAATCAAACAAGGCATTGATCCTCGACAAAGGATAATAGTTCTTCATTGTTACCTTATTCAACTATCGATAGTTGATTCACAATAGCAAAGAACCATCCTTCTTCTTCACGAAGATGATTGGTGCACCCCAAGGAGATACAGTAGGATGAATATGGCCCTTAGCCAAAAATTCCTCCAACTACAATCTGAGCTCACTCAAATCCTGAGTAGTAATGTGAGAAGGAGCTCATGAAATCAGCTCCACTCCTGGTATGAGATCAATCCAAAAATCAATGTCACATTACGGCGGCATACCTAAAATCTCCTTAGGAAACACATCTACATACTCATGCAAGAGTGGGTGATCATCAAGTGTCACCATATAACTCTCAGCTTCCTCGAGATCACTAATAGAAACAAGAAACAATTGACAACCCTTCCAAATGCTCTACTTTAGCTAATTAGCTAAGATAATTCAAAGTGAGACTAGTCTCGGGACTCCCAAAAGTTCCACTTACCCACCTATGTCATCAAAAAATTGTACCATCTTACAATAAAAATCAATATTCTCTTGATGGTTAGCTAACCAATCCATGCCCAACACAATTTCATACAATCTCAGAGGCAAAATACATAGATCCATTGTGGTGGTGAAGGTTCCCAAATTCAAAATACAACTCCAAACCAATGAGTCAACAACCACTTTGGAACCCATGGCTAACTCAACGTACCACCTATCAGCCTGATGCATTACCACTAGCCCACATCGCTAAATAAGAGATGGTGATATGAAAGAATCTAAAGCACCAAATTCAAACAAAATTAAAGTTGAAATACCATGTAACATACCTATAGCCTTGACTACTATAACTTGATGATCTACCTAATGGTTATCAACCACCACAAAGACTTTGTGATTCCTACCAGCATCTCCTTCAGTAGGTTCAGATCTCACTACACTCTTACCTAGTCCTAAAGATGGTTTGATGGAACACTCAAAAGATTTATGGTGAGGCTGGCCACAAGAATAACAATTTCCACCAAAGTTGGAACCTATTATGTGACCACCTTGGGTAGCATTAGGATAAGGTGCACTACCCCTACTAGAATTTTTCTAAGCACTCTAAGGAGGATGATCCTACTAAGATTTTAGTCCTCAGTTATTGTTATCTTCTTTCTCACCTGAGGTGCCAGAATCCTATACTCCAAAACCTCTTCTTATTCTTAGCGTGATAAATGCCCTAAGAGGGTTCTGATTAGGCTTGGCCCTTTTCAAAAGACTGTGTGAACTATGCATCCTACCTAGAATTCCTTGCACTTTGGTTTTGAGAACTAGATTTGCTACTGAAACCTCTAGCTAGATTCTCTTTTACAATACATGCCTTGTCAATAGCGAGAACAAGAGTCCTAGACTGATGCATATGGACTTCTCCAATGAGGGCATCCTTAAGGCCTTGGATGAAATGATGAACTAGGAGTAAATCATCATGGTTATAGCAAGAATATTGCCTAAGCTCAAAAAATCAGATTTCATACTGATCAACTGTCATGTTTCCTTGTTGGATCATGTGGAACTCATTGGCATGGGCCTCTCTAAACTAAGGACATAGAAATCTCTCTCAGAACCTCTCCTCAAAGATCTCCCAAGTGAGATCTGTAACACTAATCTGGAGCTTTTGACACTTAATATTCCACCAAATGGATATGTGTTCCCTCACCTACATAGTAGCACAATGTACCTTCAAATTGGTTCCATATGTACATGGTGATGCATTGCTCCATGTCCAATAACCAAGTTTCTTCCTTGAGGCCACCTCCCTTGCCATTTTACAGTGGCGGTTTGGATTGATGAAGAGACTTCATGATATCAACTTGATGAAATATTCACTTTTGTGGTCCCTACTATGCCTATGGTTCCCTTTGCCACTTGGTGGGGTACGGGAACATTAAAATTCACATTCTTCCTCTCTATGATCTAAATGATGGGAATCCTCATGATGAGATCCCTCTTCTTGATTATGATCCCATTAGCGCTCCTCAATACAAGGGCCCAACTAAGCAAGAATCTCTTGAAGCACTAGCATCAATACCCCCACACCATTTTGATTAGTGTTATTACCCTATTATCCCTCTCCTTCTTGAAATCCCTCTTCCTAGTGTTCTTCTCCATAGTTATTGCTACAAGTACCACCATGGCCACCAGATCTACGTGAAGGAGGCATCACTATGGGAACAACAAGATAATGTCACAACACTCGGATCACAAACATAAGAGTCATAACCATGAACTAAAAAGATATCAAATAAGAAACCATAATATAATAATACACAACTATAAACAAAACTATAGTGGAAGCATAACATAGAGATCCCAATGTTGCAACATGGGCTCTGGTACTAGATTTAATGCCCTGCTTAGAGATCCTTGGAACAAGGATAAATATAAGCCAAGATATTTTTTTTGAATAATTATAAATGCACATGGCATAAAACATATGAGGATCACAAAGATAACGAAAGAATAACCAAACATCTCGACACCAACGGATCTCCAAATGCCACTACTGACCAAAATAAAAAACAATGGAAGATGCAAAACTAAATTCAACCCAAAACATTTGGAATTCAAAATGTGACACCAAAGGATTGAAGAACACCTAAGAGGGTACCCTAAGAACTTCCTAAAAAGTTTAGGTCTTATCAAAAAGTGCTTGTTGTCCACTCGAATGGGTTTTTTGCAATTACTAGGTGATACTTTAAATCAGCACTAGGTGCTACTTTCCAATATCATGTGACCTTTCTCAAGAAGGGGTGTGACACTTTGAGGGTTTAGGTGACACTTCTCTTAATGGAATTTGATACTATACTAGTATCATACAACACTTATTCAATGGAGGTGTGACACTTTCCAGTATCCCATAGAAAAACTCTAAAGGGTGTGTGACACATTATTGTATCACCCCATGCTAACACATAGTCACCCAAGAAAATAAGAAAAACTCTTAAGGAAAAATAAAAGGTTAAAATAGAGTTTAGAATGTCCACACTAGGGAGTACCAAATCCACAATTCAAGGTGTAAACACTTGAACACAATATTGAAAGACAAAAACAACATCTAACCATCTAACAAGAAGTAAAGGGAAAGTACAAAAGGAAATATCATAGTGTACTGAAACAACATCACAATGAAAATAAATAATATCATAATGAATAGTACAACCAAACTAAGTACATGGTTCCTCCCAACCATAATAGCATCATAAGACCATCATGGGCCCTATCCATCCCCTGCGCATAACATCCCAAGCTACCAATTAGATCATCGGTACTATCATAAAAGGATGTCACTACTAAAACATGCTACAACATAAGGATAAGGAAATCTAACATGCTAGAAGTAAAGCATAAGATAATCTTACAAATGTGAATAACATCATCTATCATATACTAATCAACATAATAAGGAAATGTGTCAATGACTAACATCATATAAACATGATATAAAAGCATCCCAATGAAAGCATAATTCACAAGAAAGCATACTCTAGAACTCAAAGTACCATGTGAAAACATCCAGCAACAGTGCACTAGGACAATAAACCGTCTCTATACATCAGTTCCTAGTAGTGGTATAGGTAGCTACACCTCCCAATCACATGGAACTTGTAGGCCCACTCCCATTATGTCGATGGAGATAATGATCCAACTATAAAACACACACAAGAAAACATCCAAGGCTAACACACATGCCAGGTAATATGATGTCATGAAACCAAGACATAGACAATGCATAAACTATAGGTCCTAGTTAGACACTCAATGGGATAATAAGTAGGGGCTAACATCATGGAGAATCACTTGGCATCAACAAGCCCAAGCTTAGAACATGTAGATTCAACTGCCTCAATAGAAACATCAAGAATCCAATAATATTTGAGTTTGGACACCACATGTAAAAATGACCATCATAATGGTGCAAAACTCCAAACCCCCATCCCAAAAATAGGGAAAATTTTCATACCTAACCAATTGTTTAGAACCAACTAACGTAAATAGAGGGGAACACTAGTTCTCAACCTCCTAACAAACTACTACAAGAAAGAGAATCATAAATGGAACAAAAACAAGAAAACTAGAAAGCTCTACTTGACAGCAAAAGGGGCATAAACTAAAATCAAGCTGATAAAATAAATAATCTATGAAAACTATTGAAGGTGATGGAAAAGCAAGGTCTCCTTGAGCTAGATTCAATGAGACTAGTCTTGCGAAAATCCCATGCTCACAGCTCCCAAAACAAACAAAAAATCAAATCCTTCAAAAGATGATTGTAGAAAAGCTCTCCAAATTTCTAAAATCCAAAATAAAAAAAGTGAGGAATTAAATTTCTCTTTCCAAACTTATTCACTTTTAAAGTGAATAGTCAATTAGGGTAAATAGCTAGTTGGACTAGCTAGACCTGCTACTGAAACCTCCAACCAAATTCTACTTTGCAATACGTACCTTCCCAATAGTGAGAACAAGAGTCCTAGGCTGATGCGTACCTACTTCTCCAATGAGCACATCCTTAAGGCCTCTGATGAAATAATGGGCTAGGAGTAAATCATCATGGTTGTAGCAAGAATATTTCCTAAGCTCAAAGAACCGAATTTCATACTGATCCACTACCATTTTTCCTTTTTGGATCACGTGAAACTCATCAACACAGGCCTCTCTAAACTAAGGAGATAGGAATCTCTCTCAGAACCTCTCCTCAAAGATCTCCTAGGTGAGATTTGCAACATTGATTTGGAGATTTTGATTCTCAATATTCTACCAAATTGATGTGTGTTCCCTCATCTACATAATAGCACAATGCACCTTAAAATTGGTTCCATGTGGGTACATGGCAAAGTAGTGCTCCATGTCCAATAACCAAGTTTCTTCCTGGAGGACACCTCCCTTACCATCGTACAATGGTGGTTTGGATTGATGAAGAGACTTCATGATATCCAACCTAATGGAATCTTCATTGTTGCAGTCCCTACCACCCCAATGGTGCCCTCTACCACCTAGTGGGGTATGAGAATGTTCACATTCACATTCTTCCTCTCTAAACTCTGAATGATGGGAATCTAAATGATGATATCCTTCTTCCTCATTATGATCCTGTTGGTGCTCCTCAACATAAGGGCCCAATTGAGCAAGAATCTCCTGAAGCAATGGCATTAATGCCCCCACACCATTCTGATTAGCATTATGACCCTATTCTCCCTCTCCTTCCTAATGTCCCTCTTCTTAGTGTTCTTCTCCATGGTGACCACTATGGGTACCACCATGGCCACCAGGTCTACGTGCAGGAGGCATCACTATGGGAACAAAAAGATAATGTTAGAACACTCAGATCACAAGCATAAGAGTCATAACCATGAACTAACAAGATATCAAATAAGAAACCATAATGGTGTAGAGGAACTTTAGGAAAATAGGGACAACCAGAGGACTCCAAGTATGAAGACAAACCACTTATATCATGGTAGAATCAAATGGGAAGTTTTGAAGCCTATCATGGCATAAAAATGCAAAATATGTAAATCCTAGGTCATGAAGGCTCAAAGAGAGACTAAATGGTTATCAAGATGTAAAAGGGATCATAATGAGATAGGTTAGTATTTAGGAATTCTTAATAAGACCATCTAAGTCATTTGGAAAGGTTGGATTAGTCTAAATGCTTTTAAAAGCCAAAATTTGTAATATTGTAAATTCAAATTTTTGAATTACAATAGTTAGTTGGATTTAAGAGGGAAAGGTGTTCTCTTTATGTTTTAGACTCTTAATAATTCCTATACTGACCAAGGGTGGTTAGTAAAGTTATATGGAACATTATATATTGTGGAGAATTCATTTGTATGGATAGAGAAGTGGTTGTACGGACTACACAGAATTAAGAAGGAATATCTCTATTTTTACAATTTTCATGGGTTCATTCTTTCCTTGCTACATTTTTTGAAAATCCATTGGGCCTTGGACGAATCAAGGACATTGTTTTATGTTTCTACATTTCATTTCACACTTGGTTTGAAGGTTTTCCAGTAGCTTTCCATTTATTTGTGCTGACTGTGACAAGCATTTTTAGATTTCCCCAAGCAATTTCGACAAACCTCTTTAAGGAATGGTCATTCCATGAATGTATGGTGTGGCTCTCATGGAATCGCACTAATTATACTTATATCATAACCTACTAACCTAGTAATATGTAGTTTTGAAGAAAGGAGATGATTTCTTGGTGATCACCATGCTATTTGGAAGGATTTTACATTGAAGTTGCTAAGTATGTTGCAATAATAGCAGTTTGGCTTTAAGGAAGGGGAATTTTATGTTTAATTCCATCTATAAATGTTAAAGAGAAGAAGTTACAACCTTTAGATCTTGAAGAAAATGTAGGGAGAGCAGAGTTTGACAAAGCCCTAGCTTTTGAGGGTTTGAAGGCATAATTTGGGGTTTTTGTATTTATAGTGACTATAAACCAAAATTGTTTGTGGATTCCTCTAATTCATTTCATTTTATGAGACTATTGAGAGTCTTGGATTCTAGAAGCAAGTTTAAGACACAATTGCTTTGAAAAACCACATTTTTACAAGCCTATATTGTTGAGCAGACATTGAAATAGGTAATATTCTCCTAAGAAACCCTACTTGCCCTTTTGATATGTTGAATTAATCAATAAAGGTTATTTGAAAAGGTAATTTTCTTTCTTGGTGTTTTGGGAGTTTTAAGAGTTATGCATTTTTGAAGGTCGCTGGAGACCTAATCAGTAGGGTTACTAGGCCTAGAATGTGCATTTTCCAATTTATGACCAAAATGAGTTTGAGAAAGGGTAAAACCAGCTGAATAATATTTTGATTGATTTCTTGAGGCTATCCAAACCACCTAGGATCACAACATAGGTCTTGGACAAACATTTAAGTGTTAGAGGTATCAAAGGTTATTACATTGCATTGAACTTGACATATTCCTTACTCTTGCTATTTGAGCCTTCATCCCACCACCATCCATTGCATCACATAATATAATAATACACAATGGAAAAAAAAACCATACTAGAAGCATAACATAGAGATCACGATGTTGCAACGTGGGCTCTAGTACTAGATGTAATGCCCCGCCCAAAGATCCTTAGAACAAGGATAAATAGAAGCCAAGATTAAAAAATTTGAAGTATGAATGCACATAACATACAACATATGAGGATCACAAAGATTGCAACGGAAGACTAACCAAACATCTTGACACTAATGGATCTCCAAATGCCACTATTGACCAAACAACAAACAATGAAAGATGCAAAATTGAATTCAACTTGAAACATTTCAAATTCAAAATGCAACACCAAAGGATTGAAGAAAACCTAAGAGGGTACCCTAAACACTTCATAAAAAGTTTGGGTCTTACTGAAAAGTGACCGTTGTCTACCTGGACAAGTTTTTTGCAATTACCAGGTGAAAATTTAAATCAGCACTGGGTGATACTTTCCAGTATAGTGTGACCTTTCTCAAGAAGGGATGTGGTCGTTTTAGGGTATAGGCAACACTTCTCTTAATGGTATGCAATACTTTACCATTATCATATGGCACTTCTTTAATGGGGGTACGATGCATTCCATTATTACACAACATAACTCTAATGGGTGTGTGACACATTATTGTATTGCCCCATGCTGACACATAGTGGCCCAAGAAAATAAGAAAAACTCTTAAGGAAAAACAAAACGGTAAAAAAAAGTTTAGAAACTCCACACTAGGGAGTACTAGATCCAAAATTTGAGGTGTAAACACTCTAGGACAATACTAAAAGATAGAGACAACATCTAACCATCTAACAAGTAGTAAAGGGAAAGTATAAAAGAAAATAATGTAGTGTACTAAAACAACATCGCAATAAATAGAGATAACATCACAATGAACAATACAATCAAACTAAGTATGCAATTCCTCCCAAACATAATAGCATCATAAGACCATCATAGGCCCTAACCATCCCCACATGTAACATCCCAAGCTACTGATCAGACTGTCAGTACTATCATATAAGGACATCACTACTAAAACATGCTACACCATAAGCATAAGGAAATCTAACATGCTAGAAGTAAAGCATAAGATAATCCTACAAATATGGATAACATCATCTATTATATGCTAATCATCATAATAAGGAAATGCATTAATAACTAACATCATATAAACATGATATAAAAGCATCCCAATGAAAGCATAAGTCATAAGAAAGCATACTCTGGAACCTAAAGTACCAAGAGAAAACATCTAGCAATGACATGCTAGGACAATAGACCATCTTTGTACACCAGTCTCTAGTAGTGGTATAGGTAGCTATGCCTCCCAACCACATGGAACCTACAGGACCACTCTTTTCATGCTGATGGAGGTAATGATCCAACCAAAAACACACACAAGCAAACATCCAAGGCTAACACACATGCTAGGTAGTATGATGACATGAAACCAAGATATAGACAATGCATAAACTATAGGTCCTAGTCACACATTCAATGAGCTACTGACTAGGGGCTGACATCATGGAGAGTCACTTGGCATTGACAAGCCTAAGCTAGGAACATGTAGATTCAACTCCCTCAATGTCAAGACTCTAGCACAAATTATTATATTAAGTTTTATTACCACCCAGTGTTTTATTTAGTTATCACTTGATTAAAACTTCTTTTTCCAATCCGTTGGGCATAATGATCACCAGGCTGCGAGATAGCAGCCCCCTCCATATGCTACCTACCCTACCATGCTCATCCAATGATGAGTTCCCATAGGCATGCAAAATCCCAATCCAACCCCAATGATCATAAATTCCAAAAGTACCATGGAAGATCAGGACTCACAAGTCATGTGACAAATGTATGTGCACATACTCATGTGTAGTGCACCACCATCACAAAGATCATAACACAAGGACTAGATGAGAACACAAAGCAAAAAGTTAGTAAACTAAAAATAGACTCAGGGGGACTAATGTGACATGCATCCCTATACCTCAAAAAAGTGCAATAAAGGTCCAAGCAACATCCAAATGGATAATCCAGGTCCATCACCAAACTCATGCCAATAAAACTTGAGAAAATAGGGTGGCACGCAAAATGAGGTAAAAACTCTAAAAATTGGAAAACTTCAAAAGTAAAACTCATTTGGCTTTTGGGTAACAAAACCCAAAAAATCCAATAATATTTGAGTTCAAACACTGTATGTAAAAATGGCCAACATAATGGTGTGAAACCCCAAACCCCCATCCTAAAAATAGGGATAATGTTCATACTCGACTAACTAGGTAGAACCAACAAACATAAATAGAGGGGAACACTATTTCTTAGCCTCCTAACAAACTGCTACAAGAAAAAAAAGCTAAAACAAAGTAGGAACAAGAAAATTGGAAAGCCCTACCTGATAGCAAAAGGGGCAGAAAGTGAAATCAGGCTAATGAAATAAATAATCCACCAAAATTGCCAAAAATGATGGCAAAATAAGGAGCAAGGTCTCCCTGAGCTGGATCCAATGAGATTGATCTTGAAAAAATCCCATGTTCACAACTCCCAGAATGAACAAAAAATCAAATTCTTTAGAATAAGATTGTAGAAAAGCTATCCAAATTTCTAAAATCCAAAATAGAAAAAGTGAGGAATTAAATTCCTCTTTCCAAACTTATTCACTTTTCAAGTGAATAGTCGATAGGGCAAATAGCTAGTTGGACTAGCTAGACTTTTAATTGACTCAAACGAAAATAGGTTATTCCTCATAATAGAATTCACCTTAAGGAAAAGCTACCAGAAATTGAATTTGAGAAGATTTAAAGCCTGAAAACCCAAAATCATAGAAAATCACTTAACAACTTTTGCGACAATGCAAACCTCTAAATGCACAGATACGCTCACTGGTCTAATCACATAATGCATATAAGTTTGGGTTTAATAATCACTGAGAGGTTTAATTTAAAGAATCAAAAAAGGATACATCAACCATATAGGGATGACATTGGTAAAATATGAATAGCTGAATCACTAACTCCATGTGCCACTGCTAGGGATATAATTCTTGCACACTAAAACACATGATCATATGCAATTGCATATAATGTCATAGCCAAAGAAAAATGCATTAAATACCTAATTAATCCATTTATATCACTCATGTTTGCATAAAGCAAAAGGATACAAGAATGAAGTAAATAAGTATAATATAAAAATCCATCACATAACATAATCAGAGAATAAGACCAGATACCAAGAAATTAGATCTCATCATAGATCTACTATCATCTCAAAATGGCATTAACATGCAAATATGATAAACTTAATAGTATAGTAGGAAAGCATCTATGGTACTAAATCAAAGTATGAAATTTGACCCTCAGTTCATCCCAAAGTACATAAAATAAGAGTATCAAGTATCTGTTGAATAAAAAATAGACAAGGTGCAGAATGTAAACACGAGAGGCACTACAATGTTTCTCCCAAATCATCACTAACAGTCAAGCCATAATTAGGTGTCTCTTTTCCCCATCTGTTTGTGACTACTTCTTTGATTCTTGGGGATATATCTATATTATCAAGATTTGGAATCCGATTCCATAATCTTCCCAAGAAAAGCATTTTGTCCATTTTTGATGTTTCATGTTAGTTTATAACTAATCAAATGTCTATATTCTAGCATAAAATTCCACATTATCAAACCTTTTGGGGGATTCCTAGCTCAAAATAGTTGGATAGGGTCCATAATACAAAAATATCTATTGAAATCATGATTCCTATTTAAATCATGATACATTGCCTAAATCAATTTGGCCCACGAAGCTTGATTTTTACATCCTAGATTTTAATTCTTAGACCACCATCTTTTTCAGGTTTACACAAGCAATCCCTTATGATAAGGGCCAATTTTTTATTTTCTAACATGCCCTTCTAAAAGAAATTCCTTAATTTTCTATGAATTTTTTTGGTAACTTGTTGAGATAAGGGAAGACAAGACCTCTACTAAGTGGGGATTGCAGTTAAGATTGAATTGATCATCTTGGTTCTTCCTACATTAGTTAACAATTTCCTTTTCTAGGATTTTAGTTTTTGATCCAATCTATTTGAAACATGATCCCACAATTTACCTACTCTAAGACTTTTATCCAGAGGAATACCCAAGTATTTACAAGGTAAAGTGCCTTTTTGGTAACCCATCATGTTAGAGATCTTGACTTCCATTTCTAAGAAAGCGTTCATAGAAAAGATTTATGATTTGGAGGATTTGACATTTTATCCAAATGCTAAAATATACAAATCTATTACATCCTTAAAGTTTTGTGCTTCTTTTACTGAGCTCGCATAGTGTCACCTGCAAATTAGTGATGTATAATATTGGGAACATTATTGATAACATGCACCCCTTGAATATCTATGGAAATATGGGCTTCTTGTATATCTTTAAAAGGCTTCAACCATAATTGTAAATAAGAAAGGAGAAATTGGGTCTCCTTGTCTAAGACCTCAAAAACTATTGCAGTAACCTTATGGAGTTCCATTTAATAGGACTGAGAATCTAGGAATAGAAATACAAATTTATATCAAATTTATCCATTGCCCAAAAAATACAAAGGCTTCTAAGAAATTGCACAAGAACCTCTAGTCTACTTTATCATAGGCTTTCTAGATGTCTAGTTTCATAAACATACATGGGTCTTTATTAGATTGTGCTAAATGAATCAATTCTTGGATGACGATGATGATGATTCCATCAAAGATGAAATGGTCTAAGGCAAATCTTTTTTTTTCTTCAAAGATTACTTTTGGAAGTAGAGTTTTTAGTCTATTGGCTGGTGCTTTAGAAAGGATTTTATAAATAGTATTACACAAAGAAATAGGTCTAAATTCGGTTATTTCATCATAATTAGTCTTCTTGGGAATTAATGCCATGAAAATGTTATTAATTTAAGTTAGAAGGTTTCCTGAGTTTTTGGTTCCCTCACTTACCTCCCACAAATCTTGACTTGAAAAATGCCAACATTTATGAGAAAATAAAACTTGAAACCATCTAGTCCTACGATCTATTAGGGTTCAATTGAAAGAGGGATGATTTTATTTCTTCCAATGAAATTTTACTATTAAAATTTTTATTATCCTCTTTTGTTATTACTTTAAATATAGATCTTAACATTTATTATTTCCCTGTGAGGTAAGAGGACTCTCTATTATTCAAGATATACCTAAAGTATGAGACAAATTCTTTGGCTAGAATTTTTGGCTTATTAACCAACCCCACCCCCCACCAGATTTAATCTCAATAATTTTGTTGATATTTCTTCTATTTATTGAACTATTATGAAACAATTAAGTGTTTTGGTCACCTTCAGATGACCAGGTTTCCCCAGATTTCTATTTCCAAAATGTTTCTTCTTTAGCTAGAATGTCTTCTTGTTTAGCTAGTAGCTCTTTTTATTTTAGATATTTATCTTTATCCATACCACCTTTAATTATTTCACTATTTAAATCATTAGTTTCATTTTCAATATTGATCTTATCTATAAACTTATAAAGATATTTTTTAAGTGTGTTTTATTCCATTTGAGAGTATTATCTATTGAGGTTTTAAGTTTAGAGACAAAACAAAACATCTTAGAACCTTTGACTTGTTCCTCTTTCCACCACGAGTCTACTTTATTTTAAAAATCTGGAACTTTAATCCATATTTTTTTAGATTTAAAGGGATTTGTAGATGTTTCACTAGCTTCTAAGACCTCCAATCTAATTGGGAAATGATCAAAACCTACCATTAGAAGAATAGAAGAAGTAAAAGAGTAGTTAAAAAATGAAATATCTCATTTGAAAATAAATTTGTCAAATCTTTCTATAATCTATCTAAAGCTAGCTTTTTTGTTGTTCCATGTAAATACTCAATTCTATTTAGAGGTATCCAACAAATTATTATCTAAAAACCATTACCTGAAATATAACATAGACTGTGATGTATTTTGAACCCCACCATACTTCTCTTTAAGGTTCATGGTTGCATTAGAATCCCCTCCAATGAGAAAGGGTCCAAAGGATGACTTTCTAAGTGACTCTTGATATTGTCCCAAACTTCCTTTTTATGATTATTTGGAGTAGGAAAATATACATTTATTGAAGAGAAACTCAAAGCACTTTTGATGCTCCAAACCTTACCACATAGCCAATTAGGATGAGACACTTCCATAATGAAAATAACCTTTCTTTGGTCCCATAAGATAGCTAGACCCTTTGAAGAACCCATCAAAGCAATCAACTCCATTTTCCAAAATCCCAATCTCTTTTTTAGCTTATCAATGTTATACTTACTTAACTTGGTTTCTTGGATTAAGATTCTTTCATGTTCAAATGTAGAGAGGTTACACTTAGCCTATTAGGTGTTTTTAGACCCCTAACATTTCATGATGTGAGCTTCATTGCTCTTTAAGAAGGAACTTTCATTCCCTACATTAATCATACTAGTAATTTTTTGTTGATTTCTAGAAGTTCCTTCCTTCATTCATAGTTCCAAAAGAGATTTCTTTTCTATCTTCTTGGTTTATTTCCATAAAAGAGATGAATAATGCCTTTCATTGTAATAGCTAACCCTAAATAGTCTTGATTAGAAACAACATTCAAAACACATTGGCATTGATCTTCTTCATAGATAACACCATTTTCTACTTGAATGATTTTTTTAATATTCTTGCTAATCATCTTATCCTCTTCCATGAATTTATTATTCAGTTTCTCCTTAGTTTTATTTTCCACAAATTAATCTTTATGTAGTCCTCCAATCTCTTCAAAGACCACTCCTTCTGAAATCTTGGTCATAAAATCATTACTAAATTCCTACTAATTATTATCAATGTCATCCTAAGGATTACTCTCCATACAATCATATACCATAGAAATTTCTATTGGAATCATTTAAGATTTTTATCTATAGCAAGAAGAGCATAAGATATTTTTAAGGTCATGTTAAGATTGAGGTTCGAGATTTTATAAATGGCATTGCTACATTTTGCCAAATTTATAATCTTGTGCCAATTCAAAAACTGCTCCCTTATTTTATTATGAGAGGAATGAAGATCTGTAATCATACTTCCAGATAATTCATTTTAAACTCCACATCCTTGGATTATTTATAATCATGCAAGGTAGTTGTTCCTATCAATAGCTTCAAATATTGTCATATTCTAAGGGTCATTATTGTTAAAAAAAATCACCTTCCCAAAAATATTATTTTCATGATGCTCTAGTAAACTAGACAGTAGTTCAATCATTAAATTCTCATCCACAAAATCTAGAATGTCATTTCTCAATTTTTGGATACCTTCTTCTAAATTTTTGCTGGATATACCAACTTCCTTCATAATTATGTTTCTATAAAATCTTCCCAAATTGAGATTGCATGGTATATCATTTTGGGTCAAAGATCATAGTGCACAACTACCTCCTCTCTACTTTTATCATAAGAGTGCACTGAGGTTACACCATGCATTGACTAGTTTGAATTATTTATCACGGCTACACCAGAGTTAACATACTACTCTTCATCTATTAATGAGTTCCTAATGTCACCAATAACTTGATTTAACCCTTGATCATTTTTTAGGCCTCACCCCGACCTGTCATAACATAGATATTCTTACTTAGCATATATATTCTTACTTGCATTTTGATATTAAGTACTTTGATATTTTGACATTTATTCAAGACTTAGATGGATTGTGGCTTGTTATTTCTGTTGATTTTGACATTACAATAGTGTTTTGCATCTATGCTATGTACTAAGAACCTGATATTATGAATGAAATAATCAAACATATATAGATGCAACTTTACGACAGGATAGAAATTAGATTATGATGTGATGTGAAATGTTAATTTTATTATGATGATTTATGATTTAATGTGATATCTAGATAAATCTTAATTTGATTATAATGATATATGATATGTAGATCTTGATATGTTAACATTTTGAATGATTTATTTGAAATGATTAGGAAAGGAAATTTAATTGAATTATGGATTACATAACATTTGAAATTATATTCATTTATGATACATATTTTATATGACCTCCTTGGACTACTGATGCTTGAGTTTAATATGTAGGAAGTGGAACCATGAAAATTTTTAGGGGAAACAAGTTCCAAACCTATGTGAACATAGTTTAACCAAGGTGAATCTTTGGAAGATTCAAAAGCCTCGTTGTGGAAGTATTTTGCTTCGTAAATGTGAGTTTTCTTGTATGTGAAAATTTTTAATCATAAAGATGCATTAAGGACATGTCATGGTGATGTGGAATGTGCTTTTTTGTGTCACTTGACACTTGTCAACTTTGTGTGTAATGACATGTCATCTAGTGTTTTGGTTATGGTGGCATTTTTCCCTAAAACTAATTACCTTGTTAATGATTAAATAAATCCACTTGACAAGGGATAGGATGGGTCAAAATCAAAGGAAATTCGGATTTAGACTTGACTAGGGTTTTGAGGGATCATTAGGTGGTCCCAAAGTGTCTTTTATATAAAAATGAGCTACCCATATGATTGTATAACATGTTAGGGACCTAATTTTGACCATGATAGTGCCTAGACAGCCTAGGGGTCCCCTTTAGCAATGCCTTCTTTCATCAATTCGAAAATGGAGTTATCACATGAGTTCTTCCCATGTTTCCATTAAGTCAAAAATAAAAAACTTAGGGAGAGAAAAGTTTGTAAGGTGAAGTGGCTTTGTGTTTTTGCCAAAATAGTTAGTGGGAAATCATTTTTAGAGAGTCTTGGACAAACTAGTGGGGTGTTCACCCACTGTCTAAGTTTACAGATAGTTGGGTTTTGGAGGGAGGCTAAGGGAGCTCTTCATTAAATATCATTGCCATTAGCTTGGACCAAGGTTGATGCTCAAACCATGTTCATTTTGTTTTAGCATTGCATAATGAAACTACAAGTATGGAGTGTTGCTATGAGAACATGTATTGTTATTGTAATCTTGTATTGTGTTGTGATTGTGCTTTGTGTTTCATGCATATTTTTGGTTTTCTTCCTTGATCTCTTTGTTTTGATTGAATGTGAAATTTTTTATGGGTGTGAAGGCTTCACTCACCCTTGGTAGGTAAAATAAGCCTTGGGTGAAGGGGTTAGTTGGGATCAACATTGTAGTTGAGAAAATCTACCTTATGGTGAGGAGATGTTCTTCTTTCATGGAGTATGGGCTCTATTGAAGCCATATGCCTTTTTGTGTTTTGGGAGGTATAAGTGTATGTGTAAGAAGGAGGAGATTTTATGATAGCCTTGAGAGGAAAAAATGCAACTACAATCTAATTTTTATGTTATGGATATGGCATTCTCCTCCTTGAAGAGTCCACCTTCACCCAATGTGTTAATGATTCCAATGGTGAATCAATGTGCAAACTTTGGAAGGGAGTGTTATGAGTTGTGTTGTATGTTTTCATGCATTATCAAATGTTGCATGTGTATATCCCATTTGGACTTGTTTCCCCTACTCAATGGGTGGCTTCATAGAAGCCTAGGATGGGAGGTGAGCCTCCATGGTTCCAAGTTTTGTGTTGTGTTGCAAGTTTTGTGAAGATTGATTTCTTGAAGAGATTAGGGTTTCACCCTTTGGATATGTTAAAGAACCAAGTGTTGTGAAGAGATAGATCTTCTCCATGTCATCTCATAATGTATTGTGATGTTAACTTTCCATTGTTGAGTTTTTGAAATGTGAAAGGGGATTTCCTTCCTATTGCATAATGTTGCAAATGTATAAAGTAGAGTTTGAGAAAGTTTGTATATAGTTATTTTGTAGGAGAAATATTGTAGCACAATCATAGTTTTGTAGGAAGGAAAGAATCAACTCATGTAAAAGATCACCTATTTTATCTCTTTGTTCTTTCCCAAATTCTTGTATTCAATCCATAACTAAGCCTTATGGAATCTTTATGTAAGGGTTGTCATTGTAATGAATCAATGTATACTTGAGTGATTTAATTTTATGATTCTCTATTATGTATTTTGATGCAATAGAAATATTAAGTCCTAAATAATTCATATGCATGCATAGATAGTGATTCATCATGCCTTTTAAAAAAGAAACTAATAATCTAATTTCTGAGTGTATTCATCATTTAGAAAACTTATAACTAATTAATGGAATATAGACAATGTGTACATTTTGAGTATTATAAACTAATGAACCTCTAGACTACATAGATATAAGAAATCACATTGATTTATCACCAAATAAACTACTTGATGTCATATAAGAAAATAACTCCTTATATGTCATAGTTTTAAGAAAAAATTCCTAAGAGAGAGTAGGCTATAGGTGCAATTTTGCTCTTTGGAATTTGTATGGAGAGTTATAAATAATTCCATCATCTAATTTAGACCATTAAAATGATCTAGGGAATATCCCTTGACATCATGTTCATATAGAGAGACAATAAATTAAGAGGATTGGTCAAGAAGAACACAATAAATAAATGAATAAGAAGGAGACTAGTCATAATGAGTCTAACCCTAGTCACATCCAAAGAAAAATAAATATATAAAATTATGGTGACTATAATAAAAGAAAATTTAAATACTAAGACTAAGTAAGATAACCACCTAGGAAAAGAAATATACTATGAAATATTAGATTTAAAAATAAATTAGACAAGCCTAAGCCGACTACCCCAGGCTTCCACCCATGTCAACAAAAAGAAAAGACAAAAAATAAAAATAAAAAAATTGGAGGGGCATGTCCCATCCTTTCCAAATTCATAGCCTATAAAGATAATCATGGTAGGTTGAGGGAAGGTGGGGAGAAGGCTTTATCTTTTCAAAATTTAACAATACACTTTCCTTTGTTTGGGGTTAAGTGCCCATGATGGGCCATCTTAGAAAATCACCTCCTCCTTATGCCTCATGTGAACCTAGGTGGAGACCACATTTTTGGGAAGGGGATATAGTCTTAGGCTAATATAAAGGTAGATTTTGGGGAGGTTAGAAGTATGTAGGATGGGATAGGGGTAGGTGGAGAGTAGGGTAGAAAGGGTAGGATAAGTAGGTAATCATGGTGAAAAGTGAGATAGGTGTTTTCTTTTTGAAGAAGGGAATGTAGTTTTACATTAAATGGGGTAAGTAATAATGTTTGGGTCAAGGACTAGTTAGTAGAATACTTAGGTGATTTAACATATAGTTTAGAATGGTAGTTAAATTTATTAGTAATTAATGATTATAACTTGTAGTTAAATTTGATAATAATTAAAAAGGAAGTTATAATAGAAGTTAATTTTATTAAGAATTTAAATTGTAGTTAAATTTAGTAATAATTAAAATAAAAGTTAAAATTGTAGTTAAGTTTATTAATATTAAAATTTGTAGTTAAATTAAAATGGTAGTTAAAATTGTAGTTGAATTATAATGCTACAGTTGAATTGAGTGAGAACTTGGTTAATGGGTAAAGTGTAAGGTAGTAGTTAGTTCATTGTCAAGTTGGTCATGCCCCTTAGTTAATATATAAATTTGACAATCCAATCAATGCTATAGTTGAAAACTAAAAATAAGGTTCTAGAGAAATTAAAAATTAAATAATTAGTGTATATATTTTTACCTTGTCAATAGTCCAAATGATGGCATAGGATTAGCTAGAAGTTTAACAAAATGACAATGTGCAAGAGCTCATTTGAAATTGAATATCTAAATAAAATGGAAAAATAAAGAAGGAATAATAATAAAATAATAAAATAATAAAATAATGGATAGGGGATTGGCCTAAAATGTAATAGCACTTTATAAGAGCAAAGATACATATATTAACATGCCTACCCATTCTCAAAAATTATTAAGTTCTTAAAAGTTATATGGATGTAGGATTGGCATATTCATTCGTTGACAAATTGAATGATTGCAACCACAATGATACAAAATGTTTACTTCACATTCTTATATGTGATATCTTACTACTAGAATTGGATGTACAATCAAAATGAGAACATCACCTAGCTCCTATGTTATAACTTAGATTTCAATAGAGGATAGGAAAACTCATTGCTCTCTCTTAGAAACTTGAGGTATAATAATTCCAAATGGAACAAGTCTTCCTACACCAACTAGAATTACGATCTTCAAACCTTATCCTAAAATCTACCATTTTTCTCTTGTATTTTAAATAAGGTTGAGGCATTCCTAAATGGTGTAAATTATTGCCTCTAATATGATGATTGAATAAACTAACATTTCGATATTCTTAAAGGATATGAATTGTTGTATTCCCAACACACCTTAGCTTGATAGAATGCTCATAACAAAGTATAGGAGTATTTATGTGCTATCCTTTAGTTCACCTCTCAAAAAAAAATTGTTGGTTGTGTTTTGCCTTGTAAAAGTTGGGCATGACATCATTGACATTCTCTCCTTCAATTTCTAGATTAATCAAAGGTCCCAAATTGATAGGGCTTGAGTTTACTAAATCTTATTTTGGATTTAATATAGGAGGGGTATGATCTAGAGTTTTTTTAATCAAGAAAAACACATGGTTTCC
>CM053792.1:664844558-664887058 GCA_028749045.1 Cupressus sempervirens | reverse complement strand
AGAAAACCAACTGAATGACACCAGGAAAAGGAGATTTCACTTATATATTATCCAATAGGCCAAAGATAGATACAGTATGCAGATCACTGATCTCAACAATACACCAATGGGAGGCAAAGTGATGCACATTCACACTGATGGCTGAAAGAGATGATACATGATATTACATGGCTCAGAGAAAAAGGGATTTTTACACTGCAAGTCAGCAAGCGGTAGCAGAGAAAATCAGGAAGAGTCGACCCCTAGAAAAGAATTACCAAATTGCCTTTATAGTTTAGCCATAACTGGGATTTTGCTTCTACATTTACTGCTCAAACACTGGCATTAATCTCCATACTGAAAATTCGATCAAAGATCATACTTGAGCATGGTGCAGGTACAAGACAATATGATATTCCTCTGAAAGAGAACCTCGAGAAGATAGAAATGGCACCATGAAAATCTCTCTGACTAGGTAGATGGATCGACAATGAGTAGAAAGTTCCTTCGTTACTTTAGCATTCATTTTGGAGTGGGTGGCATTGATCACAGAATCAGATTGTGGAAAAAATCACGAATTTTTTATCATTCTGAGTCATGAGACAGCAAGGTCAAATGGGTCAACCAAGTTCCAACAACCAACTGGGCCACGTGGGCCAATCACTCCCCATTACTTTGCCACCTACGATCATCTTAATGCGTTTGACCATCATTTACTTGACTGGGCGCTATGTCGCTATGGAGGACTTACCCTAAAATTCCATTAGCACGATAATGCCTAGTGGTTAGATTTTAATTTATGAACCACGCCAACCCCAAACTATCATGTTTAACTGTGAAGTCTCCAACCTTAACCACAACACAAATTGCCAGCCATCCCCTGAACTGTTAATACTTTCTGTGCCTCTTCTCTGGGCCCACAAGGACACGTATCCTCCAGTTGCTATGTCGCCATCGTAAACAGCTCGCAACTTCCTCATAGTGCGATGGTGCCTATCATGGATTTCCCTTTGATCGTGTGGCCTATGTTTGATGCACTATCCTTAAGAACGTGATGGGTCCCCTGGGCGCTATGTCATTATGGCATTTTTCGCACAACTTCTTGATAGCGACATAACACCCACCATTGATTCAGTCTCATCTAACGATCAGAGACCTCGTCGTACTCTGCACATTCTTCCTTGGGACCTCTGAACTCATGATCCACCTGACAACTTGACCTGACGTGGCACCTAGGTGCTATGTCGCTATGCGAGAATCGAGTGGAACTTCTCATAGCGCCCACTGTGAATTTCTCTTGTCTGATGCGGATGTGGCTCCAAGGTGTACTGAAAATTTTCCAGCTGTGCTAACTGTGATGAAGCATAACCATCTGGGACCCGCCCTGCCTGAGGATCCTGCTGCGACCTTCACTTTCCATTTAGGCACCATGTTGCTAACAGAAAACCCATGAGTTTTTCGTTAGCGCCATAACACCTACCATCCTTGCTACCTTTCTCATCCCATGAAACACTGCTAGCGTTGACTGCGCTAGCTGCGTTGAAGATCCAGTGCCATCTCATGCCTGCATTCTGACCCAGCACACATGGCTGTTTCTGATTCGTCGTGGACCCTCTTTCCTGTGACTGGGCCCATTCAAATCGGTGCCAGCTTAGTGATGCATTCGGCAAGACCTGACCCCACTGACACGCATCAATTGGGTGCGATGTCGCCATGGTAAAAATCTTGCAGCTTCACTAAGGCAACATGGCACCTACCGTTGATCTTTTCTCATCTGATGGTCACAAATCTAACTTCTCGCGACCTTCCTTTTCTCGTGATTCATCGGGCCCGCGGATACATGGTATTTGTCCATTGGTTTGTTGGTCATCCAACCCTAACTACTTCTGGCGGCATGAAATGCAGCCTTGCCAGGACACGTGGCGCGTGGGCGCTATGTCCCTTTTGAAAACTACTGGGCCTACGGTACATCATGTTTTGACACATACACATGGCATCATCTGATTGGTTCGATGAACACCAACTGGCGAACTCGAGACTTGATCCACAGAATGGCCACATGGAAAATGGGTGCTATGTCGCCATGATAAAATTTGTGCATCTCTGCCATAGCAAGATGGTGCCATCTGTTGATGCAATCCAATCTGACAATGGAGATCATAACTTTGATTGTGCTAACCGTACTAACAGAGACTCCAGCCTGGTTACATGCAGCTACTTCTGATTTGTCACCGCGAGGCTAGGCTGACAAACTGTACATGCAGAGTACTGTCGGGACCCACTTGTCTGGTCATTCTTCGCTGTGATGAACTTTTTCGTTTAGGCACTATGTCGCCATCAAAAAATGCGTTGGTTTTCCATTGGTGCCATTGCACCTCGCCGGTCTTTGGAACTTCCAGGCCGTGAAAACCCATTGCCTGCCGACCTGAGACTTCTGATCTACCGAATGCCGAACCCACCCTTGGAACCTGTCGCCAAGTTGTCATTGCACTATCATAAAATATGTGCACTTTCTTTATAACGCAATGGCACTTACCGTCGATCTGCCTAGATCTGACGATAAGAAAACTCGTGGGTTAGGGCATTAAAGTAATAATTTTTTAGGCTAACCGTTGAACAATTCATAGATTTGAATTTAAATCTTTGGCAGTAAAACTAGAGGTAACACTTTTGGCGACTCGCAGGGGGCATGAGCCTGCTCAATGCATAAGACCAGTTCCTGCAAAAAATTCCATTGGGCTACAGGGTCGAGAGAAGAAGCTGGAAGGCACAAAATTGAGAGCTATAAGAAACCCTAACCCGCCTGAGAGGAAATCAAAACATTGAAGACCTTGAAGCTCTAGATCTATTTCTAACTAGAAACAAAGAACAGAACCTCCTCCGCGACCTGAGGCTGTGAAAACTTTGGAAACTGGCGATTCAAAAGAGAAACCCTGTGCACGCGCACTTATTGAAAAATAGGAACAGACAGAAGGAAACGAGATTAACTATGTACATAGATTCACAATCCTTTCATAAATAGGGCTTTAGATGGATCCCATTAACTGGAATGGGCAGAGTTTCACCGTTAGGTCTTCTTAGTTGGAATGTGTTTGCCTGTTTGCAACTGGAGATCAAATAAGGGCCACTCCATAATGGGTTAAATTTGGAGTGCCTTCCTGGTTTTGCTATGTCTGAGTCCCACTTGAGAACTAAATCTCCCTCTCTGAAGATTCTAGCCCTTGCCTTCTTGTTAAAACTCTTCTTCATCTGTTGCTGGTGAATCTCTAGAGTTTTCATGGCTTTGTTTCTCTTTTCTTCCAACTCAATTAGTTCTGCCATTCTTACTAACATGGCATCATCTTCAACCAGTTCCACCTGATGAGCCAACTCCAAGGATGGGAACTCCAATGAGATTGGGAGTCTAGCTTCCCTACCATATACTAAAACAAAAGGTGAATTCCCAATAGATCTCTTGGGTGTTATCCTATCAGCCCACAGAGCAGTCCTTAATTTCTTGTGCCAGGTCCTCTGATTGTCTTCTATTGTCCTCTTCATAATTCTGATCAGATTCTTGTTGGAAAATTTAGCCAAACCATTACCTTGAGGATAGTAGTTCGATGATGTGCTCAAGTAGATATTGTGATTCATGGCCCATGCACAAATCTGGGTACCAACAAAAGACTTGGCATTATCTGAGATGATAGTAGAAGGAGCACCAAATCTAGATACAATTCCATCAAGGAATTCAACAACTGATGGCTCTATGGCATCCTTCAAGGCAACTGCCTCTATCCACCTAGTGAAATAATCAATAGCAGCCAAGATCCATTTATGACCTGCACTAGATGGAGGATTAATGGGGCCTATAAAATCCAACCCCCACTAGGTGAAGGGCCGATCCACCTAAATAGGATGAAGAGGAAGAGCTGCAAGTCTCTATTTGCCTGAGAAAAAAGCACATTTCTCACATTTTCTCACATACCTATGACAATCATGAAACAAGGATGGCCAGTAATAACCAGCCCTCATGATCTTCATGGCAGTTGTTCTTGCAGAGAAGTGGCCACCATCAGAGCCATCATGGAGTTCTTTAATCATCCTTTCAGCCTGATCCTCTTCAACACATCTCAACAGGGTCCCATTAAAATCCCTCCTGAATAGGATGTCATCAATTACAACATAAGAAATGGACTGCAATCTATATTGTCTTGTTTTGGTTCTGTCCAATCCCTAAGGGTATCCATTCCCTAATAAGAATTTCTTCATGTCGTTTATCTAGCTCCTTGGACCATCAGCATTTCTTTCCTCCTACTGCTCTGCTATTACCATGGCAACTTCTTCATCTAAATTCGGATCTGATAACATTTCTTTACATAATCCTCTCCCTCTTACCAATTTGGTAACCTGAATATCAACCTCATATTCCATTACCCTAGTGATCCATCCAGCCCTCTTTTCACTGATGTCCTTGCTTAACAGGAAGTCTTTTACACTTGCATGGAGCACAAACAAATGGATCCTATTGTGGGATAAGAGGTGTCTAAATTTCTTCAAGGCTCTAATGACTGCGAGGGCTTGCTTTTCAACAAAGCTATATTTATCTTCATATTCTTTAAGTCCTTCACTAAAGAAGGCTATGGGCTGCTCCTCATTCTTTTCATTTGTTTGGGTCAAGATAGCAGAGATACTTGACTCACCACCTAAAGTGTAGAGGATGAAATCTTTCTCAAAATTTGGGTTCATGAGAGTGGGGGCTGAGGCTATGGCTGCCTTGATCTTTTCAAAACTCTCCTTCCCCTCCTTGGTCCATGAGAAGACCATATCTTTCTTGAGCATGGCTGTAAGGGGTTTCACCATGGTAGCAAGATTAGGAACAAACCTTCTTACAAAATTTATCCTACCAAGGAAACTTTGCAACCCTTTCTTGTGTTTAGGGAGAGGAAGGGCAAGTATTGCTTTTGTTCTTTCTGGATCAATGGTTAATCCATCTTTAGATACAATGTGTCCCAATAGTTTTCCTTGGTTTGTAGCAAAGACACATTTGGCTGGGTTGAGAGAAACCCCAAACTCTCTACATCTTAGAAATACCTATCTCAAATGATCAAGATGATCTTCCACATTCTTGGAATACACAGTTATATCATCAAGGTATACTAAGACAAACATGTCAATTAATCTTTTGAAAGCTACCTCCATTGGCTTTTGGAATGTGGCACCTGCATTTGTTAATCCAAATGGCATTTTGCAATAAGCATAGGTGCCCCATTTAGTAGTAAATGTTGTCTTGTATCTATCAAACTCTTTAACCAGCACTTGGTTATAACCAGAAAACCCATCAAGAAAAGAGAATCTCCTTGACCCATTGACCTTGGACAAAATTTGCTCCATAGAAGGAAGAGGGTGGTGATCCTTAAGGGAAGCCTGATTGAGATCCCTAAAGTCCACACACAATCTGATTTCTCCATTTTTCTTCCTCATAGGGACAAGGTTAGCCACCCATGATGAGTGTTTAATAGGAAAAATTATGTTAGCTTCAATCAACTTGGATAGCTCTTTCTTCATCAAAGGTTCAATCTTGGGATTCACTGGCCTCTGCTTTTGTCTTACTGGTTTGACCCTATCAACCAAATCTATGGTATGCTGAAACAAACTAGGGTCAAAACCTTTTAAGTCATCATACGTCCAAGAAAATACATCACTAAATTCTTGACATAAACGAATGAAATTTTCTTGCTTAGCTTCAGAACATACCTTCCCCATGTTAAGAGATTCTCCATCGGCAATAGTAATTGGGGCATGGTCATCCTTTTCTGCAGCTAGATTCATCCCTTTATCCCTTGACTGATCATCAGGATTAAAGACACTCTCCAAGGTAATGAGACCCTTGGGAAGCTTTTTGGAACTAAGATGAATGATCTGATCACCATATTGATCTTGTAGTCTTGACTGATTTCTCTCTGAAAATTCTGCTTCATTCTGCAAGAAGCTCACAATTTGCTCATCAGACTCAAACACTTGCCAATGAGTATTATTATTAGGAACAATAGGCCTTACCACTACCCTTATTTGTTGTTTCTTATCTTCCTCAAGATTCCTTGGCACATCATATGATGCACCCACTGCTGCAAGTCTATCATCATGTTTATTTTCTTTCCTAGGAATGCTCTGAATATTAAATGCATTGAAACCCTCAAGAAAATCCCAGACTCTATGTTTATAAGACTTGAGCAGGCTATTTTTGGTGATATTCTGATTTCTCACTTGGTTCACTACCAACTCACTGTCCCCATATACTTTCAAGGCTTGAATTCCCCTCTTTTGGGCAAGTAGGAGACCTTGGATCAAGGATTCATACTCAGCCACATTATTGGTACAACTGAATTGGAACCTAAAAGAGAAGTAGTATCTTATTTGTGTAGGAGAGATCAACATAATACTAGCCCCTGATCCATTTCTATTCCTTGAGCCATCAAAGTACATACTCCATACTCCATTTATGTCATCATTAGTCCTAACAAGGTCAGGAACTTGAACCTCTTTCTCTATTATGCAATATGTACTAAGGCCTGTCTCAAGGGTTTCTGACATAGGTTCAAACTGATATGTATTTGCCCACTCATCTAAGAAGAAATTAGGAATCTCTGCTATGGAAGTGACAGGCTCGTTTACTATGTTATTTTCATCCATCTCTAGAATAGGGAAATTCATATTGATGAAGTTGGGAGTGTAGGGTTCAGTGTGATGAAGGGCTTGAGGTTCTACTCTTATTGAAGCATTGGCCCCATATCTGGTCTTAAATGACATGTAAGACCAATCAGCAGATATGAATCCACCAATTTGAGCAGTGAAGTCTCTTGAAAGACAGATGGCAAAATAGGGCTTAAACTCAGCAACGGATATGTCTTGAATCACAGTACAACTAGGGCATGCATGTAGGGCCATTTCCACACTTCTAAGGATGCCTACGGTTTTGATAGTACTCCCATCTAGTTGTAACACATCCCTAACAATGGGCTCATATTTCATCCCTAAAGCATCAGCAACACACCTAGGCATTACTGAGCTACTAGCCCCCGAATCTATCATGCAATTATGGACTAATTTGCCCCCTATAATCAGAGAAACATAAAATGGAGGAGGTCTAACCTTTTTATTTGCCTCCACATCTCCTGCTGGTTGTACTAAACTAGTGGCACTCTCCATGGTAGACGACTGATCCTTGGGTTCAATCCTCTCCAATTCTTGCTGCAACATCTTCCTCTGCATTGGTATGGTAGCAACAGCATCCCACATCGAAATGTTTACATTGGTCTTCTTCATTTTCTCTACCACACTCAATGGTGTGCTAGGAATTTTGGTAGAAACTTTGGGGGCTGCACTTATAAGAGGTTGAGATGGGGCAACAAAAGGATCACTTGCATCCTCATTTCTTGGACCTTGCTTTTGCTATTGTGAAGTGTTTGTCTGCTCATTTTCTGTTTGTGTATGAGGTGTAGGACTTGAAGTTGAGGCCTAATTGGGAGAAGGGGGGGCAGCATGTTCCATAGCTCTCTTCTTGCTTCTTGTGTTATGAGCAACAGAATCTTGGTTTACATTACAATGCTCCTCCATCTGGTGATTCATAAAAGAGAAATCACCCTGTCTCTGAACATATGAGGCCTCCTTGGGATGATCTTCCTTGTGTGACTGCTTTACTATGGACTCCTGGACAGTTAGGGCCAAATAAGATTCTGCTTTCTGACATAGGCAGTAGGTATAAGAATAGTTACATGAGGGACAAAAATCTTGGTCTTGGGCCAAGTTATTTTGAGGGACTATAGCTCTGTTCTGATTTGAGCTTGAAGCAGAAGCATGACCATTCTACCTATTCTGATCAAAAGAGCTATTCCACTGATTAGGAGGCCTACCACCACTTGGAGCTTGATATTGCAATTGGGGAGGCTTGCCACCTTGGGCCTGCTGCCTTTCTAAGGCCACCACCTTGTTACTCATCTTTTGTATTAGAGAAAAACTATCCTCTAATCTCTTCCCTTGGTCCTTCAACTCCCTCCCCTGCTCTTGTAATTTTTTATCCAGGGTCTTCTCTCTTTTGTCTGTGCTCAGCACTAGACCTTGGAGCATTTCCTTGAGTTCATCTCTTCCGTTTGAGGATGTGGAAGCTTGGGGAACAGGAGTAAGGGCTTGTGACGTAGGAGTTGTAGGAAGAGGGGCTATCGCTGGTTGGTGGTTGGGAACATCAGGAAAGAAAGGCATAGGAGGCCTTAGGGCCAAATTTCCACCTTGTATTAGGATATTCTCAACCTTTATAGCTGTCTCATAAGCATTTGGTAATGTATCTCCTCCCATAGTTTGGATTGTGGTGGCAATGTCACTGTTGAAAGCTCTAAGGTAATGCAAGAAGGCATTACCAGGGGTAGGTTTCACTATAGTAGGTATTCTATCCCATGTCTTTTGGAATTTGTAATTAAAATCAGTCATACATTCATGGGGGGCTCTTTCTATTGTAGTCAGCTACTCTAGTAGTGACAAATGGTCACTCTTATCCTCAAAATGTTTGCATAATCCTGCTCCTAGTCCATCCCAATTAGTTATGGAACCATGAGCTAAGACTCTATACCACTGTAATGCTTTTCCTTTTAAAGATGAGGCTAGAAGTCTGACAGCAACATCATCTTCTATAATACCATGAATATTACAGACATTTGCTACTTCTTGGATATGCTCTAAAGGGGAAATAGAAGTTTCACCAGTAAAATCAGGTATGCTTTTTAGTGTAGATATTGGTATATCATTTGTTTGGGCTAACAATAGAGGACTTCCACCATTAAAGGTGGCAAAAGCATGAACTCGAGGGTGTGCCATATACGCAAGTGTTCTATTGACGAGTGCTGATGGTAGTCTAGGCTGAGTTCAGACAGTAGGAGGAGTAGAGATAGATCTTACAGGTATATTAATTGTTATTCCACCTCTAACTGGTGATAATGAAGCTCTAGCCCTCCTTCTAGGAATTGAAAGTGAGAGTTCTTGATATTGAAAATTACCTCTAGAAGATGCCCTTGTTTCAACCTTGGGCATGAATTTCTGCAACTTTGGCTTGAAACCAGATTTGTTGATGTTCAGAGTTGCCAAGTACTTGATGAATCAAGCCTCTTGAAGGCTTGAATACTGAAGCCAGCACTAATTCTTCAGCATTAATCTCAAAAACTCTTTCTTCTTTTAACACTAGTAGACATGAAATCTTTTGATATAAGTCCCACCGGGTGCGCCAAAAACTGTTGTCACTTAGGTTTGCACCCTTGTCCAAGGCCTAAGCATGAGAACAACCTAGTGAAACATGGAAACAACCTCCAAGCTATGGGACTTGAACTACGAGGTTGAGTCTCTGGAGAAGGCCGGCTTCCTCTTACTGTCAGGGCGCACCTATCTATTCTCAGAAGGGAAAGGGAGAAAGAGAGTGTTAAATCAAATCTACCTAGTCTAGTCTAAGGTGGTGATGCACCAAAACAGAGTGTTCAGACTCATTCCTGCCCATATATGCACTACAAAACTAGGGTAATATACAAAAGTCATACACGTCCAAACTTATATCGATCAATAGTCACATACAGATCAGAAAACCAACTGAATGACACCAGGAAAAGGAGATTTCACTTGTATATTATCCAATAGGCCAAAGATAGATACAGTATGCAGATCACTGATCTCAACAACACACCAATGGGAGGCAAAGTGATGCACATTCACACTGATGGCTGAAAGAGATGATACAGGATATTACATGGCTCGGAGACAAAGGGATTTTTACACTGCAAGTCAGCAAGCGGTAGCAGAGAAAATTAGGAAGTGTCGACCTCTAGAAAAGAATTACCAAATTGCCTTTATAGTTTAGCCATAACTGGGATTTTGCTTCTACATTTACTACTCAACCACTAGCATTAATCCCCATACTAAAAATTTGATCAAAGATCATACTTGAGCATGGTGCAGGTACAAGACAATCTGATATTCCTCTGAAAGAGAACCTCGAGAAGATAGAAATGGCACCATGAAAATCTCTCTGACCAAGTAGATGGATCGACAATGAGTGGAAAGTCCCTTCGTTACTTTAGCATTCATTCTAGAGTGGGTGGCATTGATCATAGAATCAGATTGTGGAAAAAATCACGAATTTTTTATCATTCTGAGTCGTGAGACAGCAAGGTCAAATGGGTCAACGAAGTTCCAACAACCAGCTGGGCCACACGGGCCAATCACTCCCCATCACTTTGTCACCTATGATCATCTTAATGCGTTTGACCATCATTTACTTGATTGGGCACTATGTCGCTATGGAGGACTTATCCTAAAATTCCATTAGCGCCATAGCACCCAGTGGTTAGATTTTAATTTATTAACTGTGCCAACCCCAAACTGTCATGTTTAACTGCGAAGTCTCCAACCTTAACCACAAGAAAAACTGCCAACCATCCCCTGAACTGTTAATACTTTCTGTGCCTCCTCTCTGGGCCCACGAGGACACATGTCCTCCAGTTGCTATGTCACCATTGTAAATAGCTCGCAACTTCCTCATAGCGCGATGGCGCCTATCGTGGATTTCCCTTTGATCGTGTGGCCTGTGTTTGATGCACTATCCTTAAGAACGTGGTGGGTCCCCTGGGCGCTATGTCGTTATGGAATTTTTTGCACAACTTCTTGATAGTGACATAACACCCACCATTGATTCAGTCTCATCTAACGATCAGAGACCTCGCTGTACTCTGTACATTCTTCCTTGGGACCTCTGAACTCATGATCCACCTGACAACCTGACCTGACGTGGCACCTAGGTGCTATGTTGCTATGCGAGAATCGAGGGGAACTTCTTATAGTGCCCACTATGAATTTCTCTTGTCTGATGTAGATGTGGCTCCAAGGTGTACTGAAAAATTTCCAGCTATGCTAACCGTGATGAAGCATAACCATCTGGGACCCGCCCTGCCTGAGGATCCTGCTGTGACCTTCACTTTTCGTTTAGGCGCCATGTCGCTAACAAAAAACCCACAGTTTTTTTGTTAGAGCCATAGCGCCTACCATCCTTGCTACCTTTCGTGGCCTGTGAAACACTGCTGGTGTTGACTGCACTAGCTACGTTGAAGATCCAGTGCCATCTCATGCCTGCATTCTGACCCAACACACGTGGCTATTTTTGATTCACCGTGGACCCTCTTTCCTGCGACTGGGCCCATTCGAATCGGTGCCACCTTAGTGATGCATCCGACAAGACCTGACTCCACTGACATGCGTCAATTGCATGTGAAGTCGCCATGGTAAAAATCTTGCAGCTTCACTAAGGTGACATGGTGCCTACCGTTGATCTTTTCTCATTTGATGGTCACAGATCTAACTTCTTGCGACCTTCCTTTTCTTGTGATTTGTCAGACCCGTGGATACATGGCATCTGTCTGTTGGTTTGTTGGTCATCCAACCCTAACTACTTCTGGCAGCATGAAATGCATCCCTACCAGGACACGTGGTGCGCGGGTGCTATGTCACTGATGCTAAAGTTCGAGCAGTTCCTGATGGCAAGATAGCGCCAGCCATAGATCTTTGCAGATCTGACGATCAGAGCGATGTCATACTTCACTTTCCATCTCTTCTAAAAATTACTAGGCCTGCGGTATGCCATGTTCTGACACATACACATGGCATCATCTGATTGGTTCGATGAACACCAATTGGCAAACCCGAGACTTGATCCACAGAACGTCCATGTGGCGGATGGGCGCTATGTCGGCATGATAAAATCTGCGCATCTCTGCCATAGCAAGATGGCACCATCTGTTGATGCAATCCAATCCAATGGTGGAGATCATAACTTTGATTGTGCTAACCGTACTGACAGAGACTCCAGCCCGGTTACACGCGGCTACTTCTAATTTGTCACTGCGATGCTAGGCTGACAAACTGTACATGCAGAGTACCGTTGGGACCCACCTGTCTGGTCATTCTTCGCCATGATGAACTTTTCCATTTAGGCGCTATGTTGCCATCAGAAAATGTGTTGGTTTTCTGTTGGCACCATGGTGCCTCGCCGGTCTTTGGATCTTCCGAATGCCAGACCGACCCTTGCAATGTGTTGCCAGGGCATCATCGTACTATCGTAAAATTCGTGCACTTTCTTTATAACATGATGGCACTTACCGTCGATCTGCCTAGATCTGATGGTAAGAAAATTCGCGGGTCAAGGCATTAAAGTAATAATTTTTTAGGCTAACCGTTGAACAAGCCACGGATTTGAATTTAAATCTTTGGCGGTAAAACCAGAGGTAACAGTGATCATTGTAAGCCTTAATAGGCTAACCTTATATTGTAGTACTAAAGCTTATGGGTATCATCCCCAACCCAATTTTACTTTCTATTTGGAAGGTTGATGGGTTACCATATTTTTTGTCAAAGACTAATGAATGTTTTAATGGTTTCAATTTTTCATGCATGAAATTAGATCAGAATACATACGAAGGATTAATTGGTGAATTAAGATTAAGTTTGATTGGTTATTGATTCATCCCTCCCCTCTTAGTAACCTAGCCTATATTATATTTCCAAAAATTGGTATTAGAGCTTTGTGGTTTTGAAAGAAGAAGTTTAACAACTTGAGCAAAGATCAAAGGCAATGGAAGTATTCAGACTTGATAATGCTATTGATAATGAAAAGCTAGATTTGGAATTGGCTATTAGACAACTTAAGAAAGAAAAGGAGCAACTCTCAATCCCTAAAAAGAAGAAAATATATTGTAGTATAGATGAATGAAAAACTCCGCATTGAAGAAATAATTGAAGATATCCATTTGGAAAGTAATTCAGATGAAGCTAATGAAGCAATCAAAGAACTATATTAGAAAAGAATTGTAAACTTCAAGAAGAACTAAGGAAGCTGAAAAGAGAACAAGAAATTTAGTCCATGAGATTGTGTGAAGTCATGAAAGAGAAAAAAATGATAAAATAAGAGATAGAAGGAAAGAAAAATGAAATTTAGCATTTATCTGTTCAACATGAAGACTTCATTGATCACCTTACTAATGCAAATGAAGAAATCATGAGTCTAAGATTAGAAAATGAAAGATTGCAAAAGGACCTAAACACTAAAAAGAAAACCAATGAGAGGATGATGAAATCTGAATCAGACATGAATCAGTTGAATGAACAAATCCAATACATACAGAAAGGAAAAGTAGGAATTAGATATATAGAAGAAGGTGAATCATCCAAGCAAGGAGCTCAAAAGAATCAAAGACCTACTAGAAATCACTACAATAAGTTAGGTCATACATCAAACAAATGTTGGAGTAATAATAAAGCTAAATTCAATGGAAAATGTTAAAATTATGATAAGCATGGTCATAAAGCTAATGAAAGCAAAGAGAAGCCTAAATTTGAAAAAAAATGTCACAAATGCAAGAAGCATTGACATAAATCTACTAAATCCAAAATTAAGATATTGAACCCAATAGAATAGATTGTAAAATCTATATTTGGTTGGGACTATAACACATGGTGTAGATGTCACTACTGTGGAGAGTTTGGACACATTGGAGTAAAATATGTGAAACATCACATGAGGACAAGAGACACCACTAGAAGATGTTTCATTTGTATAGAACTTGGACACCTTTCCAAGAGCTATATAAACATTGGAAGAATTGAAGATGAAAAGAAAGCCAAGGTAAAAAATATTAGAAAGTAGATGAGATAGAAATGGATTCCAAAATATTTTGAGAATGCAAGTGCAAGAAATGAAGATGTCACTTAAGAATTGGGTGACTCAAACATTTCTACTTGATCTCCCATAAGGAGAACTAGAACTAAGATTTTGAAGTAGACATCTTTAATCAGTTCCACTTAGCTAGAAGGAAAGATCCATATCAGCATTCAAGATGCAAAGGGATCATCAAGTGCCTAAGGAAATTTTAGACCTTACCAAGCTAGGTTAGGTTACAAGACCCTATCAAGCAAGGTTAGGAGTAACTAAGTCATTGTGTGGATAGCGAGTCATGGATGACTCTTCCAACCAATCAAATCAAACCAAGTGGAAGATAGTCTATCACAAAGAAAGTGATCGTACCAAGCATTTACGATGACTGAAAAATGAAATTTGTTAAAAAGGATGAAATCAAATTCATTTTTCACTGTGAAATTTTCAAAGACCTACATGCGAAGAGTGGTTTATAAAGATCTAAGTGATCTATGCATTTTTTTGTTGAAGTTTTCCATTTTTTCATAAACCCTACCAAGAATGGCATCCTCCAATAGAAAAGCCAAGAAGGAGTTCGAGATGTTGGTTCGAGGAGTTGAGTGGAAAGCACCATACTTCAAGTTGAGTCCGGAAATTATAGAAAAACTTGATCAAACTGGAGCTCAATCATAGATTCTACCAAAGGTACTACTAGTTAGTTATATTCCCTCACACTTTTGTTGTTCAATTCAAGACATTAGAACCCTAGAAATGGATGAAACTTTGGAAAAGTTGTGTCTAAATGGTGTGTTGAAACCCGAGCATCAACATTTGGAAACAAAGGGTTTAACCCACATTCCACACATGCCCTGAGAATTTTAGATAAAATGGATAAGGTTTATCCTTAGCCATGTACATAATAGGTAGCTATGGTTGGAGCAACTTATTCTCACAACAAATAAAATGATTCATCAAATCACAGGGCTCCCAATCTTGACCAAGGAAAAGACTACAAAAACCATAAATCAAGTAGAATTGGAAAAAAAAACTCTTTCCAAATGGGATGGTAGAGGTATGAAGATCAACTATGTAGCCAAGATGGAGCTGAAGTTTGGAATTCATGTAATAACACATAAAATATATAGCTCCAATTGTCTCAACAATGTATCATGTGAGGTAGTTGATCTGACTCTCAAGGTTGTGAAGAACAACATGTCATTTGATCTTGCCGAGCTAATGTTGAACCAATTCAACAAAAACATGGAGAGCATTAGAAATTTGAAGAATAAATCATTTAAGTTTGGTTGACTTTTAACGTATTTATTGTCCTTTGTATAAAATTTTTTCCTTTAAAAAGGTATAGTTGTATGGAAAAAAGATGTGCATGTACTATATTAGATCAATGAGTAAATAGTAGAGATGGGTGAAAACTATGTCACTATCATGGATAATTATTTTGATTCATTCAAAGGAAAGATGAATAATATATTCAAAATTCCCAAGAAACTTATAGAAAATTACAAGAATTATGTTTTTTTTATGGTAGACTATGACAAGGTATACACACAAGCAATCAAACCTAGAGTGGTGTGGATTAGGCCTCTAGGCTATAAGGTTAACATTGATGACACTAGGGACATCATTGAGGCATTTTTCAATGAACCTATGGATCCCAAAGCCACATGTTTTGGTACATATGATCAAGCCAAAGCTAGAATTGGACTAGAAATAAAGCCTCCTTAGGCTATCAACAAAGGAAATAAGAGGATAGAAAAATTGAGGCAAACTAGTTCTACTCTCCTATTGACAAAAAGTAAAGGAAATAATGTGATTGAAGATCATGCAGATGATGAGGCAGATGAAAAAAATGAGAAGAAGAAGAGCCAATCAAGAAGAAAGGTAAGGTTATCATAACCAAACCTACCAAGTCATCTACTATACTATTCAAAAGAAGAACATCTAGAAAGAAATTTAAATTAGGTGAAGAAGAAGAGGATGCGATTTTCAAATGACCTCCACCTACATTTTGAGAGAAATTGAAAGAGATTGATTCTTGAGCTAGCATGGCAAATTTTAAATCATTAAGATATGAGACAAGAAATGTGGAGGAGAAGAACCAAGTTAAAGATATGATTATGTCTAAGGTAGGTAAATGGAAATATTCACCTAATCAACTTGAACAAGAAAATTTCTAAAGAACTGATGGAAAGAATGAAGCCAAGATTAGAGCATGCCAAGAAAATTGCATAGGATATACATGAGCAAACTATAAGGCAACTCATGTTGAGTCTTAATGACAAAGAAATAAAAGAGTCAATGAAGCAAAATGAAGAAAAACTCACTTTGAAATTTAACACTTGCTTAACATTGATCAATGACATTGAACATGTAGTGAAGAATGCCACTAATACATGAAAGAATATCTTCAATCTTCATTAGAAGAGTGGTTTTTTTATTCATGTCAAAGATGATGATGAACAGGGCAATGATGATGAAGAATAAACAAATTATGATAATAAAGATGATGAGGACCAAGAACAAGAAGCCACTGAGGAGAATCTCCCCAAGATTTGGAGCATTGAGGAAACTGATCCTAAAAAGATTTCAACAATAGTTATGTCCTCATTTCCTCACTCTCCAAGAAAATATTTAAAGCTATGAAGCTCATAGAAATCTTCTGTTGAGTTAGTTGTGGCAAACAATGAAAATTCGAGCACTCAACCATCTCTACACCTATTCAGCTATGTACTTCATTGACAGAAGTGATTAGCACTTCATCTACCATGTAGTCAGTGCTTTCTCCTTTATCAATTCTGGCTACATAGCAACAAGGTATTTCTACAATTAGTTCAATATCTAATTTTTTTGCTAGTTATTTTATTTCCACTATTGTTTCTATTCATAGTATGCAAGTAGTTAGTACAAAAATAGTTGAGAGCAAGCCTCAACCAAGTATTAAGGTTTGTAGCAAAGGCAAAGATAAGGAAGAAGACATTGATCTTGATGATGATATAACTATCCCAAATTGGGATATCTCTAATCTAAATCCTAATCAAATGCATATAGTAGGTGAGCTTTTGCAGAAGAAAGCTAAGCAATAGAGGCTTAGAGAGGAAAGAAATAGAGAAAATAAGGTGCTAGAAGATGCAAAGAACATACTTGTAGATGTAGTCAACACCAAGGTTGATACTTCTCAACCCATTTTGGCCCAATTAGTAGAAGTTGTTTAGAAATTTAATGAAGATATTAATGGGCAAGAAAAATTTTTGCAAAGAGAAAAGAAGAAATTTGAAAATGAAGTATTGGAGCTAGTTGCATAGAAGATTGCACTATACCAAGTAGACTTGTCTATTATTCTCAGCTCATTAGAATTCTCTACCAACAATGTCATTTCTCTATTCTATAAACTATGTGACACATATATCTTTACTTAGGAAATCAAAGATAAACTCTCCAAGATAGATGAAGATCTAAAGGCAAGTGTACACCAGTTGTCTCTTGACCCAAGGTACAATTCTACTCATTACGCAAAGATCATATTTTTAACTGATATGCAAATATAATTACTAAGGGAAGAAGCTCAGATAAGGGCCACACTTGTACGTATACAAGGCATGATTCTTCCAAACATTGATACATTGTAAAAATACATTGCATATGCCAAAACTCTCATCCATGACAACAACTTCTCCATAGTTGATCACATGATGGAGTTATCAACAGAAGTTTAGATTGCATTGCATGCAAGCAAGGTGTTGTAAGAAAATTGGTACATGAAAATGTCACTAATTTTTAAAGAACATTCTAACTACTTGTTACATTTTGGCATAACCATGTAGCATACACCTTTTGCATTTATGTCAAAAAGGGGGAGAATATGTAAAAGGGAGAATATGTGATGATGCAATAAAAGGGGAGAAGATAAGAAGATGTAATATAAAGACATGAGACATATGTATATAACATATAACCTATGTTAAATATATATGAATGGAGGAGCATCATAATATTATACCTATACATGTATAATAAACATCTCTTACAAAAATAATTTTGAAAAATCTCAAAAATAGAGTATGATACTGAATTGAAGACATAGGATGGAGATTAATAATTGTTTTGAATTTTTTGAGAATTCAGTTATGTTTGATAAGTGTTTGTCACTAATTCTAAAGGGAGAGATTGCTGACATTACAATCAAGTTTTTTTATTAGTGACACACATACTACATTAGATGGTTGGTAGCTACTAAGCTTATCTTGTAGTTTACAGTGTTAACCAAGTAATTCAAACCCTACTGAGTTATACATTTTCTACCAAGTTCTAGGAACAATATTCAATTCACACTGAGTAGTATCTACCAAGTTGGTGATTATCAGTGTAAACCAAGTTTCATAATGGTTACTGGGTTTCTTAGTGAAAACCAAGCCCTCTAGTGTTTACCATGTTTATAGCTTCAGTAATCTAAATCTATTGTTGACCAAGCTACGCAGTGTCAACTAACTAATTCAGTTTATATGTTGAGTTTCATAGTGTTCACCAAGTCACCAATGCAGACTAAGTTTAGACTACTTGGAAGTGATTAGTATGAGCCAAGCTTCTACATCTACTAAGTGCATGATGATGCTCAGTGTTAACAATGGATTTTGAGTGACAAAACCCCACTAAGTTTGTCTTCAGAACTTGAGTACTTGTAGTTCGGCCAATTTTGTGTATTTTGGTGAAACTTATATTGTAGTTGACTTTGATGAATTGTAAATTGGATTGTTATATATGTAATGTATTGTATCATATCCAATGTATAAAAAAAGGAATGGAATAAAGTAGAAAGATATATATAAGAGTAGAAGTGTGAATTAATAAGGCTACAAGCAGTATAAGGAGTAGCAAAGATTTATTTATTAGAGCAAGTTGATCATTACACTCCAATGGAATCACATTCAACAAATCAAAGATCCAGATCATAGATCAGCCACTGGTTCATCCTAATAGATGGAATAGTTAGATCCTTTCACAAGGTAGACTTAACAATCTTTTGTAAATCTCTTTATGTGATGTCCCCATTTTGGCAAGTAATTTAAATAATAATAATAAATATTTTATATAAATTAATATTAACAAATAATATTAAAATAATAATATTATAATAATTATATCATGTCGTATTATAATAGAAATATGAATGAAATAATAAATAATGATATAGAAATACTATATTAGTAAAAGTATTATAATAATATTATTTATAAGTAATACTATTATAATCCTATAATACTTTATAATCATATTAGACTTATAAATTCAATATTATATTATAATCATATAATAATGTCATATTATGTATAACGTATTATAATATAATCAATGAATAAATAATAATATAATATAATGATATTATGATTACTAAGATATATTTCAATGTGACAATACTATATTAATAATGAATTATAATAATGTATAGTTGATATATTATTAAATTAATATATATTACAATATAATTATTAATATAATATATTAACTAAAGCTTATTAATATAATATAATTATTATTATGAAAAGATGTGTCTTTTACTATTAAAATGTATATATGCAAAATAGTAACTTTGAAAGGGTATCAGAGGGAATCAGATAGAAATTATCAAAACCATTCGGAGAAAATATGGTAGAAGAATTTATATAAAAGGGAAAGTTGTAAATAAATGATGGACCCCCAATTTGGGTTCATTACAAATGGTATCAGAGCACCGATTCTGCCATCCTGTGAAGAAAATTTGAAGACATGACATTAAGAATCCATAGAAAGGGTAACATAAATGTTTTGGGCTATGAAATTTATTTTAACAATCAATTTGAAAGAGAAAACATAGTAGCAATGGTATTCTAATAAGCCCCATTCAATAAATATGCTTAGAAAAATACATCAACCAAGTGATATAAGGATTGGGTGTCAAAATTATTTTTTTCTTCAGAATGAAGGTGCACCGAGTAAAAGTATCCAAAAGTACAGTGGACCCATCTTCAATAGTGGCCAAAGTAATTCAATGAAAATTATATTATATATGTCCATAGCACCTTGCTATTCTAAAATTTGCATAAATTTGTGATAGAAAACATTTGAAATTATTTATTACCAAAAACATCAGGACAAAGATTTACATCAAGAATTTGCAATGGTTTATAAATCATCAGGGGACTTCTCATCATCTATTTAGAAGAAAAATTAAGTGGAAATCCAATTTTATAATGTTTGATAAACATTAATGAAAGATAAAAGTTTGGGTATCTGTATGTTGCTGTGGTTATTATCAAGCTCATTGAGTTTTTTTTGGAAACAATTGCCCTATTAATACTTGAGCTTCTTCTAAGTTTGATGAAATAAATATTTTTGGAAAACATTTAAATATCAAACCTATGGGAGATTGAATAAATACCCTCATTACTGTGAAGTCCTCCACCATGATAATATAGTTTGTGGCATTAATTTTTGGCAAGCATGGGAATATTGGTATTGACAGTGAATTATTTGAGCAAAGACATGAATTCATTGCATTCAGAATACGATGTTGGGAGAACTCTCTTTTGCTAATCTGGAAGATATTTCCTTGGCATTGGGTGATAGATAGATGTTTCAAAGATATCTAGAGGCGCCATCTACTATACAACAATCTACGTGCTAGCCTTGAAGGAAGAACATTGCATCCATAATGAATAGTATATATTATTGGCATGAAATGACAACAGTTGCTGTGTCAATGAGAGTTGTGTGCAACAGTGATAGGTTGTGCTCAAATGACTCATATTTATAGTTTATTCTACCATATTTTTGCATATTCTATCCCAATATTTGAGGCAAAAAGTTTTTAAAGAGAAAAACTATGCCAACTAGATTGACTGGGCATAATAGAAGTGGACCCATGCATAGTGTGTGTCGTACATCCATGATAGGTTTAAATAAAGCACCCATGAACTTTGTTTCATAGTGTGTAGGCATATATGGTTCATATAGACTATTTTGCATAACACTTGATATAGAGGAATTAAATTACAGATGTCAACAAAAATATATTCCAGGAACCAAATGAAGTTCAGCGCAGGTGCCACAATTATTGAGTCTAAATACAATACCTAAAAGGTAAGTGCCTGCTTCATAAATATGAAAGCATTCAATATTCAGGAAACAAATTTGTGATTAAAAGGGTGTGGTGAACATCCATTACAATAGATAGCAATTATGATGGTAAATTGAATGTGAAGCCAATTAACAATGTCTTGAATATTACCAACTTAGAAAGTAATGATTGGATAGCAATGTTAATAATATGGAGGAGCTGACAATGGTTTACAATGATGTCAACACTTGAGAGACAACATATTAAATTTGAGAGAAGTATCATATTCAAAAAGATGGGAATCGATTAGACAATAATGTATTGAGCATCTCATCAAAATGAGTTAAATCCAATATTATAACACAGTCAGCACCACTATCTAAATTAGAGATATCCAATACAGTTCAAACTACGATTCGATGTAATGCCTGATTTAGAGTCATCAAAGGCAGCCAACATCTAATATTTTGAGAGAAGAAAGATAGCAATATTTTGATGTTAAATATGGTGAGACATCCAACACATTTCAAGAAATAAAATCCTCAAAAAAAATAAGGTATGGAACTTAGGTGATGATTATTACATGCTTTCAAACTGCTACTCCATTTCAGAAAGGTAAGGAGGTAACTTATATATCTTCTTCATATTTTGTTATCATATGAAAATGTTAACATAAAATATTGTTTTTAGTATCTTTTCTATTATTGACACATTTTTTATTTTGAAGAATATTGAATAATCAATCAATGATACTAGTTAAAAAGAAATGAAATTAGAATATATGAAAATGGAAAAAATATATATGAAAAATGAAAAAAAGAATGAAATATAAATATGTTGATTTAAAGAAAACATAGTAATTAGAATACATTTCAATTATAGTACAAAGAGTCTATCTCTCATCCAAATTACATAATCTTAGATAGGGAGTTGGTGGGGGGAAAGGTGGAGTAATTTTGAGCACTTGTCGGATATGCTTGGAGCTTGTTTCACACACCCTCTACACCATCATTCTACCATCAAGATGATCGTAACAAGGAGAGAGAAAGTTGTTTGTGTACTATAAGAAGAAATCTTTCAAATGAACTAAGTAAATTAAATTTAATACTCATCTTCTCATCCACATAATGATACCCTAAGGTAGGGAGTTGGTGGAGGGAGAGGTGGAGTAATTTTGAGCACTTGTCAGATACACTTGGAGCTTGTTTCACGTGCCCTCTGCATCGTAAATCTACCATCTTATGATGATCGTAATAAGGAAAGGGAGAAAGATTCCTTCCAAAGGATTATGTAAATAAGAAAAAGGAACCCTACCACTTCCTATGGAGTCTATAATCAGGAGAAAGCACCCTATTGTAGTGCTAGTTAAGGGAAAGATAGAAATGTGTCCTTTTCACAAGAACCTTTCTAGCCAAACAAGGAATCCACTAAGTAGACCACCTCGTCTGGATTCCTAACACCCACCACCGGGGCCAAGGGGACTGGGGTTCTGCTCTTGGGCTTAGTATGGAATTGGCTTGGATAAGCTAATTATTATTCAAATTTCTTTGAAGTTTATATATATTTATATACATGTACTGATTCTTATTTTGTGGTTGCAGGGTTCATAAGCCTAATGAAGAAGTATAGTCATTGTACATTCTTAATTTTAGGATCTAATCAAGGTTATGTATGATGTGTTTGCATCGTGTTTGCTCTGTGTCTTCATCTTTCTACATCATGTCTACTTCATGTTTTCATCTATCTACATTGTGTATGCTTTTTCTTTTCATTCATGTATATTTCATAAATCTCTCTTGTCTTTTGTATGCAAATATGTTTGTATCTATCATTTGTTTTCCTTAAGGACAAGCAAATTCGAAAGGGGAGGACTGTGATGTCCCCATTTTGGTAAGTAATTTAAATAATAGTAATAAATATTTTATATAAAGTAATATTAATAAATAATATTAAAATAATAATATTATGCTATAAGTAATATTATAACAATTATATTATGTCATATTATAATAGTAATATGAATGAAATAATAAATAATGATATAGCAATACTATATTAGTAAAAGTATTATAATAATATTATTTATAAGTAATACTATTATAATCCTATAATACTTTATAATCATATTAGACTTATAAATTCAATATTATGTTATAATCATATAATAATGTCATATTATGTATAACGTATTATAATATAATCAATGAAATAATAATAATATAATATAATGATATTATGATTACTAAGATATATTTCAATGTGACAATACTATATTAATAATGAATTATAATAATGTATAGTTGATATATTATTAAATAAATATATATTAAAATATAATTATTAATATAATGTATTAACTAAAGCTTATTAATATAAATATATTATTAATATAATATAATTATTATTATGAAAAGAGGTGTCTTTTACTATTAAAATATATATATATGTGGAATAGTAACTTTGAAAGGGTATCAGAAGGAATCAGATAGAAATTATCAAAACCATCTAGAGAAAATATGGAAGAAGAATTTATATAAAAGGGAAAGTTGTAAATAAATGATGGACCCCCAATTTGGGTTCATTACACTTTATCGAGTACATACTTCATTATATGTCTGTAAATCCTTCTGGAAGGTGGACCTAGTAGTCCTTATTGCTCCTAATAGGGTGAATCATCAGAAGTGATCAATGTAAGCCTTAACAAGCTAACTTTATACTACAGTACTAAAGCTTGTGGGTATCACCCCCACCCCAGTTTTACTTTCTGTTTGGATGGTTTTTAGGTTACCATACTATGTGTCAAAGTGTTATGCATGTTTTAATGCTTTCATTTTTCATGCATGCAGTTATATCAAAATACATCTGAAGGATTAATTGGTGAATTAAGAATAAGTTTTATTGGTTACTAATTCACCCCTCCCGTCTTAGTAACCTAGTCTATCTTATATTTCTGACAACTTGATAGCAATATGATTATTCTTTTTTTGAATCATAGGGTTCTTTTATTTATAGCACTTGTGTTGTCAAAATAGGTAACAACATAATTAGTTATCTCTTCCTTCATTCCTTTCAACAATTACTTGATCCATACACTATTTAAATAAATCACTATTTTTGCCACATGTTCAGCTTGAAATATTGACTAATAAAAATAGTTCTACTTCTTGCTTGTCCATGAGATTAGTTTTTTTCCTAGAAAGAAAGCTTCATTATTTGCACTCTTTTTGTCATCAAATTTGCCTACCCAATTAGTATCTGTGTACGCTTTAAGTTCAAACTTGTCATTCATCTTGTAATATAAGCCATATCTTATTTTATTTTTATATATCTCAATATGCTTTTCACTACCATCAAGTGATTCTCCTTAGGACTTGTAGAAAATTTGACAACAATCCCAACTGCCAACGCAATATCAGTTCCATTTGAACACCATATTGTAAATTTCTAATCCTTTGTGTATACAATGTCTAGTTCACATTAGTAGAATCATAATTCTTAGATATCTTATGTCCTATAGCCATAAGTGTTCAGATTGTTCTTGAATCTTCCATTCCAAAAGATTTTAGTATCTCATTGATATATTGTGATTGAGTAAGATAGATACCTTCATCTAATATACTTGTAAACCAACAAAGAATTTGATCTAACCAAACATAGAGATGATTTGTATAATGCATCATTTTCTCCAAATATTATATCATCAAAAAAAATTAAGGATAACAATATCTCATTGTCATCTCCAGTCTTCAAGTATGGATTGTTCTTATCAGTAGTTCTTACAAATCCAATCTTTATCAAATAATTGTGAAACCTTTCATACCATGTTATAGGGGCTTATTTGAAAGAATATAGAGCTTTATTTGAAATCCTTCTAGTTTTTCTATGTAAACCTCTTGTTCCAATATTCAATTCAAAAATTCAGATTTTACATCCATTTGGTATACATTAAATTCTTTGTAAGAAAAATATGTAAGTAATGTTCTAACTCCTTCCAATCTTGCAATCGGGGAAAATTTTTCTCCATAGTCAACTCTTTCTTATGCATATCATTCACATACAAGTCTAGCCTTGTTCTTGAATACCCAATTAGTTCCAATAACATTTTTTTCCTTAGGTCTAGGTACCAGTGTCTTGGTTTTGTTCTTCTCTATGCGTTAAATTTCTTCATTCATTGCTTGAATCAAATCTTCATTATCCAAAGAACATTTTAATCATTTAGGCTCAATCTCATAAAGTAAATATGTACCACTTCTAAGTATTTTCCTTTTTATAAATTTAGATATTTTGTTACTAGTTATTTTCTTAGGTGCATGGTGTCTTCTCACATACTTTTCTAGTGTAGGTCCTTTTCTTCTTTGTTCGTAAACAAGTTCATCTTGAAAAATTGTTTTGAGTTTATTTTGTATATCTTCTATAGGTTCTACTTTCTCGGCATTGTCTTCCTCATGTTCAACATCTATTTCATGTCTAGACATGATTTTGCTAACACTTTACACCTACAATCTATTTCTCAATAGCCTACTACTGCAACTTGACATTCATAGTTAATTGTTTCTTGGCATCTTTGTTCTTTGGTTAGTTAAGGTGAAGGGAATGCCTTTATTAACTTGTATGAATATTTTTGAGTCTTCAATTTCTATCTTGAATTCAACTTCATTCTTTTCTACATATTCATCAACTTTCACATTTGCACTTTCCACAACTTTGTTAGTGTTACGACTCAAACACTTATAAGAATTTCTCTTAAATGAATATCCTAGGAATATGCCTTCATTATTTTTATCATCAGGTGCATATTTGAAATACTTCACATCAGGTGCATATCCATACCATAGCTCAAAGCATGTAACATTTGTACCTTGCTTGACTTGTACTTGGTCCAAAGTATAGACTAATATACTTACTTCTCTCTAGTATTTTTGTCACACATTCTTCTCCATCATTAGTATCCTTGCATAATCAATGTTTGATCTATTCCTTCTTTCAACTTTTCCATTTTGGGGAGGGGTCCTAGGTGCTAACATCTACCTTTTGATTCCTCTTGTTAGCTTGATTTTTCAACAAGTAGAAATCCTTAAAATTCATTGTGAAAGTCTAGTTTTATCCTATATAAAAAATTAGGTTTTGAATTTATCATGACTAGTTGTACCCTAGATACTCCTTAATTTTCAATTGCCCTTATCCTATGCATGCCCTAGTTTCTTCAAAATTGTTAATTAACCACACCTTGGTTAAGGCAAGAATTTTTAAGAAAAACCTTATATTTTTTTTTAATTGTTTTAAAATGGCTCTTCTATCCTTTTAATTCTCTTCTTCTAAGGTTTTTCTATGATTATTTAAAATATTTTGCAAAGTATCATTTTACCCTAGCCCATGACTTCTTTTAACCTGGGACTTGATTTTGGATTCCTCTTGTTTTACACTAGTGACCTATTGAGTCCAATTAATAATGTTATTGTTGGAATTAAAATAGGAAAGGTAAACTTCTAAAAGGGGTGGTGGGGGTGGTGAATCAGAAGTTAAAACTTGAACCCATAAAACTTTCACCATGTATCAATCTTATGCATTCAATAGATAAATTGAAATAACATGTAAATCACATACATCTAAATCATGTAAACATGTAAGCAATCACACACATAACACTAGATATGATTGCCTAGAATCCCTCCAAGTGAGAAGGTAAAACTAGGGTGGGGATGACAACCATAAATCTTCACTACTATAGTTATAAAGTGTATCCAATTAAGGTTATAATGTTTTGATCATGAATCATGATCTACCTTGTGAAAGGTCTGCCCTATTAGAGGTTTACAAAGAGTGTTAGGTCTCAAGTTGTTAGAGGATTTCAAGACCCTATTAGAAGTGTGCCTTGTTAGGGGACTTCAACTTACAACTAAGTAAGCACCTTGTTAAAGGATTTCATATAGCTTGCTAGGGCTACTTTTTTAAGAGATTTGACTGAAATCACCTATTAGAATGTCTCAGCATAGATCCTATAATTGACACTTGCTTGCCTGAGAATAGATCACCTCTAAACATTTATCTTCTTGATCATTCTCAATCAGATGTCACAATGTTGTATCTTTCTCTTTATCTTTTATTCTTCTCTATCTGATTCTACAATTCACTCTTTCTTCATAATTTATAGGTCTCCATGAATGCTTTATTTGTGCATGAAAACTTCTTTATAATCTCCTTCAATCCCTTACAAAATCATTATTCTCACATTGATAGTTTAGAGTTCTTTCCTCCTTAAGAAGACTAGGAGACTTAGGGTTAGGTATGAATCTATGGCTAGGATTCATCCATACTACCACTTAAACCTTCCCATTTTCTAATTGGCTGCATGTAATTGAATAGGGAATCCAAATAAAGATTTTTCCTTATCTCCAGAAGATTGTAATCTAACCTTAAGTTAGCTCAAAAATAGTTTACATAGTTGTTTTTTCCATTACAAAAAAAAATGTCCAAACTATTTCCCTTGGCATTATGAAGTCTCTAATGCTCAGCATGCACTGATCTTTATACTGTGACTTGACACCTATACTACTTGACATCCACTATTTACTCAGCTCGTGAATAACTCAACATGGTCTATGTACTCAGCACTTGATTGACTTGGCACATGAGTGGCTCAACACTCATTGTAACTTAGCATATTCTAATATTTACATGTTGTGCTCTGCATGTATTAGTAGTTTGGCATGAACTAAGTAAACAATTTAACTGTGTTGTCACTCACTTGTCAAAACCAATCTAAAATCAAAAATCTCCCCCTTTGACATAAGTGTCAAAAACACTTGAATATATATTATCAACCTTAATCTTGTTGAACATAACATATCCATGACTTGGATTATATACAAAAATTTATAATTTCAAAATTTTGCAATATCTTATATACCTCAAAATTTGATGATCTCACCTGAGTTAATATGTCTATTATGTATCTAAAATCTATGCTCCTCTCTAAGTAAATGTGTCTTTCTTGATACTCTTTGACTTCAATGCACTAATACTCGTTCATGCTCTCCCTTAGTTGATATCTCTTCATAATATGTCTTCCCCAATGATGTAATTCCCCCATATTCTCTATCTCCCTCTTTTTTATCTACTCCTTTTCTTTATTCTTTTATTCTCCCCCATATTATCTATCTACCCCTTTTTGACACTTATGTCAAATGGGCTATACACTTATAGTGTATTTTCCTAGAAAAGATTTATGGATGTCCATTATCATCTTGATGGTTGCATCTTAGTTATCATAGGAAACATCCAATGACTTGATTTGGATTGCCAACTTGGTAGCAAGGTGCACTAGGCCATCTAAAGTAGAAAGATTGGGGTCTTTCTTCAATAGAGTCTCGACATAGCCTAGCTCCTTGTGTAATATATCCATGTGTGGGGTAAGAGATGCCTATATGCATGTCAATTTGGCTATTATGTTAGCCTCTTCTACTATCAATACAACTAATTGACTTTGTGTCTAAAGCAATGTCCTAAAATGCTTCACACTCTAAGCTAGATTTGTAGGTAGGCTAGTACCTAATGTAGTAATCCTACATTGTAGACTCAAAATGCAACTTTTTTCCTATTGAGTGAAGAGTTTAGGATCACATATTTTTGTATAGAATGAGAATATATTCTCAAGTACCTTCTCTACCTCTTTAACCTTAGTTTCCAATGCAACTTGATTTAGTGCTATCTCACTAGGTATTTTCTCATTCACCTTATTTTGAAACTTCTTTTATGAACATTCTAAAAGTTTTGCATTTGTATTAAGGTCATCATTACTGACCTTCTCCATTATATCTATTAGTTGTTCTATTAGTACCTTGGTCTCTTTAGGAGTTGGCAAACTAAATGCATCTAGAAAGATGTCCTTAATATGTTGAAGTTCTTGCTTCCGCCTATGTTCTCTCCTAAGCATTTCTTGATGCTTTTTCATTTCTAAGGCTTGCTGTAATATACATATTTGTTGCAATGTCATAGTATCATATTCATACTTTGGAATAATAATTTATTCATCAAGATTTATATCTCCATAATGTATTACCTTTTCAACTTTTGATGAGCTAGGACTTGGCATTGAGATTTGCAAAGGAATGGCTTCTATTCCCAACTTTTGAAGAGTCTATGTAGAAGGAGTGCTAGATGCTCGTAAGGCTACTAGTGCATGGATAGTTTCATGTTCCTTCAGCTTTGGTGTATGCTCACTCTCTTCAAGATTTCCTTAGTCTATCACTATGACTTGGCTAGTAGCTTGTTCCTATGCTATAGGTAAAGATGAATCTATCTTTCCTTATTCTTGTTTTCCTATGGTAGTTTCTTTCTCTTCTACTTTCTTCTCAATAGTATCAACTTTAACAATTGCATCAACCTTAGTAAATGTATCTTTTTTTATTAGAAGCAAAGGTTGTGCATTCATAATTGAAGGGCTGACAAAAGGTGGTTCTTGTGGAGTCACCTTTTCCCTTATGACATTAGTTACTACCTTTTGCAATTCTTCTACACTAACCAAAACTAGATTTTTACAAACTTCAGCTTGGAGTGTAGATTGGTCTAGTATTTTCTTCAAGTCTTCTAGAGTAAGTGGATTGATGTTTTGACTTGATGGATCAGGAACATCCTTTACAATTAGAGTTTTAGTAGTCACACTTGTATCAGTAGGAGGACTGACACTTGGCAATTGTGTCTCATGCACACTTTGTTCTTCTTGCTGCTTAGGCTTAGCTATTTCCTTGTCATCTTCTTGCATTTCTATCTCTCCTCCAACTATATTGTCTTTTTCATCATCTTCTTTATCATCATCTTTAACCTCTGAAGGATCAATTTATCCTTCCTTCACTATGGTTAACCCATAAATGAGTTTCCATATTTATGTTGACTTATTAACCACATCCTCAATATTATTTTGAAGAATGCTAAATGCTCTATATCTAGGTGTGAACCTAACTACATATTTCTTCATAGGTTTATCAATCTATCCCTTAGTCAACTCAAGCATTACTTGGGCTAGTTATGTCTCCCTAATTTTTCTTTCCAGATGTAGACAATAATGTCACATTTTCTCAACTATGTCATATAGACTCTTAGGTATAGATTTGGAAAATTCTAGTGGAGTAGTCTTAAACTTTGACATCATGGAATATAATGCCTCTTCCACTTGGTTTTTCTCTACTTTACCCAATTTGTCAAAATCTATATGTGAAAACCCTAACATGTTTGCATTATTCTTAACATTTTCACATAAGTTCTCAAGATTTAAGAGAGGATTGTGACTCACCAATTTGAATTGGTTGTTGTCATTTGATTTAGTCTTCTCTTCATCAAAATTTGGCTATGCCACATACTTCCTTCTCTATTTCTTTTTCTCTTGGCCTACTTGATTTGTTATCTTTGTCTTTTCCTTGGCCTTTTTTGTTGTATTAGGTGTAATTGTTCTAGTGGTAGGAGCACTGAGCTTGGCTGGACTAGGTTTGACAATTTTCTTTGCCCTTGCCAGTGGTTATGCTTTAGCCTTCCTTTTCTTTGCCTCAGAAGTAGTAGGTTCTTCCTTAGCTTCTTCTCCCTTGGAACCTTCTATCTCCTCCTTTTCCTTATCTTCTCTCATGCCTTGGGTCAATGCTAGAGGTGTTTGTGTTTGTGTTTCTTCTTCCTCTTCATCCTCTTCTTCTTCTTAGGCACCCTCTTCAAATTTGGCTTTAAGCTTCTTCATTATCTTGTCTTTCTTATTAATAACTGATGCAATTTTGAATTCCATGGTACCCTTTGACTTTACAATTTCATAATTTCCAAAAAAATTTGTAGACTTATCTACTTCCTCTGCTAGTAGAGTTGTCATGGCTACTGACACTTCATCAACATTAATCTCATACCCTAAGGGTCTTAACCATCTTACCCTTGGTGTGGTAGCTTGTACAAAATTATCGTTAGCATCAACAAGATAAAATATATCATTATAATCTTTCTTAACTAAATAAATTGGTATCCTCATTCTTTCCTTCATTGATTTCTTGAAATCTTCAAAGTAACTAGTCATCAATGACTCAAAACTCTCACCTAGCTACTTAATGTATTCATTGATCTACACTACAACTATTCTGTTGGTCTTCCATCCTATAGCACCAAATGAGGGGAATGTGTTTTGTACATAAAAGAATATACAAACCAACGTGGAACCAAATTTGCACTATGCACTCTTGGTTTTCTTGATTGCTCCAAGATTCTCCATTAGTTGTTGCAATTGTAGCTCTACTAGATCATATGTATGATCTTTCATTAAAATCTTGTAGCCAACATCCACAACTATATAGGGTACACTATTCAATTTGCTAGATTGATAGAATTTATGTGAGATTACCCTTACAACAATGTCTAGCAATGGATCAATAATTGTATCTATAGGCATGCCTCTCTTATTCCATTTTTCTCTAGTGTTCTTCTCAATTACTTCCTTAGAATCACTTCTAAGTGTCTTTGGCTAATCTAGAGTTGGGTAACTAGTAACCCTATGAATTATCCTCTTCGATATCTTGATAGGTCCTCCCTCTATCCATAAAAAACCATCATGAATTTGACTTAGCATAATTCATATCCACTTAGTTTTGAATACATTAGAAAAATCTAGTGCTCATGTTAAACCCTTTCTCTCAACAATATTGAATTCTTCTTTTAAAACATCATTTTTACACAATCTATTCTATGCATCCCTAATCTCTAGGTCTCCAATGTTACCAATCTTGAAATTATAAAATATCCTCACATCTTGCACCATTATCACATTTGGTGGATCATTGATAGTTCACCAAAAGGATCTTGTTTATAGCCAATGTTAGGAATGACTTTAAATATGGGTTTCTTAACTTCATTACTGACAATCTAAACATTTAAAACTTCATTCCCTTCAACATTTTCTAAACTGGATACCATTTCGTCAAAATTGGGTTTATGAAAATTGAAACTGTGTAGCTCGACTCTTGATAAATACCATGTGAAATATAATGAGTTGGTGTGAGATTATTGCTAAAATCTCTACAAATGCTTTTAATGGGTTTCTAAATTTCATTCTACTCTGCTCACTCTTTCTCGAATTTGAAATGATGAATAATGAGTAAAAATTGATCATATACCCTTTGAAAACCTTGCATTTAATGTTGAGTGCTTACATAGTTGTAAGCTCAACATTAACCAATTTAAAGTTCACTCGACAGCTACTACAAACTCAACATCAACTAGCATTCCACTCGACATACATAGGGAACATTTCATGCCCAACAACAACATGAAAAACTTTAAGATTTAACTTGAATTTTAAACAACATCTTGCATCTTTACTCATGCTAATGTAGAATTTTTAGTACTATCTCCTTTTGGAACTGATGTATGATATAACCCTTGAATATCAATCTCTCATACCTCTTGATTGCCTAGTTCGATGAGGTGTGATCACCTAACCCTGACCCATTAGCTGAAGTGATTCCTTCTCCATTTGATGTTTTGCAATCATCTTTATTTTTCCATGTCTTTTTCATCTCATCTATGATGTGTTCAACATCTTCCTTGCCTTTAAATTTATCGAATTCACAACTTGGTGCCTTTGACCTAGTTAGACAATATTTACTGATATGACCAGTCTTCAAACAATTAAAACATATAGTTTGACTCAACCACATTTTGTAGTTAACACTGAAGTGTATCCTAATACAATTCTCAGGAACATGTCCATATTCTTAACAATAATGACAACTGTATCTTGTATTATAATCCCAACAATAAAATTTGTCATTGTTCCTTACCTTTTTTTTCTTGTTTGATGACCACATGGATTTGGATCCGCATTCAAAAGCTCTATGTCCATATTTCTAACAGTTGTAGCAATAACCTTCAAATATTTGTGTGTTTATGTTCCTAGTTCTACATTCATCTTCCTGATGACCTTACTTGTTGCACTTGTTAAAATGAACCATGTTCTTAGGCTTAGTATTCTAATTTTCATTCTTACTTCTACACACATCAATAGTATGTTCTTTCCTATCACAATTATGACAAGTAGGTTTGGAGTTCTTACCTTTGTTGTTCTTTTATTTAGCACTTTTGGATGACTGTCCTTCTTCGATGCTTGTATATTCTAGTCCAGATGTATCATTATTGGATCTAGGGGATCTTAGTAATTGCTCAAAGTATTTTATGGCTTCATTTGATTTGTTGAAACTTTCAAAAAAATCATTTTCTCTCCTTAGCTCATTTTGTAGTTGTTCATTCTACAACTTCAATGTAGTTATCTCAATGTCTTTGACATTCAGTTCATAGTTGGCATTCATCATTTGACTCAGAGTATCCAATTGCATTTTGGGAATCTTGATTAGTTTTATTGACTTCTCTTCCAATCTATTGGCCAAAACTCTTGTCTTCTTCAATCATGGCTTAGTCTTCCATGGCTTTCTTATTTTGTTCAACCACTTCACATACCAATATGGCTTGTGATTATTGCTCTATTTTGAGATTTCTTATTTCCCCATCTTGGATTTTGTTCTTTCCATTAGATCTACAACTACTACATCAAATTCATTTGATTCTCCATCTACAAATAGCTTATTAGTGTCTATTTCTTTGTATTGTGTGTCATTCTCTGCAATATAATTTTTTTCCCTTCTCTTCAAGGAACTCTTTGAAGCTTCTCTTGCTTCATTCATTTGATGTAGTATAAGATGTATTTCAATCTCTTGGTTCTCAATAGTCTTTCCCAACTTGTAGACTTCCATTTAAAGATCTTTCCTCAAAGCTACAAAGCTTCTCTTTCAGACAACAAGGCTCTAAAACCAATTGTTGAAATTACAATAGGAAAGGTAAACTTCTAAGGGGGGGAGGGGGGGGGGAGGGCAGTGGGGGGGAATCAATAGTTAAAACTTGAACTCATAAAACTTTCACCACACATCCATCTCATGCATTAAATAGATAAACTGAAATAACATGCAAAGCACATACATCTAAATCATGTAGCCATATAAGAAATCACACACATAACACTAGATATGATGACCCAAAAACCCTCCAAGTGAGAAGATAAAATTGGGGTGGGGATGACACTTGTAAATCTTCACTACTATAGTTGTAAAATGTATCTAATTAAGGTTACAATATTTTGATCATGAATCTTGATTGACCCTGTAAAAGGTTTTCCTTGTTAGAGCTTACAAAGACTATTAGGTCTCACCTTGTTAGAGGATTTCAACACCATCTTACAAGTGTGCCTTGTTATAGAACTTCAACTTACAACTAAGAAAGCACTTTGTTAAAGGATTTCATACAGCTTTCTATGACTACTCTATTAAGAGATTTGAGTGAAATCACCTCTTAGAATGTCTCAGCATAGATCCTATGATTGGAACTTGCTTGCCTAATAATAGATCACCTCTAAACACTTATCTTCTTGATCTTTCTTGACAAGATGTCTCAATGTTGTATCCTTCTCTCTATCCTCTATTCTTCTCTAACTAATTCTACAATTTACTCTTTCTTCATGACTTCTAAGTCTCCATGAAGCTCTATTTGGACATGCAACCTTCTCTATATTCTCCTTCAATCCCTTACACACTCATTATCCTCACATTAATAGTTTAGGGTTTCTTCCTCCTTAAGAAGACTAGGAGACTTAGGGTTAGGTATGAATCTATGACTAAGATTCATCTAGTTTGCTACTTAAACCTTCCCATTTTCTAATTGGCTACATGTAATTGCACAGGGAATCCAAATAAAGATTCGTCCTTATGTCAAAAAGATCATAATCAACCTTAAGTCAGCTCAAAAATGGTTTGTAGAGTTGTTTGTGCCATTAAAAACAAATATTTGTAGACTATTTCACTTGATATTATGAAGTCTTTGATGCTCAACATGTACTAATTTTGTACTATGACTTGACACCTGTACTACTCAATATATACTATTTACTTGGCTCCAAAATCAATCGGCATTGTCTATCTGCTCAGTACTTGAGTGTCTTAGCACATTAATGGCTTAGGACTCATTATAACTCAACATGGTCTAATATTTACATGTTGTTCTTGACATGTATTACTACTTTGTCATGAACTAAATGAATGGTTTAAGTGTGTTGACACTCACTTGTCAAAACCAATCTAAGATCAATAGTTATAATGATAACCCTTGATCTTCCCCTAGATCAAGGGTTGTCATTATGTTTCCATGGATCATTTTGTGGTTCTTACTCAAGGAAACATAATGAAAATGTGACACCTAGAAATGATGCCTAGCTATATGTTTAAATTCTTTAGAAATCATCATCTCCATAGATCAAGTTAGAGATTTGTGGTTGTCACTATGTCACTAATGAAAGTTGCAACATGTTTAACCATAGCAACATAGAGACACTTTGACACATGGAATAGGTGGGACCCTTTTTTGTTTGAGCTAAATACAATATTAAAAGAAGATAAAATGATTCATTGATCTAAGTCACGGGTAAAAGCACAAACCTGTGTCACCTTTTATGAAGAAATGTGATATCAAAATGTGACAGTTCAACATTAATGACAAAAATAATGGTAGTTTTATTTAGAATTTGAAAATGATGTAAATTGATGAAATGTGTAGAATTGGATGAAATTTATCCCTATCATTTTTTTTTTTAAAAATGAGTAAGAATTTATTCATTTCTTTTATTTTGAAGTCCCATTTTTTAATTATAAAAAATATAGGGTGTAGTTCCCATCAAAAAAAAAAAGAAAATCATCTGTTTTTATTTTGATTTGAAAATATCTTATAGATGACACCTATATCTAGTACAAAAAAAAAGAAATAATTATTTTTTATCTATATTTTCTTTGTTATAAGTACTCAAGCTCAACCTTTTTAGAAGCCAATAGTTTTTTGTTCCCGTCAAAACTTCCCAATCAAATCTACACCTTCTTGATAAAAAATTACATATTCATGAAGAGGACTCTCTCCTCTAGAGATAAATATAATTTTTTTTATTTTTTTGGTATTATTTACTATTTTTTTCCCTTTTTTAAGTGAGCATCTTTTGAAATGTTGAAATATCGACTTATAATATTTTGAAATTCTAACATATTATAACTAATCAAAACACTAAAAAATTTATATAATGATGATATTGAATCTAAGATCTATAAAAGGGTATTTTTATTTTTTGAATAAAATTGAGTTTTGATAGAGAAATTAAATTTGACCAAAACAAGTTTTGATATCACAAACGATGACACAGATCTGTGCTTTTACCCTGACATCTATGGCTATCGTTGTGTCACTATAGAAATATATAAGTTTTTTAAACATAGCGACATAATGACATGGTGACATGTGTCCCCATGGGCTGGTGTAGTTTGCATGGTAGACCTTTTCCCAATCATCAAATGAGAAAGTATTTGAGGGTTGTCTCTATATTGCTATCCTACGATGCAAGGTTTTTATGCATAGCAATATAAAAATTATGTGACATGTGGAATGTATGGCCCACTTTGAGGTAAGTTGAGTATTCCTTTATGAATTGTTAGATCTAAGTTAAATTTTAGGTTGTCATTATGTCACCAAAGAAAGTTGCAAGATATTTGAACATAGTGAAATAATGATAGTGCAACACATCTCCCATACCTTATAACCTTTACATGAAGGATTTTGAAAAAGAAAATGGATTCGATATGTTGAGATATTGGTTTGACTACTAGATCAAGGAATTGAAAAATAAATCAACATGCAAATGAAGTTTTGTTTGTCAGATTTTTGTGAATCAATGACCCTTTTTCAAAATTTTAAACATGAAACTCTTCTCTCTATAAAATAAATATGAGAATTAATGGCCTCTCATGTGAATTGATATGAAAATTATAATGAAAAATTTAATGATTTCATTTTGAAAATTGATTGTTAAAGAATTGGAGCATACTGTCTACTAATTTTTTTCCTATGTTAAGCCAAATTGCAAGTTTATGCAACAATAATCTACTACAAATAACTAGATAAACATTTTTTGAGACAAGTAAGTAATTTTTTATCCTCAAAAAAAATTTGGGTTTCTTCTCCTTGTTATTTACTATGCCTCCAAAGAAGGGTTTCTCAAGGAAATGTGATTACATGCATATAAATGTTCATTATGATTTCCTAGAGTAGTTGAGTGAGTCTACTAATAAAACCATGCAAATGAAGAAATTGGTCCCTATAAATCCAATGTTAATGGTAGTTGAGGTTTTGTATGATAGAGGTATCTAGACTCGAGATACCACAACATGTAAAACTAGATTACAACTTTTCAAGAAATGGATTTCAGAAAGGAAACTATTTTCCTCTCATGAAAACATTTGGAATTTTGGCTTATAAAAGTTTGTTGTTCCAAGAGTGTTTATTGACTCATACCTACTTAGCTCTATAGCCCAAATGTATGACCCAATAACCCAAATTTTAAGGAGAATAAATGGGGAATTCCTAGTGAAAATAACACCTAAGGAAATTCAAGAATATTTTGGAATGGATCCTACCTCAAAATATCATGAAGTTATTAATTTTTAGGGTTTAGAGAAGGAGTATCTACATTAGAAAGATAAAATTAGGTAGGGAACATTGATAGGACATCTAGCTACATTTGAAAATTTGACATTAGTGACAACTTCTACCTAGGAGCCTTTCAAGAAACAATTCTTCAATTCTTGTGCCATAGATATACATGTCTTTGTGTAAGGTTTTTGGTGAGGATGAGAAGGATTTTATGCCAATCAAACATATGTATCTGATGGAGTAGATTTCATATTTTAGAGTTAGTGTTATTTTTTATTTTTTATCATTCTTGGCTGACAAAATCCATGTGGGATTGATTGGGATTGGTAAGGGGAAGATAGGGAAAACATTTGGTCTTTATTCTATGTTGATTCATATGTTTATTTTCAAGGGATTTCCATATTTTGAGAAAGAGGTGGAATTAAGAAGAGAACATGAGGGAGATCCTCTACTAGTCTAGTTATGGAGCATAGATATGACCTAGGATGTAGGGGAAGCATGTTTTGTAAGGTTTGATAGGTATTTTGCATCTAGGTTGCAGATTCTTTTGTCAAATGATAATCCAAGAATTCCTAAGCTTCTTTTAGATTTCATAAGACCTATATACTCCCACAAAAATTTGAAAGTCTCCCATAATTAGGTAGATATCATCCCATATCTAGTGTCTATTGTATTTAGGGTATATGGATTTCAAGGGACCCCACATGTGCTACCTTACAAAGTACCTTTTAAGGTAGGCTTAGAATTTTTTTTATGGAAAATAGGTTAATTGGAGGGAATAGATTTAACTATTAGATCAAGAGGTTCCATCTTTCCAATCTACATGGTTGCACACCACTTTGTAATAAAAAAGGGTGACTAATTTTTTCTATCTAAAATTTTGAACGCTCACAAAATGGTTACTTCTCATGCTAGGTTCAATGATAGTGAGGGATTTTTTGAAATCTTTAGACAAAGAGAAAAGGCCAAGGCTCATAAACATGACTTTTATTATCCTAAAGATATTATCATAAATGAACTTTTCTTGTAGGAGAAAAAGATGTAAAAGGAGAAGAGATTTTATTTTAGGGTGCTAGAATTTATTAACTATTTTGAAAAGGAATATAGCCCAGAAAAAGATACCAAAACATTACCTGATAAAGTAAATAAGCTAATAACAATATTTGCAAAGATTATAGACACCATGAATTAGAAGAAAGCCCCCCTTATCAACACTTATCATGATAGGGAAAGGGAGCTAATGAAGAGGTTATCATTTACTCCTACTATAAGTTTAGGTCTATTGTTCATTCAAGAGAAAATTGGCTATAGTATGGTTAGGGTGTAGGAACAAGGTAATGCCAAGGGGAAAGAGAAACTTGAATCAAGCATTAGTGTTTTTCCAAAAATACCCCAACTTGAAGAAAAGGCCATCAGAGCCAATTTCTAGGAGGAAGAAGATAGATTGAAAGGATGTAGTTTAGGAAGAAATGTATACTCCTTCTCAGTTTCCTATTTGTGTAGGAGAGGAACAACTCACTGTGGAGAAGATGGAGCAACTTGGGAACCAAGGTGGAGTTTTCATTACTACCATAGAGCTAGAGGAAGGAAATTTGAGAGAACCCCCTATGCCTAGCCTTGAATTAATTGTGGCTGATTTTGAAGGGAAGGAGCTAGATCCTATAATTGAATAGGCTAGCCATGAATTTCTTTCTGATGATAACTTCATAAAATCAAGAGCCTTTTATCAGTTTGCATGGAGGATAAACATTGAAAATTTTGAGGAGACATGCACTAAAAGGAAAGAAGAAAAACTTGCTAAAGAAGAATCTATTATGAAAAATGGAATGAAAGAAGAAATGTGCCACTTCTCCCAAATTGGGATACTACACATGGAATGGTTTTTAATGTTGTTAAAAAGGAGATGAGTATTGAGGAAAAAAACCATAAAGAACTTAGCAGTGTAATATATAGTGAGGACCATGTTGCTTTGGTTATTTGGTCTTTGAAAAGAGGATCTAGGACTCATTCTTCTGAGCCTAGTGACTCTTAATCAATGGGTAACCTAATTGTTAAAATTGGAGGGCACACCAAATTGGGAAGCAACTAAATTGAATGTTGGAATATAAAACCTCACTTTGGCAACTATGAGAAGAGAAAAAAAATTATACAATCGTTATAGGTGAAGTATAAACAATTCTTGGTAGCCTACAATGAGGAAATCCAAAAGAGACATAGACTTGAAAATAAAATTGCAAGATATAAAGGGTAACATGTAAGAATATCAAAAGTTTGGTAGTCATCCCAAAAATTACTTGCCTCATCACCTGCTCCTCCACCACCAACTAGTCCCATAGTAGAGATTCATAACACTCCTTTACATCAAGAAGATACTAGTAAAGAAGAAATTGAGGAAGAAAAGGTGAGGCTTAAAAGACTGTTCAAGAAGAAACATGGCAATAATATGAGAAAATGATTAAGGAGGAAATCCTTTTCTTTGTCTATGACATTAACACTAGAAGACTACATTACATGGTTAATCAATTACTCTCTATCCATAAAAATCCTACTGATAATTATGACAAGTTAAGAGAAATTTTGAATACATGGGTAGTTAGAGAGGAGATAATGAAAGAGATATGTTTTGAGGTAATTGATAAGGGGAATGATGATCTTAGAGCTAAGAGGACTTATGATCAAGTAAGAGGTATATTGGATTTTTCCATGAATAGAGAGTCATTGCAGAGAAAGATTGTGTCATGCATCTCGAGATACAAGAATAAAAGTTTTTCTTTCTTTCCTTCACTATTCACCAAAGGAGGTGAAGTGAAAACCTTGACAGAGTGGGATGATGACATTTTGGCAGTTCTAAATGATAGACTAGGCTATATAATAACATATGATGAATGGGTGACCAAATATGCAACAATAGTTGAGCTTTCAATGAAAACAACATATGACATACATCAAGATAAATTAAAATCCACTAAAAAGGTAAATTTTGTTGATAAGTTTGTTCACAAAGTTATTGAGTTATCATAGGGAAATGAGGTGGCTTCCCAACCAATACAAGAATTTTAGAGCATTGTTCCAATAATAGTCAAGGAAAAATATAACCAGCCACCTGTTCCAAGTGTCAGATTATCAAAACTAGTTATAACATAGGAGGAGAAAGTGGCCCTGTAACCCGAGGAACAACAAAAGGAAGAAAATCAATCATCGAGAATAGTGGATGACCAAGAAACTACCAAAACTAAATTGGGCCCACCACAAAGCAACCAATAAAGAGACCATTCTATTATGAAGAAAAAGGCCACAAGTTTTGTTTCTTCTCACACATTTTTGGTAGTGAGAATTATTCGTTTCCCTCTAGGACTGGAGCTTGTTGCAACTCACACTATATAAGTGAGTTACCAAGGCTAGAGGAGGGTCTAAATTTGTTTTGGTTATGCTAGTCTTGTAAAGTTTGAGTCGGTCCATGCATATTGTAAATATATTCTAGAATTAAATATGAAAAGAAATAATTATTGGTCTATATGTGTTGCTTTCTAATAGGGATATTGACCTAATTGTATAGAATTTGAAAGAAATTAGTACAAAATACAAGAAGTTGATTGTTCATCCAACATCTTGTCTCTTTCCTAATTTCTATTTTGTTCTTTGAACTTTAATATAAAAGATTATTAAGCTTCAGTTGTAGTTCATTTTGAGCTATATTTCAATTTGATTTTGCTGATAATCTAATGGATTATGTAAATGCTTCATAAAAATTGAAAGAACACTATGGTTTTAAGTAAACATATGATGAGTACGAGATTTGGAAGTGAACATTGATAATCTTTGCACATAGTGTAAGGATAAGATCTAGAAGTAGGTGTATGATCTTTTTAAGTTGTATCCCAATGGATAAGGCATGTACCATCCTCATAAGTTGATCTATCTAGGATTTCTTACATAGTGTAGAAAATGTATATCAATCAATCTTTTTATGTTCTTTTATTCAAGTCTAAAATTTCATCCTACACTTCACTCATAGGATTTAGGGTTTGGTAAAATATCTAGTTATGATCTCTTTGTTCCCAAAAAATAGAAGAGAAAGGGCTAAATAATTTTTCATTTTTTGAGTTCATGTTGAGAGCACTATTTTGAAGTAAATAAGAATGAATTCCTAAGGTAAACTTCCCTGAATCTTGTAGAGTTCAAAGTGGAGAAGACTTCAAGTTCTTGTTGGTTGATCCTTTTATTTTTCCATTTAGAACACCCACTATGGTTTCTAGCTAATTCCTAGGTTTTTTGACATTTTAAAAGGTAATTGAAACTCTATCAAATTAGGATCCAACAAAATGGCAACTCTACTAGGGAGTTGTTCAAAGAAACTCATTCTCTAAAACAATACAATCTATTGTGTTTTCCTCGCATTTGTATTGGTTTCTTTCTAGTGACAAACCTTGAGAATTTAAAATCATTTTTCCAATACAACAGGAGGAACATGATGTGGGTTCTATCTAATTGGTGCTTTTTCTACAACATAGAGTCACTTTACCCAAAGTTACAGTGTTAAAGTCCCTTTATGATTGGTTTTTGTGTCAAGTCTATTTTTAAGATTTTTCTTTACCTGTGATATTTTCCTTGCTCCAAGCCATTTTAAAATAATTTTCCCTTTATTAGGTGGTAACTCGATCAAAGGTTCTATAGCTAGTGCTATATATATTTTAAAGTGATTATTTCAAAATGGAACACAAAAGGAAAAATACAAGAGCATTCACAAAAGCCAACCTAGAAGTGTTGTTATTTCTTGAGTTCATGTTGAGAGCACTATTTTAAAGTAAATAAGAATGAATTCCTAAGGTAAACCTGCCTAAATCTTGTAGAGTTCAAAGTGGAGAAGACTTCAAGTTCTTGTTGGTTGATCCTTTTATTTTTCCATTTAGAATACGCACAATGGTTTCTAGCTAATTCCTAGGTTTTTTGACATTTTAAAAGGTAATTAAAACTCTATCAAATCAAGATCCAACAAAATGGAAACTCTACTAGGGAGTTTTTCAAAGAAACTCATTCTCTAAATCACTTTTGTCTCTTGTGTTTTTCTCGTGTTTGTATTGGTTTCTTTCTAGTGACAAAACTTGATAATTTAAAATCATTTTTTCAATACAACATGAGGAACATGATGTGGGTTCTATCTAAATGGTTCTTTTTCTACAACATAGAGTC